>OY288271.1:65818679-66171943 GCA_958450335.1 Hibiscus tridactylites
TGAGGTTTTGCAATATAATTGTGTTGAAAAGCTCCTAATCAATTATTTGAACTCCTAAAATTTGATTAAAACTTGTTTTGCAGTCCTTTTGTAGAGGTTTTCGGACGAGCGTGTCGAAATGGGCCTTTCAATGGACCCGTTGGAATTTTAACTGAGTAAAAAGTACAGAAATTGCGGTTTTGCAATATAATTGTGTTGAAAAGCTCCTAATCAATTATTTGAACTCCTAATATTTCATTAAAACTTGTTTTGCGGTCCTTTTTGTAGAGGTTTCGGACGAGCAGGTCTAAATGGGCCTTTCAATGGACCTGTTGGAATTTTAACTGAGTAAAAAGTACATAAATTGAGGTTATGCAATATAATTGTGTTGAAAAGCTCCTAATCAATTATTTGAACTCCTAATATTTGAATAAAACATTTTTTGTGGTCCTTTGTGTAGAGGTTTCGGACCAGCAGGTCTAAATGGGTCTTTCAATGGACCCGTTGGAATTTTAGCTGAGTAAAAAGTACAGAAATTGAGGTTTTGGAATGTAATTGTGTTGAAAATCTTCTAATCAATTACATGAACTCCTAAAATTTGATTACAACTTGTTTTGCGGTCCTTTTTCTAGAGGTTTCGGACGAGCGGGTCGAAATGGGCCTTTCAATGGACCCGTTGGAATTTTAACTGAGTAAAAAGTACAGAAATTGAGGTTTTGCAATATAATTGTGTTGAAAAGCTCCTAATCAATTATTTGAACTCATAATATTTGAATAAAACATTTTTGCGGTCCTTTTTGTAGAGGTTTCGGACGAGCAGGTCTAAATTGGCCTTTCAATGGACCCGTTGGAATTTTAACTAAGTAAAAAGTATAGAAATTGAGGTTTTCCAATATAATTGTGTTGAAATGCTCCTATTTAATTAGATGAACTCCTAAAATTTGATTAAAACTTGTTTTGCAGTCCTTTTTGTAGAGGTTTCGGACGAGCGGGTCGAAATGGGCGTTTCAATGGACCCGTTGGAATTTTAACTGAGTAAAAAGTACAGAAATTGAGGTTTTGCAATATAATTGTGTTGAAAAGATCCTAATCAATTACATGGAGTCCTAAAGTTTGATTAAAACTTGTTTTGCAGTCCTTTTTGTAGAGGTTTCGGACGAGCGGGTCGAAATGGGCCTTTCAACGGACCCGTTGGTATTTTAAATGAGTAAAAAGTACAGAAATTGAGGTTTTGCAATATAATTGTGTTTAAAAGCTCCTAATCAATTATTTGAAATCCTAATATTTGAATAAAATATTTTTGCGGTTCTTTTTGTTGAGGTTTCGGACGAGCAGGTATAAATGGGCCTTCCAATGTACCCGTTTGAATTTTAACTGAGTAAAAAGTACAGAAATTCAGGTTTTGCAATATAATTGTGTTGAAAAGCTCCTAATCAATTACATGAACTCCTAAAATTTGATTAAAACTTTTTTTGCAGTCCTTTTTGTAGAGGTTTCGGACGAGCGGGTCGAAATCGGCCTTTCAATGGACCCCTTGGAATTTTAACTGAGTAAAAAGTACATAAATTGAGGTTTTGCAATATAATTGTGTTGAAAAGCTCTTAATTAATTACATAAACTCCTAAAATTTGATTAAAACTTGTTTTGCAGTCCTTTTTGTAGAGGTTTCGAACGAGCGGGTCGAAATAGGCCTTTCAATGGACTTGTTGGAATTTTAAATGAGTAAAAAGTACAGAAATTGAGGTTTTGCAATATATATGTGTTTAAAAGCTCTTAATCAATTATTTGAACTCCTAATATTTGAATAAAACATTTTTGCGGTCCTTTTGGTAGAGGTTTCGGACGAGCAGGTCTAAATGGGCCTTTTAACGGACACATTGGAATTTTAACTGAGTAAAAAGTACAGAAATTGAGGTTTTGCAATATAATTGTGTTGAAAAGCTCCTAATCAATTACATGAACTCCTAAAAATTGATTAAAACTTGTTTTGCAGTCCTTTTTGTAGAGGTTTCAGACGAGCAGGTCGAAATGGGCCTTTCAATGGAGCCGTTGGAATTTTAACTGAGTTAAAAGTACAGAAATTGAGGTTTTGCAATATAATTGTGTTGAAATGCTCCTAATCAATTACATGAGCTCCTAAAGTTTGATTAAAACTTGTTTTGCAGTCCTTTTTGTAGAGGTTTCGGACGAGCGGGTCAAAATGGGCCTTTCAATGGACCCGTTGGAATTTTAACTGAGTAAAAAGTACATAAATTGAGGTTTTGCAATATAATTGTGTTGAAAAGCTCCTAATCAATTATTTGAACTACTAATATTTGATTAAAACTTTTTTTGCGGTCCTTTTTGTAGATGTTTTGGACGAGCGGGTCGAAATGAGCCTTTCAATGGACCCGTTTGAATTTTAACTGAGTAAAAAGTACAGAAATTGCGGTTTTGCAATATAATTGTGTTGAAAAGCTCCTAATAAATTACATGAATTCCTAAAATTTGATTAAGACTTGTTTTGCAGTCCTTTTTGTAGAGGTTTCGGACGAGCGGGTCGAAATGGGCCTTTCAATGGACCCGTTGGAATTTTAACTGAGTAAAAAGTACAGAAATTGAGGTTTTGCAATATAATTGTGTTGAAAAGCTCCTAATCAATTACATGAACTCCTAAAATTTGATTAAAACTTGTTTTGCAATCTTTTTTGTAGAGGTTTCGGACGAGCAGGTCTAAATGGGCCTTTCAATGGACCCGTTGGAATTTTAACTTAGTAAAAAGTACAGAAATTGCGGTTTTGCAATATAATTGTGTTGAAAAGCTCCTAATCAATTACATGAATTCCTAAAATTTTATTAAAACTTGTTTTGCAGTCCTTTTTGTAGAGGTTTCGGACGAGCGGGTCAAAATGGGCCTTTCAATGTACCCGTTGGAATTTTAAATGAGTAAAAAGTACATAAATTGAGGTTTTGCAATATAATTGTGTTGAAAAGCTCCTAATCAATTATTTGAACTCCTAATATTTGAATAAAACATTTTTGCGGTCCTTTTTGTAGAGGTTTCGGACGAGCAGGTCTAAATTGGCCTTTCAATGGACCCGTTGGAATTTTAACTGAGTAAAAAGTACACAAATTGAGGTTTTGCAATATAATTGTTTTGAAAAGCTCCTAATCAATTATTTGAACTCATAATATTTCATTAAAACTTGTTTTGCAGTCTTTTTTGTAGAGGTTTCGGACGAGCATGTCTAAATGGGCCTTTCAATGGACCCGTTGGAATTTTAACTGAGTAAAAAGTACATAAATTGAGGTTATGCAATATAATTGTGTTGAAAAGCTCCTAATCAATTATTTGAACTCCTAATATTTGAATAAAACATTTTTGCGATCCTTTGTGTAGAGGTTTCGGACGAGCAGGTCTAAATGGGTTTTTCAATGGACACGTTGGAATTTTAACTGAGTAAAAAGTACAGAAATTGAGGTCTTGCAATGTAATTGTGTTGAAAATCTTCTAATCAATTACATGAACTCCTAAAATTTGATTAAAACTTATTTTGCGGTCCTTTTTCTAGAGGTTTCGGACGAGCGGGTCGAAATGGGCTTTTCAATGGACCCGTTGGAAATTTAACTGGGTAAAAAATACGCCTTTTAATGGACCCGTTGGAATTTTAACTGAGTAAAAAGTACAGAAATTGAAGTTTTTCAATAATTGTGTTGAAAAGCTCCTAATCAATTATTTGAAATCCTAATATTTGAATAAAACATTCTTGCGGTCCTTTTTGTAGAGGTTTCGGACGAGCGGTTCTAAATGGGCCTTTCAATGGACCCGTTGGAATTTTTTTTAACTGAATAAAAAGTACAGAAATTGCGGTTTTACAATATAATTGTGTTGAAAAGCTCCTAATCAATTACATGAATACCAAAAATTTGATTAAAACTTGTTTTGCGGTCCTTCTTGTAGAGGTTTCGGACGAGCGGGTGGAAATGGGCCTTTCAATGGACCCGTTGGAATTTTAAATGAGTAAAAAGTACAGAAATTGAGTTTTTGCAATAATTGTGTTGAAAAGCTCCTAATCAATTATTTGAAATCCTAATATTTGAATAAAACATTTGTGCGGTCCTTTTTGTAGAGGTTTCGGACGAGCGGGTCTAAATGGGCCTTTCAATGGACCCGTTGGAATTTTAACTGAGTAAAAAGTACAGAAATTGAGGTTTTGCAATATAATTGTGTTTAAAAGCTCCTAATCAATTACATGAACTCCTAAAATTTGATTAAAACTTGTTTTGCAGTCCTTTTGGTAGAGGTTTCGGACGAGCGGGTCGAAATGGGCCAGTCAATGGTAAAAAGCTCATAATCAATTACTTGAACTCCTAATATTTGATTAAAACTTATTTTACGGTCCTTTTTGTAGAGGTTTCGGACGAGCAGGTCTAAAAGGGCCTTTCAATGCACCCGTTGGAATTTTAAATGAGTAAAAAGTACATAAATTGAGGTTTTGCAATATAATTGTGTTCAAAAGCTCCTAATCAATTATTTGAACTCCTAATATTTGAATAAAACATTTTTGCGGTCCTTTTTGTACAGGATTCGGACGAGCAGGTCTAAATGGGCCTTTCAATGGATCCGTTGGAATTTTAACTGAGTAAAAAGAACAGAAATTGCGGTTTTGCAATATAATTTTGTGTTGAAAAGCTCCTAATGAATTATTTGAATTCCTAATATTTGATTAAAACTTGTTTTGCAGTCCTTTTTGTAGAGGTTTTAGACGAGCAGGTCTAAATGAGACTTTCAATGGACCCGTTGGAATTTTAACTAAGTAAAAAGTACATAAATTGCGGTTTTGCAATATAATTGTGTTGAAAAGCTCCTAATAAATTACATGAATTCCTAAAATTTGATTAAAACTTGTTTTGTAGTCCTTTTTGTAGAGGTTTCGGACGAGTGGGTCGAAATGAGCCTTTCAATGGACCCGTTGGAATTTTAACTGAGTAAAAAGTACATAAATTGCGGTTTTGCAATATAATTGTGTTGAAAAGCTCCTAATCAAATACATGAACTCCTAAAATTTAATTAAAACTTGTTTTACAGTCCTTTTTGTAGAGGTTTCGGACGAGCGGGTCGAAATGGGCCTTTCAATGGACCCGTTGGTATATTAACTGAGTAAAAAGTACATAAATTGAGCTTTTGCAATATAATTGTGTTGAAAAGCTCCTAATCAATTACATGAACTCCTAAGATTTGATTAAAACTTGTTTTGCAGTCCTTTTTGTAGAGGTTTCGGACGACCGGGTCGAAATGGTCCTTTTAATGGACCCCTTGGAATTTTAAATGAGTAAAAAGTACAGAAATTGAGGTTTTGCAATATAATTGTGTTGAAAAGCTCCTAATCAATTATTTGACTCCTAATATTTGAATAAAACATTTTTGCGGTACTTTTTGTAGAGGTTTCGGCCGAGCAGGTCTAAATGGGCCTTTCAATGGACCCGTTGGAATTTTAACTGAGTAAAAAGTACAGAAATTGATTAAAACTTGTTTTGCGGTCTTTTTTGTAGAGGTTTCGAACGAGCAGGTCTAAATGGGCCTTTCAATGGACCCGTTAGAATTCTAACTGAGTAAAAAGTACAGAAATATCTGTTTTGCAATATAATTGTGTTGAAAAGCTCCTAATCAATTACATGAACTCCTAAAATTTAATTAAAACTTGTTTTACAGTCCTTTTTTGTAGAGGTTTCGGACGAGCGGGTCGAAATGGGCCTTTCAATGGACCCGTTGGAATTTTAACTGAGTAAAATGTACAGAAAATTGAGGTTTTGCAATATAATTGTGTTGAAAAGCTCCAAATCAATTGCATGAACTCCTAAAATTTGATTAAATCTTGTTTTGCAGTCCTTTTTGTAGAGGTTTCGGACGAGCGGGTCTAAATGGGCCTTTCAATGGACCCGTTGGAATTTTAACTGAGTAAAAAGTACATAAATTGAGGTTTTGCAATATAATTGTGTTGAAAAGCTCCTAATCAATTACATGAACTCCTAAAATTTGATTAAAACTTGTTTTGCAGTCCTTTTTGTAGAGGTTTTGGACGAGCGGGTCGAAATGGGCCTTTCAATGGACCCGTTGGAATTTTAACTGAGTAAAAAGTACAGAAATTGCAGTTTTGCAATATAATTGTTTTGAAAAGCTCCTAATCAATTATTTGAACTCCTAATATTTTATTAAAACTTGTTTTGCGGTCCTTTTTCTAGAGGTTTCGGACGAGCAGGTCTAAATGGCCTTTCAATGGACCCGTTGGAATTTAAACTGAGTAAAAAGTTCAGAAATTGCGGTTTTGCAATATAATTGTGTTGAAAAGATCTTAATCAATTACATGAATTCCTAAAATTTGATTAAAACCTGTTTTGCGGTCCATGTTGTAGAGGTTTCGGACGAGCGGGTCGAAAAGGGCCTTTCAATGGACCCGTTGGAATTTTAACTGAGTAAAAAGTACAGAAAATTGAGGTTTTGCAATATAATTGTGTTGAAAAGCTCCTAATCAATTATTTGAACTCCTAATATTTGAATAAAACATGTTTGAGGTCCTTTTTGTAGAGGTTTCGGAAGAGCAGGTCTAAATGGGCTTTTCAATGGACCTGTTGGAATTTTAACTGAGTAAAAAGTACAGAAATTGCGGGTTTACAATATAATTGTGTTGAAAAGCTCCTAATCAATTACATGAATTCCTAAAATTTGATTAAAACTTGTTTTGCAATCCTTTTTGTAGAGGTTTCAGACGAGCAGGTCGAAATGGGCCTTTCAATGGACCCGTTGGAATTTTAACTGAGTAAAAAGTACAGAAATTGAGGTTATGCAATATAATTGTGTTGAAAAGCTCCTAATCAATTATTTGAACTCCTAATATTTGAATAAAACATTTTTTCGGTCCTTTTTGTAGAGGTTTCAGACGAGGGGGTCTAAATGGGCCTTTCAATGGACCCGTTGGAATTTTAACTGAGTAAAAAGTACAGAAATTGCGATTTTGCAATATAATTGTGTTGAAAAGCTGCTAATCAATTTCATGAACTCCTAAAATTTGATTAAAACTTGTTTTGTAGTCCTTTTTGTAGAGGTTTCGGACGAGCGGGTCGAAATAGGCCTTTCAATGGACCCGTTGGAATTTTAACTGAGTAAAAAGTACAGAAATTGCGGTTTTGCAATATATAATTTTGTGTTGAAAAGCTCCTAATGAATTACTTGAACTCCTAATATTTGATTAAAACTTGTTTTGCAGTCCTTTTTGTAGAGGTTTCGGACGAGCAGGTGTAAATAGGACTTTCAATGGACCCGTTGGAATTTTAACTGAGTAAAAAGTACAGAAATTGCGGTTTTGCAATATAATTGTGCTGAAAAGCTCCTAATAATTTACATGAATTCCTAAAATTTGATTAAAACCTGTTTTGTAGTCCTTTTTGTAGAGGTTCGGACGAGTGGGTCGAAATGGGCCTTTCAATGGACCCGTTGGAATTTTAACTGAGTAAAAAGTACATAAATTGAGGTTTTGCAATATAATTGTGTTGAAAAGCTCCTAATCAATTACATGAATTCCTAAAATTTGATTAAAACTTGTTTTGCGGTCCTTCTTGTAGAGGTTTCGGATGAGGGGGTCGAAATGGGCCTTTCAATGGACCCGTTGGAATTTTAACTGAGTAAAAAGTACAAAAATTGAGGTTTTGCAATATAATTGTATTGAAAAGCTCCTAATCAATTATTTGTTCTCCTAATATTTGAATAAAACATTTTTGCGGTCCTTTTTGTAGAGGTTTCGGACGAGTAGGTCTAAATGGGCCTTTCAATGGACCCATTGGAATTTTAACTGAGTAAAAAGTACAGAAATTGAGGTTTTGCAATATAATTCTGTTGAAAAGCTCCTAATCAATAACATGAACTCCTAAAATTTGATTAAAACTTGTTTTGCAGTCCTTTTTGTAGAGGTTTCGGACGAGCGGGTCGAATTGGGCCTTTCAATGGACCCGTTGGAATTTTAACTGAGTAAAAAGTACAGAAATTGCGGTTTTGCAATATAATTGTGTTGAAAAGCTCCTAATCAATTATTTGAACTCCTAATATTTGATTAAAACTTGTTTTGCGGTCCTTTTTGTAGAGGTTTCGGACGAGCAGGTCTAAAAGGGCCTTTCAATGGACCCGTTGGAATTTTAAATGAGTAAAAAGTACAGAAATTGAGGTTTTGCAATATAATTGTGTTCAAAAGCTCCTAATCAATTATTTGAACTCCTAATATTTGAATAAAACATTTTTGCGGTCCTTTTTGTACAGGTTTCAGACGAACAGGTCTAAATGGGCCTTTCAATGGACCCGTTGGAATTTTAACTGAGTAAAAAGTACAGAAATTGAGGTTTTGCAATATAATTCTGTTGAAAAGCTCCTAATCAATAACATGAACTCCTAAAATTTGATTAAAACTTGTTTTGCAGTCCTTTTTGTAGAGGTTTCGGACGAGCGGGTCGAAATGGGCCTTTCAATGGACCCGTTGGAATTTTAAATGAGTAAAAAGTACAGAAATTGCGGTTTTGCAATATAATTGTGTTGAAAAGCTCCTAATCAATTACATGAATTCCTAAAATTTGATTAAAACTTGTTTTGCGGTCCTTCTTGTAGAGGTTTCGGACGAGCGGGTCGAAATGGGCCTTTCAATGGACCCGTTGGAATTTTAACTGATTAAAAAGTACATAAATTGAGGTTTTGCAATATAATTGTGTTGAAAAGCTCCGAATCAATTACATGAATTCCTAAAATTTGATTAAAACTTGTTTTGCAGTCCTTCTTGTAGAGGTTTCGGACGAGCGGGTCAAATTGAGGCTTTCAATGGACCCGTTGGAAATTTAACTGAGTAAAAAGTACAGAAATTGCGGTTTTTCAATATAATTGTGTTGAAAAGCTCCTAATCAATTATTTGAACTCCTAATATTTGATTAAAACTTGTTTTGCGGTCCTTTTTGTAGAGGTTTCGAACGAGCAGGTCTAAATGGTCCTTTCAATGGACCCGTTGGAATTTTAACTGAGTAAAAAGTACAGAAATTTCTGTTTTGCAATATAATTGTGTTGAAAAGCTCCTAATAAATTACATGAATTCCTAAAATTTGATTAAAACTTGTTTTGCAGTCCTTTTTGTAGAGGTTTCGGACGAGCGGGTCAAAATGGGCCTTTCAATGGACCCGTTGGAATTTTAACTGAGTAAAAAGTACATAAATTGAGGTTTTGCAATATAATTGTGTTGAAAAGCTCCTAATCAATTACATGAACTCATAAAATTTGATTAAAACTTGTTTTGCAGTCCTTTTTGTAGAGGTTTCGGACGAGCAGGTCGAAATGGGCCTTTCAATGGACCCGTTGGAATTTTAAATGAGTAAAAAGTGCAGAAATTGGGGTTTTGCAGTAATTGTGTTGAAAAGCTCCTAATCAATTATTTGATCTCCTAATATTTGAATAAAACATTTTTGCGGTCCTTTTTGTAGAGGTTTCAGACGAGCAGTTCTAAATGGGCCTTTCAATGGACCCGTTGGAATTTTAACTGAGTAAAAAGTACAGAAATTGAGGTTATGCAATATAATTGTGTTGAAAAGCTCCTAATCAATTATTTGAACTCCTAATATTTGAATAAAACATTTTTGTGGTCCTTTGTGTAGAGGTTTCAGACGAGCAGGTATAAATGGGCCTTTCAATGGACCCGTTGGAATTTTAACTGAGTAAAAAGTACAGAAATTGAAGTTTTGCAATAATTGTGTTGAAAAGATCCTAATCAATTATTTGAAATCCTAATATTTGAATAAAACATTTTTGCGGTCCTTTTTGTAGAGGTTTCGGACGAGCGGGTCTAAATGGGCCTTTCAATGGACCCGTTGGAATTTTAACTGAGTAAAAAGTACAGAAAATGCGGTTTTGCAATATAATTGTGTTGAAAATATCCTAATCAATTACATGAATTCCTAAAATTTGATTAAAACATGTTTTGCGGTCCTTCTTGTAGAGGTTTCGAACAAGCGGGTCGAAATGGGCCTTTCAATGGACCCGTTGGAATTTTGAATGAGTAAAAAGTACAGAAATTGAGGTTTTGCAATAATTGTTTTGAAAAGCTCCTAATCAATTATTTGAAATCCTAATATTTGAATAAAACACTTGTGCGGTCCTTTTTGTAGAGGTTTCGGACGAGCGGGTCTAAATGGGCCTTTCAATAGACCCGTTGGAATTTTAACTGAGTAAAAAGTACAGAAATTAAGGTTTTGCAATATAATTGTGTTAAAAAGCTCCTAATCAATTATTTGAACTCCTAATATTTGAATAAAACATGTTTGAGGTCCTTTTTGTATAGGTTTCGGACGAGCAGGTCTAAATAGGCTTTTCAATGGACCTGTTGGAATTTTAACTGAGTAAAAAGTACAGAAATTGCGGTTTTGCAATATAATTGTGTTGAAAAGGTCCTAATCAATTACATGAACTCCTAAAATCTGATTAAAACTTGTTTTGCATTCCTTTTTGTAGAGGTTTCGAACGAGCGGGTCGAAATGGGCCTTTCAATGAACCCGTTGAAAAGCTCCTAATCAATTATTTGAACTTCTAATATTTGATTAAAACTTGTTTTGCGTTCCTTTTTGTAGAGGTTTTGGACGAGCAGATCTAAAAGGGCCTTTCAATGGACCCGTTGGAATTTTAACTGAGTAAAAAGTACAGAAATTGCGGTTTTGCAATATAATTGTGTTGAAAAGCTCCTAATCATTTACATGAACTCCTAAAATTTGATTAAAACTTGTTTTGCAGTCCTTTTTATAGAGGTTTCGGACGAGCGGGTCGAAATGGGCCTTTCAATGGACCCGTTGGAATTTTAACTGAGTAAAAAGTACAGAAATTGCGGTTTTGCAATATAATTCTGTTGAAAAGCTCCTAATCAATTACATGAACTCCTAAAATTTGATTAAAACTTGTTTTGCAGTCCTTTTTGT
The DNA here is from genome assembly GCA_958450335.1 of Hibiscus tridactylites. NCBI lineage: Eukaryota > Viridiplantae > Streptophyta > Magnoliopsida > Malvales > Malvaceae > Hibiscus > Hibiscus tridactylites. Next base: position 65,829,627 of record OY288271.1, read on the forward strand.
AGAGGTTTCGGACGACCGGGTCGAAATGGTCCTTTTAATGGACCCCTTGGAATTTTAAATGAGTAAAAAGTACAGAAATTGCGGTTTTGCAATATAATTGTGTTGAAAAGCTCCTAATCAATTATTTGAACTCCTAATATTTGATTAAAACTTGTTTTGCGGTCCTTTTTGTAGAGGTTTCGAACGAGCAGGTCTAAATTTGTTTTGCATTCCTTTTTGTAGAGGTTTCGGACGAGCGGGTCGAAATGGGCCTTTCAATGGACCCGTTGAAAAGCTCCTAATCAATTACTTGAACTTCTAATAATTGATTAAAACTTGTTTTGCGTTCCTTTTCGTAGAGGTTTTAGACGAGCAGATCTAAAAGGGCCTTTCAATGGACCCGTTGGAATTTTAACTGAGTAAAAAGTACAGAAATTGCGGTTTTGCAATATAATTGTGTTGAAAAGCTCCTAATCAATTACATGAACTCCTAAAATTTAATTAAAACTTGTTTTACAGTCCTTTTTGTAGAGGTTTCGGACGAGCGGGTCGAAATGGGCCTTTCAATGGACCCGTTGGTATATTAACTGAGTAAAAAGTACATAAATTGAGCTTTTGCAATATAATTGTGTTGAAAAGCTCCTAATCAATTACATGAACTCCTAAGATTTGGTTAAAACTTGTTTTGCAGTCCTTTTTGTAGAGGTTTCGGACGACCGGGTCGAAATGGTCTTTTTAATGGACCCCTTGGAATTTTAAATGAGTAAAAAGTACAGAAATTGAGGTTTTGCAATATAATTGTGTTGAAAAGCTCCTAATCAATTATTTGACTCCTAATATTTGAATAAAACATTTTTGCGGTCCTTTTTGTAGAGGTTTCGGCCGAGCAGGTCTAAATGGGCCTTTCAATGGACCCGTTGGAATTTTAACTGAGTAAAAAGTACAGAAATTGATTAAAACTTGTTTTGCGGTCTTTTTTGTAGAGGTTTCGAACGAGCAGGTCTAAATGGGCCTTTCAATGGACCCGTTAGAATTTTAACTGAGTAAAAAGTACAGAAATATCTGTTTTGCAATATAATTGTGTTGAAAAGCTCCTAATCAATTACATGAACTCCTAAAATTTAATTAAAACTTGTTTTACAGTCCTTTTTTGTAGAGGTTTCGGACGAGCGGGTCGAAATGGGCCTTTCGATGGACCCGTTGGAATTTTAACTGAGTAAAAGGTACATAAATTGAGGTTTTGCAATATAATTGTGTTGAAAAGCTCCTAATCAATTAGATGAACTCCTAAAATTTGATTAAAACTTGTTTTGCAGTCCTTTTTGTAGAGGTTTCGGACGAGCGGGTCGAAATGGGCCTTTCAATGGACCCATTGGAATTTTAACTGAGTAAAAAGTACAGAAAATTGAGGTTTTGCAATATAATTGTGTTGAAAAGCTCCAAATCAATTGCATGAACTCCTAAAATTTGATTAAATCTTGTTTTGCAGTCCTTTTTGTAGAGGTTTCGGACGAGCGGGTCTAAATGGGCCTTTCAATGGACCCGTTGGAATTTTAACTGAGTAAAAAGTACATAAATTGAGGTTTTGCAATATAATTGTGTTGAAAAGCTCCTAATCAATTACATGAACTCCTAAAATTTGATTAAAACTTGTTTTGCAGTCCTTTTTGTAGAGGTTTTGGACGAGCGGGTCGAAATGGGCCTTTCAATGGACCCGTTGGAATTTTAACTGAGTAAAAAGTACAGAAATTGCAGTTTTGCAATATAATTGTTTTGAAAAGCTCCTAATCAATTATTTGAACTCCTAATATTTTATTAAAACTTGTTTTGCGGTCCTTTTTCTAGAGGTTTCGGACGAGCAGGTCTAAATGGCCTTTCAATGGACCCGTTGGAATTTAAACTGAGTAAAAAGTTCAGAAATTGCGGTTTTGCAATATAATTGTGTTGAAAAGATCTTAATCAATTACATGAATTCCTAAAATTTGATTAAAACCTGTTTTGCGGTCCTTGTTGTAGAGGTTTCGGACGAGCGGGTCGAAAAGGGCCTTTCAATGGACCCGTTGGAATTTTAACTGAGTAAAAAGTACAGAAAATTGAGGTTTTGCAATATAATTGTGTTGAAAAGCTCCTAATCAATTATTTGAACTCCTAATATTTGAATAAAACATGTTTGAGGTCCTTTTTGTAGAGGTTTCGGAAGAGCAGGTCTAAATGGGCTTTTCAATGGACCTGTTGGAATTTTAACTGAGTAAAAAGTACAGAAATTGCGGGTTTACAATATAATTGTGTTGAAAAGCTCCTAATCAATTACATGAATTCCTAAAATTTGATTAAAACTTGTTTTGCAATCCTTTTTGTAGAGGTTTCAGACGAGCAGGTCGAAATGGGCCTTTCAATGGACCCGTTGGAATTTTTTTTTTGTTTTTTTGTTTTTTTTTGAAGAAAAGGCCTCATTAAAAACCCCTACTACTGTCCTTCGAGCAAAGCTAGAGGACCCTAAAAAGGGGAAAAGAGTGCCTAAATATTATTAATCAAGAAATATTTGTTACAAGGTGATGAATACAAGGGGGGATGATCGAATCAAATGACATAGAAGTCATGGAGGTAAGGGAGAAAGAAGCCAACGTATGGGCTATAACATTTGCCTCACGGCGAACAAAAGAAATGGTAGAAAAATCAAAATCCTGTAGAGCTTCTTGTATTCGAAGAATAGTTGGTCCCATAGTAGATAGATCCTGAGCATGCTTGTTGATCCTATTTGCGAGAGAAGCGCAATCCGTTTCGATCATGATCCGATTCCATCCTTGACTCCTAGCAAAGGTAAGACCAGCAAGGATGCTTTCCCCTTCACTGGTGATAGCGTCCTGACAGCTACCAAGAGGGAAAGCAAGACCACCCACGACTCCTCCGGCAGAGTCACGAGCAACAACGTCGACGGCTGCTGCACGGGTAGAAGGGTTGAAAGCACCGTCCACATTAATTTTGATGTAATTAATTGGAGGTGAATGGGAGGGATTAGACATTTTGGAGGGAGGCGGGATAGCGGAAATTGAAGATTGACAAAAATCACTATGTAAGCTAATTGAGTTGACTGCAATTAGCCAAGAGGGTTGTAAATGGGTGTTGTGAACCCAATCATTTCGTCTATTCCAGATGTTCCATAGAACTGTAAGAAAAAGACCGAATTTATCAGCAGAAAGTGTAGAGGCTGCTTCTTCTAACCATTGTAAGGGTGTAGGAGCTGAGCTCTTATAAATAGAGGTGGGAATACCACTAATTTGGAGGGCTTCAGCTGCGCCAGTGCAGTCACGAATCGCATGTAGAATTGATTCCGAATGATTACCACAGATAGAGCATAACCCCGAGCTGGTGGAAAAGGCTAGCATTTTAGTACCAACTGGAAGGGCATCAGAAGCCACACGCCATCCAAAAGTTTTAACTTTGGGTAAAACTTTTATTTTGGATAAATATTTCCAAAACCGAGTAGTTGGCTGAGGCTGTGAAAGGTAGCGTTGTAGGAAAATATATCCAGAGCGAACTGAGTAGATACCTGAATCATTGGGAGACCATAAAATTGAATCCCGATAGTCATTTATAATGGGAATACGGAGAATGGCATCCGCATCAGTTGGATTGAAATAATTATACACCTTTACTGTATCCCAAGCAGTTTGATTGCGGATCATGAAATCCCGACATCGAATGTGAAATTCATCAGAAATTTCATAATCCCCAGTTAGCTCAATTGGAGACGACCCCCCCCCATATATCTTTGTGTATTCTGATATTACTATTTATACCTGGCCGGTGAAGAAAACCAGGGAAAAGGCGCTGAAGAGCGATGTATATTCCTTGCCAAGCAAAGGAGCCCCTACTAGGTTTTGTCGCGTCCAAAATATTGCCTGAGGGGAAATATTTAGATCGGTATATTTGTCCTAGTAAAGAGTCTGGTTCGCAAATTAGTTTCCAAATTTGCTTACCCAAAAGAGCGATGTTGAAGTCATGTAGGTCTTTGAATCCCATACCACCAGCCGATTTTGGTAAACATATCCGATTCCACGGTAACATATGCCAACCATTTTTGTTAGATTTACCAGTCCACCAGTACTGGCGGATTGATGTTGTCATGTCGTCAATGATGTTGTGTGGTAAAAGGTAGCAAGACATCACATATTGTGGGAGGGATTGTAAAACAGCTTTAATAAAAATCTCTCTACCACTAAAGGAGAGGAGGTGTTTATCCCAGCTAGAGAGACGATCGTGTACTTTATCACGTACAAAGCCTAAGGATTCAGTTTTGTTTTTTCCTATAAGAAGCGGTATGCCTAGGTATACACCTGGATTAGAAACTTCACGTACTTGTAGAAGGCTATTGAGAGCATTTCTTGTTGCAGAAGGTGTACGTGGGTTATAGAATATTGTTGATTTTTCAAAATTTATAGCTTGACCAGATGCATTAGCATAAACTTGAAGAGCGTTTTTCAGAAGGGATGCTTCAGATTGATTTGTATTAATAAATACCATACAATCATCAGCAAAAATTAGGTGGTTAACTTTTGGCCCATGCTTACAAGCACCTAGGCCGGGAAGGATATTAGTTTGTTGAGCGGCATCTAAGTAAGCCGAGAGACCTTGAGTGCAGAATAGAAAAAGAAAAGGGGAAAGAGGATCCCCCTGTCGAAGACCACGTTGAGGGTAAAATATTGGTGAAAAGGAATTATTAACTTTAACCGAGAAAGAAACCGTGGAGATACAACGCATTATAAGTTCAATCCAACCTGGTGCAAATCCCATTCGGTTCATGATGTTTGCAAGAAAAGACCATTCAACTCTATCGAAAGCTTTTTCCATGTCAAGCTTGAGAGCAGCCCCTTGTGAGGATTTATTCGCTCCGGAATTGATGTTGTGAATTATTTCATGCGCAACAAGAATATTATCCGAGATGTTGCGTCCCTGAACAAAGGCGGCTTGATTAGGGCTAATACAAAGGGGAATAGCCTGTTTCATTCTATTAACAATTGTTTTCGCAACGATTTTATAGAGAACAGTACATAAGCTTATTGGTCTGAGTTGTTTCATGGATTTTGGGTCCTGAACTTTGGGTATTAGAACTAGAATAGTTTTGTTGACTAAGGACATATCTGCATTGCCATTTAAGAGGTCCATACAAAGATTAATGACGTCATCGCCGACTGTGTCCCAGTGTTGTCTAAAGAAGCTACTTGGCAGGCCATCTGCACCCGGAGCCTTCCTAGGGTCAATATCTTTAAAGGCATGTAAAATTTCTTCTTTGGAGAAAGGTTTTAGAAGGTTGTCGTTAATAGAAGAATTTATAGAGGGTTGGATTTTATCAAGAATGAGTGACGATAATTGGGGATTAGAAGTTGTGAAAAGGTTTTTGAAATAATTCGAAGCTATATCCATTATCTCAGAGTCTGAGGTACACCAATTAGAATTGGCGTCATAGAGGCCTTTGATTGAATTTTTCTTATTACGATTAGTAGCTCTGGCATGAAAGAATTTGGTATTTTTGTCTCCTTGGGCTAACCAAAGAGTTCGAGATCTTTGGGCCCAATAAGCTTCTTGTTCGGTTAAAAGATTATTTAATTCCGTTCTATAGTTTAAATAAGTTTGTTTATTTGTGACTGTTAAGGGGCGGTATAGAAGTTTGTTTATTTTTTTGGTGAGGAATTTAATACGTCCTGTTTTTTTGAACCGTTGTTGGTTTTGCCACTCATCTAAGTATAGCCCTACCGCTTTAATTTTATTAATGGTTGAACCCGGGGTGTTAACCCATGCCCGTTTTATTGTTTGGATATTATCTTTATTATTAGCCCAACAACTTTCAAATCTGAAATTTTTTGGGATACGTTTTTTGATTGTATTGTTCGGTTCATCAAATTCCATTAGGAGGAAACAGTGGTCGGATTTTGCGACATATTTCGTAATTATACAAGGATTAGGGTAGAGATCTTTCCATTCGTAGTTAGCTACAAAACGGTCAAGACGTTCATGAATAACCGGTGTTAAAGGACCTACTTTCGTCCATGTAAACCATCCTGAAGTTGGTTTGCAATCAAATAATTTGTTTCGAATGAGGCAATTCCTAAAATTTTTTATTTGGGATCTAGCTCTCCGTGGACCCCCTTGTTTCTCCGAATCGATTAGGATCTCATTAAGATCACCTCCGATAAGCCAAGGTTTGTTTTTAGTAGAAGTGTGTAAGGAATCAATTAATTCCCATGTTTTATATTTTTGGCTAGTTTCCGAAAAACCATGTATTCCAGTGAAAAACATAGTGCTATTATTGTAAGTAAATTGAATGTGAATATAACGCATCGAATATGAAATTAAGCTTGTATTGATGTCTTTTGTAGCGAACATTGAAATACCGGAACACCCTTCCGAAGGGGGGATAGAAATAATGTCTAACATACCCAATGATAGACATAAACGGTTACTATCCGCATTATTTAACCTGGTTTCACATAAAAATATAATATTAGGGTTGGTACGTTGGACATAGTCTCGGAGGTGTTGAACTGTCGCGGCTTGTCCTAGGCCTTGACAGTTCCAGCAGAGGATCTTCATTTTGCTCGGCGGGGCTGAGGGTCAGCCGCCGCCGGAGAGTTTTTAGAGCTGCTCATCCCAGCTTTTGGAGTAGATCCTGATTGTTTGGATTTTTTCGGTGGGAGCGAAACTTGTATTGGGGAGCGTCGTTTCATGCCTCGGTTATTTTGGATTGGTGCGGATGCTTGTGCTGGAGCTGGAACAGGAGCAGGTGCAGGGGCTGCATCATTTGGGTAAGTTTTTAGCAACCACTGATTAAAATCTTTGAAAAGTGAATCAGTGGGATTAGGATGCTTACTCGGTTCTGAGTCGAATTTTTTGATTTGGTCGGCAGTAGGACTTGGAACACCATAGTCCTCATTGGTTTCCCAATCATCATCAGACCCATCTTTCGGGATTGGGTAGATAGTAGTCAGGGGTTGAGGCTCAAGAGGAGCCTTTTGTTTCAAATCAGCAGGGGGGTCAGAGACCGTATTAGGACCAACTTCCATTGTCATGTCGACATTCTGAGCTTCTTCGGTAACTTGTTTCGTAAATGAGGCTGCATCACCTTCATTTAGCGAACCTTTAATTTGAAAAAATTGGATTATTAGATGTTTGTAACAGTTTATAATCGGGTTGATAAAAAAGTTAAGTAAGTTACCCAAGTTGTTCTGGTTATTTGGAGGAACAGTGGGATTGACCGGTATAACTGGGTTATTCTTCGGGTTTGCTACAAAAAAGTTAGGGGAATAGAAATTTATGATGATGTTTGATAATGAAGAATAAAGAAAATCAGATGTGATTGTATTAGATGAGAAACATTTACCATTAACTGGAGGAACATTTGGATTCAGATTTGGTTCAACAGAACGAATGCGCCCACGGATTCCAACCGGGCGACGTCTAGGAGGAATATAACGGAGCCATTCACCGTATTGCAGTTTGCTGGTGTCAAGAGAAGATCGGTGGGGACAATTCTCTAAAGTATGACTGATAATTCCACAACCCGGGCAGAGAGTTGGAAGTCGTTCATATTGGAGACGACACATAATTGTGTTCTCACCGGAGCCGATGAACACAAATCGAGTAACTGGCCTTGTTATGTTGAGAAAGATTTCAACTCGGAGGAATTCGACCATATTTCCATCAATTTTGCGAGTGTCCGTTCGAAGAACATTGCCTACCATCGAACCTAATGCATGCCCCACCAGGTGGGAACGGTCTACATCATCGAAGAGTGAATCTGGAAGGGAGAAGATTCGGATCCAGATGCGCATTGTGTTAAAGTTGTAGTCATTTAAGGACTTGGCTGGAACGTATTCTGTGACAGCAAGCCATTCATCCTTATACAACCAAGGTCCTCGGTTGAGGATTTCATAACAATTCTTAACTTCTTTAAACTTAATCTTGAGAAAGTTGTCTTGTATCACTGAGAATGATACAACTTCATTGGGCTTCCAGATCCCTTCAAAAGCACTGATGACAGCGGAAATATCCAATGGTTTAGAAGATATGAAGCGGCCAACAATAAAGAGTTTTGGATCCTCCTTAAGAAAATCGAAATCAGGAGTGTAGCGAAGTTTTGATTCTTCGTTGGTGAGGCTAATCGAATTGAGTTGGGGGATGGAGGAAGAGGAAGCCATTGAAGAGAGCCGAGGGTATGAAAGAGATGAATGATTAAAGAATTGTGGTGGCTTAGAGTAATTAGAGTATGAATATATAAGGGTAGATAGTATAGTTAGGACTTGGAATTCATGGAAAGTGGGAATATAGAGGGAAATATGGAAGAATGACGATTGTGATTGGTAGGACTTACTGAAAATAGAAGATGTATTATGTATAATATTTTCCTTAAGTGAAAAATAGATTAGGAATAGGAGCGAAATAATGGGAATTATTAAAGGAAAGAAGGTTGAATATTGAGAAGAGAAATGGTAATTATTTAGAGGGAATAATAAGAGGATTTGAATAATAGATTGAATGTATAATATGGGCAATCTTTGGGATATCAAAACGAATTTCTTAGTAAAGTTAAAACTTTTAAATATTAGGTATTGAGAGCTGGGGAAATAATTGGTATAACATTTGTAATGAGATTTATTTTGTGGCCCCTGAAAGAAAAATTTCAGTAATTGTATAGCTGTTACTAAATTAGGAGCGTAAGTTAATGAAATTGATTTAAGAAAGAATTTTGACTGGACTAAAGAAAATAATAGTAGAAAGTTAAAATAGTCATAAATTGTAGTTGGCACTATTTGAAAAGGATATTTATTAAAGATTGTAGAGACAATATAATATAGGGAATTTGAATTTAATAAATGGAATAGAGATTGGGATTTGTAAGAAATTAAAAAGTTGATCATATCTAGTTTATTGAAAAAAAACATATTCCTACAAAAAGATTTGGAAGCAAAAATGGAAATAAATTTAATATAGATTGGAATAGTAGGACGGAGATTTAATGAGCATTGAATAGCAGGGTAAAATTTTAGGAAGCTTTGAAAGATAGAGTAAATTATGGGGGAATTCAGAGTTGATGTAGAATTTTGAAAAAGGCGTATGGAAGTAACTACTTGAACGATTTTTTGTGAGGTCAACTTGAGTAATATTGAAAATTGAGTAAAGAGAATTTGGTATATGAATGGGAATTTCCTTATAGCAAGGATTGATTGAGAATCCCAGAAATGGGCTTGTGAAAAATCACCTAATAAGGTGTAGATTGATGATGTAATTACCAAATATAGCAGTAAACTATTATGCATTGGAGGAAAACATACATACTTCGAATAATATAAACCATGCATAGCGATATTAAAATGAACACTAAAGCATATAAAAAGGAAAAGGAAAACGGAAAATAGAGAAGGCAGAAAATAAAAATTACAGACCCATGGGAAAGGAGAGGCGGGGATAAGAAAATTAATACAAACCAAAAGAGCAAAATAAAAAAAGGGGATATAATGAAAAAAATTAAATTAATAAAATTAGGGAAAAGAAGTAACCCTTTGGGAGAGAAGCAGCCGTACAAAAAAAGCCTTGAGATAGCTTGTATAAGTTCAACCGATTGTGAGGCATGTAGGTAGATATCATCAGAGAACAAAGAAGCAAAACAAACAACATGAGTAACTGGAAAGTCACTGATAAAATTAGTAAAACATAAGAAAAGGTTGGACATGTATAGGATATGCAGGAATGTAAATAATGAGAAATTTGTGATAGTGGGATATCCATATGATTTAATAAGATGCAGCAGATCAGTTTGGGGACCATTATTTTGGCCAAAGAAAATTATACTAATGATCCTCGTATGCAGACACAAAAGGTGATTAGGATGCGTGGAGTTTGAAATAGTTAAACTAAAATGGCAGTGTAAATGGCAAATATACAGGGTATAACACATATGATCATAAAGAACATGGTCTAAAGAAACATGAGTATTGATAACACGGAGGATATTCAAAGTGAAGAACTTGGCATATATAGCTGAACAAAGAACAACAATAAGTACAGGTAAATTCTCGTTCAAACAATAATAGGCATGTTGTTTAGAGTATAGAGGGATGTTATGAGGAATCCTAATCATTTGTTTTTTAAGTTTAATAGATATTCCCAGTAAATGGGCTTGAGGAAAAATCCCTAGGAGGGCTTGATTAACATCCAGGAGATGAAAAGAATTAAAAATTGGAGAGTTCGTGATTGTGTTAGACAAAGTAGAGTTTACTAGAAAATTCTGATTCCAGAAATTAACTTCATAGAACAGAAATAACGCATAGATCAAAAGCCAGTAATTTAAAGGTAAAGGTTGATATGCTACAAGTAAGAAAAGATCATACTGAAACATAACCAACTCAGAAACTGTAATAGAACAGTAAATGTATGAGAGAAATGAAAATACCTGGATTGGGAAAAACACAAACAGCAGACCTAAACCATATGTATCTGAAAAAGGAATACTTTTAGATATTAACTGTAGAGAGATATACATAGTGATTGTGAATAAAAAAAGAGGGGTGGAAAAAGATGAGAAATCAAACCCTAACCATCGTTGAACGATGGATTTGGATGACAGCCGCCACCAATCAACACATCGAGAAAATCTAGTGACAGAGGGGCTGAGAGCTGATACGAATCTGCAAAGAAAAAAGAGATTAGAAGATAAAGGTTGTATTAAAAAAATAAAGAAATGGGTGAAAAGAAAAAAGGGCCTAGAAAAGCTCTTAAGGTTGCAGCAGAGGACAGCCGCCAAGGATAACCAGGCTATATGAAACACTGAGAAAAGGGAAGAAGAAAAAGGATTAGATCCTAAATCAGAGGTGAAAAAGCCCAAATATGATTCCAATCGAAATGCATGTAAGAAAGAAGATCTGCAGATAAAAAATACAAAGAAAATCAAGACACTGTTAGGTAAAAAAATTAAGAAGACTGTAAAAAATAAAAGAATAGATGAAGAAACTAAGACTGGTTTAAGGCTGGGGAGTCCTTCTAAATTCCTCCGGACGGAAATGGAAGAGTAAGGGCCGGATAACGCCCAAGAAAATTGGCCGTAAAGCGAAGGATACTTGCCGCCACCGCTCAGATCATTGGTTTTAACCATCAGCAACGAAAGGGAGATAGGGTTCGTGAGCCAAAATTTTCCGCCACCGCTCCGTTCACCCAGATCTGGAGAAAATCGGAGAGAGGATTCCAAAACAGATTGGAAAAAATGGAGAATATGGAATGGGAACACAAAGCGAAGCCGGAAACCTTGAGAAACAAAGAAACCGGGAGTTAGTAAAAAAGATATACAATGAAACATGAATATGAAAAAAATTGAAAAAAGATAGAGGCGTGGGATAACTCCCTTGTGTTTCATCCCGAAATCCAAGGGAGAAATGATGACTTGCAATACCGGCTGGAAACGAAGAGCCGTAAGGGGGAGGGGAAGTGGTGGATGAAGGAAAACCACCTGGAAAAACGAAAATTGCAAGAACCAAAAAACCCCTGAAAAAATTGCAAGAACCAAAAAACCCGTTGGAATTTTAACTGAGTAAAAAGTACAGAAATTGAGGTTATGCAATATAATTGTGTTGAAAAGCTCCTAATCAATTATTTGAACTCCTAATATTTGAATAAAACATTTTTTCGGTCCTTTTTGTAGAGGTTTCAGACGAGCGGGTCTAAATGGGCCTTTCAATGGACCCGTTGGAATAATAACTGAGTAAAAAGTACAGAAATTGCGATTTTGCAATATAATTGTGTTGAAAAGCTGCTAATCAATTTCATGAACTCCTAAAATTTGATTAAAACTTGTTTTGTAGTCCTTTTTGTAGAGGTTTCGGACGAGCGGGTCGAAATAGGCCTTTCAATGGACCCGTTGGAATTTTAACTGAGTAAAAAGTACAGAAATTGCGGTTTTGCAATATATAATTTTGTGTTGAAAAGCTCCTAATGAATTACTTGAACTCCTAATATTTGATTAAAACTTGTTTTGCAGTCCTTTTTGTAGAGGTTTCGGACGAGCAGGTGTAAATAGGACTTTCAATGGACCTGTTGGAATTTTAACTGAGTAAAAAGTAAAGAAATTGCGGTTTTGCAATATAATTGTGCTGAAAAGCTCCTAATAAATTACATGAATTCCTAAAATTTGATTAAAACCTGTTTTGTAGTCCTTTTTGTAGAGGTTCGGACGAGTGGGTCGAAATGGGCATTTCAATGGACCCGTTGGAATTTTAACTGAGTAAAAAGTACATAAATTGAGGTTTTGCAATATAATTGTGTTGAAAAGCTCCTAATCAATTACATGAACTCATAAAATTTGATTAAAACTTGTTTTGCAGTCCTTTTTGTAGAGGTTTCGGACGAGCGGGTCGAAATGGGCCTTTCAATGGACCCGTTGAAATTTTAACTGAGAAAAAAGTTTAGAAATTGCGGTTTTGCAATATATAATTTTGTGTTGAAAAGCACATAATGAATTATTTGAACTCCTAATATTTGATTAAAACTTGTTTTGCAGTCCTTTTTGTAGAGGTTTCGGACGAGCAGGTGTAAATGGGCCTTTCAATGGACCCGTTGGAATTTTAACTGAGTAAAAAGTACAGAAATTGCGGTTTTGCAATATAATTGTTTTGAAAAGCTCCTAATCAATTATTTGAACTTCTAATATTTGATTAAAACTTGTTTTGCGGTCCTTTTTGTAGAGGTTTCGGACGAGCAGGTCTAAAAGGGCCTTTCAATTGACCCGTTGGAATTTTAACTGAGTAAAAAGTACAGAAACTGCGGTTTTGCAATATAATTACGTTGAAAAGCTCCTAATCAATTACATGAATTCCTAAAATTTTGATTAAAACCTGTTTTGCAGTCCTTTTTGTAGAGGTTTCGGACGAGCAGGTCGAAATGGGCCTTACAATGGACCCGTTGGAATTTTAACTGAGTAAAAAGAACATAAATTGAGGTTTTGCAATATAATTGTGTTGAAAAGCTCCTAATCAATTATATGAATTCCTAAAATTTGATTAAAACTTGTTTTGTGGTCCTTCTTGTAGAGGTTTCGGACGAGCGGGTCGAAATGGGCCTTTCAATGGACCCGTTGGAATTTTAACTGGGTAAAAAGTAAAAAAATTGAGGTTTTGCAATATAATTGTGTTGAAAAGCTCCTAATCAATTATTTGATCTCCTAATATTTGAATAAAACATTTTTGCGGTCCTTTTGTAGAGGTTTTGGACGAGCAGGTCTAAATGGGCCTTTCAATGGACCCATTGGAATTTTAACTGAGTAAAAAGTACAGAAATTGCGGTTTTGCAATATAATTGTGTTGAAAAGCTCTTAAACAATTACATGAACTCCTAAAATTTGATTAAAACTTGTTTTGCAATCTTTTTGTAGTGGTTTCAGACGAGCGGGTCGAAATGAGCCTTTCAATGGAACCGTTGGAATTTTAACTGAGTAAAAAGTACAGAAACTGCGGTTTTGCAATATAATTGTGTTGAAAAGGTCCTAATCAATTACATGACTTCCTAAAATTTGATTAAAACTTGTTTTGCAGTCCTTTTTGTAGAGGTTTCGGACGAGCAGGTCGAAATGGGCCTTTTAATGGACCCGTTGGAATTTTAACTGAGTAAAAAGTACATAAATTGAGGTTTTGCAATATAATTGTGTTGAAAAGCTCCTAATCAATTTCATGAATTCCTAAAATTTGATTAAAACTTGTTTTGCGGTCCTTCTTGTAGAGGTTTCGGATGAGGGGGTCGAAATGGGCCTTTCAATGGACCCGTTGGAATTTTAACTGAGTAAAAAGTACAAAAATTGAGGTTTTGCAATATAATTGTATTGAAAAGCTCCTAATCAATTATTTGTTCTCCTAATATTTGAATAAAACATTTTTGCGGTCCTTTTTGTAGAGGTTTCGGACGAGTAGGTCTAAATGGGCCTTTCAATGGACCCATTGGAATTTTAACTGAGTAAAAAGTACAGAAATTGAGGTTTTGCAATATAATTCTGTTGAAAAGCTCCTAATCAATAACATGAACTCCTAAAATTTGATTAAAACTTGTTTTGCAGTCCTTTTTGTAGAGGTTTCGGACGAGCGGGTCGAATTGGGCATTTCAATGGACCCGTTGGAATTTTAATTGAGTAAAAAGTACAGAAATTGCGCTTTTGCAATATAATTGTGTTGAAAAGCTCCTAATCAATTATTTGAACTCCTAATATTTGATTAAAACTTGTTTTGCGGTCCTTTTTGTAGAGGTTTCGGACGAGCAGGTCTAAAAGGGCCTTTCAATGGACCCGTTGGAATTTTAAATGAGTAAAAAGTACAGAAATTGAGGTTTTGCAATATAATTGTGTTCAAAAGCTCCTAATCAATTATTTGAACTCCTAATATTTGAATAAAACATTTTTGCGGTCCTTTTTGTACAGGTTTCAGACGAACAGGTCTAAATGGGCCTGTCAATGGACCCGTTGGAATTTTAACTGAGTAAAAAGTACAGAAATTGAGGTTTTGCAATATAATTCTGTTGAAAAGCTCCTCATCAATAACATGAACTCCTAAAATTTGATTAAAACTTGTTTTGCAGTCCTTTTTGTAGAGGTTTCGGACGAGCGGGTCGAAATGGGCCTTTCAATGGACCCGTTGGAATTTTAACTGAGTAAAAAGTACAGAAATTGCGGTTTTGCAATATAATTGTTTTGAAAAGCTCCTAATCAGTTATTTGAACTCCTAATATTTTATTCAAACTTGTTTTGTGGTCCTTTTTCTAGAGGTTTCGGACGAGCAGGTCTAAATGGGCCTTTCAATGGACCCGTTAGAATTTTAACTGAGTAAAAAGTACAGAAATTGCGGTTTTGCAATATAATTGTGTTGAAAAGATCCTAATCAATTACATGAATTCCTAAAATTTGATTAAAACTTGTATTGCGGTCCTTTTTGTAGAGGTTTCGGACGAGCGGGTCGAAATGGGCCTTTCAATGGACCCGTTGGAATTTTAACTAAGTAAAAAGTACAGAACTTGCAGTTTTGCAATATAATTGTGTTGAAAAGCTCCTAATCAATTACATGAATTCCTAAAATTTGATTAAAACTTGTTTTGTAGCCCTATTTGTAGAGGTTTCGGACGAGCAGGTCGAAATGGGCCTTTCAATGGACCCGTTGGAATTTTAACTGAGTAAAAAGTATATAAATTGGGGTTTTGCAATATAATTGTGTTGAAAAGGTCCTAATCAATTACATGAACTCCTAAAATTTGATTAAAACTTGTTTTGCGGTCCTTTTTGTAGAGGTTTCGGACGAGCAGGTCGAAATGGGCCTTTCAATGGACCCGTTGGAATTTTAACTGAGTAAAAAGTACAGAAATTGCGGTTTTGCAATATAATTGTTTTGAAAAGCTCCTAATAAATTATTTGAACTCCTAATATTTGATTAAAACTTGTTTTCCGGTCCTTTTTGTAGAGCTTTTGGACGAGCAGATAGAAATGGGCCTTTCAATGGACCCGTTGGAATTTTAACTGAGTAAAAAGTACATAAATTGAGGTTTTGCAATATAATTGTGTTGAAAAGCTCCTAATCAATTACATGAAGTCCTAAAGTTTGATTAAAACTTGTTTTGCTGTCCTTTTTGTAGAGGTTTAGGACGAGCGGGTCGAAATGGGCCTTTCAATAGACCCGTTGGAATTTTAAATGAGTAAAAAGTACAGAAATTGAGGTTTTGCAATATAATTGTGTTTAAAAGCTCCTAATCAATTATTTGAACTTCTAATATTTGAATAAAATATTTTTGCGGTTCTTTTTGTTGAGGTTTCGGACGAGCAGGTATAAATGGGCCTTCCAATGGACCCGTTGGAATTTTAACTGAGTAAAAAGTAAGGAAATTGAGGTTTTGCAATATAATTGTGTTGAAAAGCTCCTAATCAATTACATGAACTCCTAAAATTTGATTAAAACTTTTTTTGCAGTCCTTTTTGTAGAGGTTTCGGACGAGCGGGTCGAAATCGGCCTTTCAATGGACCCGTTGGAATTTTAACTGAGTAAAAAGTACATAAATTGAGGTTTTGCAATATAATTGTGTTGAAAAGCTCTTAATCAATTACATAAACTCATAAAATTTGATTAAAACTTGTTTTGCAGTCCTTTTTGTAGAGGTTTCGAACGAGCGGGTCGAAATGGGCCTTTCAATGGACCTGTTGGAATTTTAAATGAGTAAAAAGTACAGAAATTGAGGTTTTGCAATATATTTGTGTTTAAAAGCTCTCAATCAATTATTTGAACTCCTAATATTTGAATAAAACATTTTTGCGGTCCTTTTTTAGTGGTTTCGGACGAGCAGGTCTAAATGGGCCTTTCAACGGACCCGTTGGAATTTTAACTGAGTAAAAAGTACAGAAATTGAGGTTTTGCAATATAATTGTGTTGAAAAACTCCTAATCAATTACATGAACTCCTAAAATTTGATTAACACTTGTTATGCAGTCCTTTTTGTAGAGGTTTCAGACGAGCAGGTCGAAATGGGCCTTTCAATGGACCCGTTGGAATTTTAACTGAGTAAAAAGTACAAACATTGAGGTTTTGCAATATAATTGTGTTGAAAAGCTCCTAATCAATTACATGAACTCCTAAAATTTGATTAAAACTTGTTTTGCAGTCCTTTTAGTAGAGGTTTCGGACGAGTGGGTCGAAATGGGCCTTTCAATAGACCCGTTTGAATTTTAACCGAGTAAAACGTACAGAAATTGCGGGTTTGCAATATAATTGCGTTGAAAAGCTCCTAATCAATTATTTGAACTCCTAATATTTGAATAAAACATTTTTGCGGTCCTTTGCGTAGAGGTTTCGAACGAGCAGGTCTAAATGGGCCTTTCAATGGACCCGTTGGAATTTTAAATGAGTAAAAAGTACAGAAATTGAGGTTTTGCAATATAATTGTGTTGAAAAGCTCCTAATCAATTACATGAACTCCTAAAATTTGATTAAAACTTGTTTTGCAGTCCTTTTTGTAGAGGTTTTGGACGAGCATGTCGAAATGGGCCTTTCAATGGACCCGTTGGAATTTTAACTGAGTAAAAAGTACAGAAATTGCGGTTTTGCAATAAAATTGTGTTGAAAAGCTCCTAATCAATTACATGAACTCCTAAGATGTGATTAAAACTTGTTTTGTAGTACTTTTTGTAGAGGTTTCGGAGGAGCGGGTCGAAATGGGCATTTCAATGGACCCGTTGGAATTTTAAATGAGTAAAAAGTACAGAAATTGCGGTTTTGCAATATAATTGTGTTGAAAAGCTCCTAATCATTTACATGAACTCCTAAAATTTGATTAAAACTTGTTTTGCAGTCCTTTTTATAGAGGTTTCGGACGAGCGGGTCGAAATGAGCCTTTCAATGGACCCGTTGGAATTTTAACTAAGTAAAAAGTACATAAATTGCAGTTTTGCAATATAATTGTGTTGAAAAGCTCCTAATCAATTACATGAACTCCTAAAATTTGATTAAAACCTGTTTTGCAGTCCTTTTTGTAGAGGTTTCGGACGAGCGGGTCGAAATGGGCCTTTCAATGGACCCATTGGAATTTTAAATGAGTAAAAAGTACAGAAATTGAGGTTTAGTAATATAATTGCGTTGAAAAGCTCCTAATCAATTAGTTGACTCCTAATATTTGAATAAAAGATTTTTGCGGTCCTTTTGTAGAGGTTTCGGACGAGTAGGTCTAAATGGGTCTTTCAATGGACCCGTTGGAATTTTAACTGAGTAAAAAGTACAGAAATTGAGGTTTTGCAATGTAATTGTGTTGAAAATCTTCTAATCAATTACATGAACTCCTAAAATTTGATTAAAACTTGTTTTGCGGTCCTTTTTCTAGAGGTTTCGGACGAGCGGATCGAAATGGGCCTTTCAATGGACCCGTTGGAAATTT
This sequence comes from Hibiscus tridactylites, assembly GCA_958450335.1. Classification (NCBI taxonomy): domain Eukaryota; kingdom Viridiplantae; phylum Streptophyta; class Magnoliopsida; order Malvales; family Malvaceae; genus Hibiscus; species Hibiscus tridactylites. The sequence goes on from OY288271.1 coordinate 65,847,537, forward strand.
AACTGGGTAAAAAGTACAGAAATTGAGGTTTTGCAATATAATTTTGTTCAATGGACCCGTTGGAAATTTAACTGGGTAAAAAGTACGCCTTTTAATGGACCCGTTGGAATTTTAACTGAGTAAAAAGTACAGAAATTGAAGTTTTTCAATAATTGTGTTGAAAAGCTCCTAATCAATTATTTGAAATCCTAATATTTGAATAAAACATTCTTGCGGTCCTTTTTGTAGAGGTTTCAGACGAGCGGTTCTAAATGGGCCTTTCAATGGACCCGTTGGAATTTTTTTAAAGTGAGTAAAAAGTACAGAAATTGCGGTTTTGCAATATAATTGTGTTGAAAAGCTCCTAATCAATTACATGAATTCCTAAAATTTGATTAAAACCTTTTTTGCGGTCCTTCTTGTAGAGGTTTCGGACGAGCGGGTCGAAATGGGCCTTTCAATGGACCCGTTGGAATTTTAAATGAGTAAAAAGTACAGAAATTGAGTTTTTGCAATAATTGTGTTGAAAAGCTCCTAATCAATTATTTGAAATCCTAATATTGGAATAAAACATTTGTGCGGTCCTTTTTGTAGAGGTTTCGGACGTGCGGGTCTAAATGGGCCTTTCAATGGACCCGTTGGAATTTTAACTAAGTAAAAAGTACAGAAATTGAGGTTTTGCAATATAATTGTGTTTAAAAGCTCCTAATCAATTACATGAACTCCTAAAATTTGATTAAAACTTGTTTTGCAGTCCTTTTGGTAAAGGTTTCTGACGAGCGGGTCGAAATGGGCCAGTCAATGGTGAAAAGCTCATAATCAATTACTTGAACTCCTAATATTTGATTAAAACTTGTTTTGCGGTTCTTTTTGTAGAGGCTTCGGACGAGCAGGTCTAAAAGGGCCTTTCAATGCACCCGTTGGAATTTTAAATGAGTAAAAAGTACATAAATTGAGGTTTTGCAATATAATTGTGTTCAAAAGCTCCTAGTCAATTATTTGAACTCCTAATATTTGAATAAAACATTTTTGCGGTCCTTTTTGTACAGGTTTCGAACGAGCAGGTCTAAATGGGCCTTTCAATGGACCCGTTGGAATTTTAACTGAGTAAAAAGTACAGAAATTGCGGTTTTGCAATATAATTTTGTGTTGAAAAGCTCCTAATGAATTATTTGAATTCCTAATATTTGATTAAAACTTGTTTTGCAGTCCTTTTTGTAGAGGTTTCGGACGAGCAGGTCTAAATGGGACTTTCAATGGACCCGTTGGAATTTTAACTAAGTAAAAAGTACAGAAATTGCGGTTTTGCAATATAATTGTGTTGAAAAGCTCCTAATAAATTACATGAATTCCTAAAATTTGATTAAAACATGTTTTGTAGTCCTTTTTGTAGAGGTTTCGGACGAGTGGGTCGAAATGAGCCTTTCAATGGACCCGTTGGAATTTTAACTAAGTAAAAAGTACAGAAATTGCAGTTTTGCAATATAATTGTGTTGAAAAGCTCCTAATAAATTACATGAATTCCTAAAATTTGATTAAAACTTGTTTTATAGTCCTTTTTGTAGAGGTTTCGGACGAGCAGGTCTAAATGGGTCTTTCAATGGACCCGTTGGAATTTTAACTAAGTAAAAAGTACAGAAATTGAGGTTTTGCAATGTAATTGTGTTGAAAATCTTCTAATCAATTACATGAACTCCTAAAATTTGATTAAAACTTGTTTTGCGGTCCTTTTTCTAGAGGTTTCGGATGAGCGGGTCGAAATGGGCCTTTCAATGGACCCGTTGGAAATTTAACTGGGTAAAAAGTACAGAAATTGAGGTTTTGCAATATAATTTTGTTCAATGGACCCTTTGGAAATTTAACTGGGTAAAAAGTACACCTTTTAATGGACCCGTTGGAATTTTAACTGAGTAAAAAGTACAGAAATTGAAGTTTTTCAATAATTGTGTTGAAAAGTTCCTAATCAATTATTTGAAATCCTAATATTTGAATTAAACATTCTTGCGGTCCTTTTTGTAGAGGTTTCGGACGAGCGGGTCTAAATGGGCCTTTCAATGGACCCGTTGGAATTTTTTTAACTGAGTAAAAAGTACAGAAATTGCGGTTTTGCAATATAATTGTGTTGAAAAGCTCATAATCAATTATTTGAACTCCTAATATTTGAATAAAACATTTTTGCGGTCCTTTTTATAGAGGTTTCGGACGAGCAGGTCGAAATGGGCCTTTCAATGGACCCGTTGTAATTTTAACTTAGTAAAAAGTACAGAAATTGCGGTTTTGCAATATAATTGTGTTGAAAAGCTCCTAATCAATTATTTGAACTCCTAATATTTGAATAAAACATTTTTGCGGTCCTTTTTGTAGAGGTTTCGGACGAGCAGGTCTAAATGGGCCTTTCAATGGATCCGTCGGAATTTTAACTGAGTAAAAAGTACAGAAATTGAGGTTTTGCAATATAATTGTGTTGAAAAACTCCGAATCAATTATATGAATTCCTAAAATTTGATTAAAACTTGTTTTGCAGTCCTTCTTGTAGAGGTTTCGGATGAGCGGGTCAAATTGGGCCTTTCAATGGACCCGTTGGAATTTTAACTGAGTAAAAAGTACAGAAATTGCGGTTTTGCAATATAATTGTGTTGAAAATCTTTTAATCAATTACATGAATTTCTAAAATTTGATTAAAACATGTTTTGCGGTTCTTCTTGTAGAGGTTTCGAACGAGCGGGTCGAATTGGGCCTTTCAATGGACCCGTTGGAATTTTGAATGAGTAAAAAGTACAGAAATTGAGGTTTTGCAATAATTGTGTTGAAAAGCTCCTAATCAATTATTTGAAATCCTAATATTTGAATAAAACACTTGTGCGGTCCTTTTTGTAGAGGTTTCGGACGAGGGGGTCTAAATGGGCCTTTCAATAGACCCGTTGGAATTTTAACTGAGTAAAAAGTACAGAAATTGAGGTTTTGCAATATAATTGTGTTTAAAAGCTTCTAATCAATTATTTGAACTCCTAATATTTGAATAAAACATGTTTGAGGTCCTTTTTCTAGAGGTTTCGGACGAGCAGGCCTAAATGGGCTTTTCAATGGACCTGTTGGTATTTTAACTGAGTAAAAAGTACAGAAATTGCGGTTTTGCAATATAATTGTGTTGAAAAGCTCCTAATCAATTACAGGAATTCCTAAAATTTGATTAAAACTTGTTTTGCAGTCCTTTTTGTAGAGGTTTCGGACGAGCAGGTCGAAATGGGCCTTTCAATGGACCCGTTGGAATTTTAACTGATTAAAAAGTACATAAATTGAGGTTTTGCAATATAATTGTGTTGAAAAGCTCCGAATCAATTACATGAATTCCTAAAATTTGATTAAAACTTGTTTTGCGGTCCTTCTTGTAGAGGTTTCGGACGAGCGGGTCGAAATGGGCCTTTCAGTGGACCCGTTAGAATTTTAACTGAGTGAAAAATACAAAAATTGAGGGTTTGCAATATAATTGTGTTGAAAAGCTCCTAATCAATTATTTGATCTCCTAATATTTGAATAAAACATTTTTGCGGTCCTTTTTGTAGAGGTTTCGGACGAGCAGTTCTAAATGGGCCTTTCAATGGACCCGTTGGAATTTTAACAGAGTAAAAATTACAGAAATTGAGGTTTTGCAATATAATTGTGTTGAAAAGCTCCGAATCAATTATTTGAACTCCTAATATTTGAATAAAACATGTTTGAGGTCATTTTTGTAGAGGTTTCGGACGAGCAGGTCTAAATGGGCCTTTCAATGGACCCGTTGGAATTTTAACTGAGTAAAAAGTACAGAAATTGAGGTTTCGCAATATAATTCTGTTGAAAAGCTCATAATCAATTACATGAACTCCTAAAATTTGATTAAAACTTGTTTTGCAGTCCTTTTTGTAGAGGTTTCGAACGAGCGGGTCGAACTGGGCCTTTCAATGGACCCGTTGGAATTTTAACTGAGTAAAAAGTACATAAATTGCGGTTTTGCAATATAATTGTGTTGAAAAGCTCCTAATCAATTATTTGAACTCCTAATATTTGATTATAACTTGTTTTGCGGTCCTTTTTGTAGAGGTTTCGAACGAGCAGGTCTAAATGGGCCTTTCAATGGACCCGTTGGAATTTTAACTGAGTAAAAAGTACAGAAATATCTATTTTGCAATATAATTTTGTTGAAAAGCTCCTAATCAATTACATGAACTCCTAAAATTTAATTAAAACATGTTTTACAGTCCTTTTTGTAGAGGTTTCGGACGAGCGGATCGAAATGGGTCTTTCAATGGACCCGTTGGAATTTTAACTGAGTAAAAAGTACATAAATTGAGGTTTTGCAATATAATTGTGTTGAAAAGCTCCTAATCAATTAGATGAACTCCTAAGATTTGATTAAAACTTGTTTTGCAGTCCTTTTTGTAGAGGTTTCGGACGAGCGGGTCGAAATGGGCATTTCAATGGACCCGTTGGAATTTTAACTGAGTAAAAAGTACATAAATTGAGGTTTTGCAATATAATTGTGTTGAAAATCTCCAAATCAATTGCATGAACTCCTAAAATTTGATTAAATCTTGTTTTTGCAGTCCTTTTTGTAGAGGTTTCGGACGAGCGGGTCTAAATGGGCCTTTCAATGGATCCGTTGTAATTTTAACTTAGTAAAAAGTACAGAAATTGAGGTTTTGCAATATAATTGTGTTCAAAAGCTCCTAATTAATTATTTGAACTCCTAATATTTGAATAAAACATTTTTGCGGTCCTTTTTGTACAGGTTTCGGACGAACAGGTCTAAATGGGCCTTTCAATGGAGTCGTTATAATTTTAACTGAGTAAAAAGTACAGAAATTGAGGTTTTGCAATATAATTGTCTTGAAAAGCTCCTAATCAATTATTTGAACTCCTAATATTTGATTAAAACTTGTTTTGCGGTCCTTTTTGTAGAAGTTTCGAACGAGCAGGTCTAAATGGGCCTTTCAATGGACCCGTTGGAATTTTAACTGAGTAAAAAGTACAGAAATTGAGGTTTCGCAATATAATTCTGTTGAAAAGCTCATAATCAATTACATGAACTCCTAAAATTTGATTAAATCTTGTTTTGCAGTCCTTTTTGTAGAGGTTTCGGACGAGCGGGTCGAATTGGGCCTTTCAATGGACCCGTTGGAATTTTAACTGAGTAAAAAGTACAGAAATTGCGGTTTTGCAATATAATTGTGTTGAAAAGCTCCTAATCAATTATTTGAACTCCTAATATTTGATTAAAACTTGTTTTGCGGTCCTTTTTGTAGAGGTTTCGAACGAGCAGGTCTAAATGGGCCTTTCAATGGACCCGTTGGAATTTTAATTGAGTAAAAAGTACAGAAATATCTGTTTTGCAATATAATTTTGTTGAAAAGCTCCTAATCAATTACATGAACTCCTAAAATTTAATTAAAACTTGTTTTACAGTCCTTTTTGTAGAGGTTTCGGACGAGCGGGTCGAAATGGGCCTTTCAATGGACCCGTTGGAATTTTAACTGAGTAAAAAGTACATAAATTGAGGTTTTGCAATATAATTGTGTTGAAAAGCTCCTAATCAATTAGATGAACTCCTAAGATTTGATTAAAACTTGTTTTGAAGTCCTTTTTGTAGAGGTTTCGGACGAGCGGGTCGAAATGGGCATTTCAATGGACCCGTTGGAATTTTAACTGAGTAAAAAGTACATAAATTGAGGTTTTGCAATATAATTGTGTTGAAAAGCTCCAAATCAATTGCATGAACTCCTAAAATTTGATTAAATCTTGTTTTTGCAGTCCTTTTTGTAGAGGTTTCGGACGAGCGGGTCTAAATGGGCCTTTCAATGGATCCGTTGTAATTTTAACTTAGTAAAAAGTACAGAAATTGAGGTTTTGCAATATAATTGTGTTCAAAAGCTCCGAATTAATTATTTGAACTCCTAATATTTGATTAAAACATTTTTGCGGTCCTTTTTCTACAGGTTTCGGACGAACAGGTCTAAATGGGCCTTTCAATGGAGTCGTTATAATTTTAATTGAGTAAAAAGTACAGAAATTGAGGTTTTGCAATATAATTGTCTTGAAAAGCTCCTAATCAATTATTTGAACTCCTAATATTTGATTAAAACTTGTTTTGCGGTCCTTTTTGTAGAGGTTTCGAACGAGCAGGTCTAAATGGGCCTTTCAATGGACCCGTTGGAATTTTAACTGAGTAAAAAGTACAGAAATATCTGTTTTGCAATATAATTGTGTTAAAAAGCTCCTAATCAATTACATGAACTCCTAAAATTTAATTAAAACTTGTTTTACAGTCCTTTTTGTAGAGGTTTCGGACGAGCGGGTCGAAATGGGCCTTTCAATGGACCCGTTGGAATTTTAACTGAGTAAAAAGTACATAAATTGAGGTTTTGCAATATAATTGTGTTGAAAAGCTCCTAATCAATTAGATGAACTCCTAAGATTTGATTCAAACTTGTTTTGCAGTCCTTTTTGTAGAGGTTTCGGACGAGCGGGTCAAAATGGGCATTTCAATGGACCCGTTGGAATTTTAATTGAGTAAAAAGTACATAAATTGAGGTTTTGCAATATAATTGTGTTGAAAAGCTCCAAATCAATTGCATGAACTCCTAAAATTTGATTAAAGCTTGTTTTTGCAGTCCTTTTTGTAGAGGTTTCGGACGAGCGGGTCTAAATGGGCCTTTCAATGGACCCGTTGTAATTTTAACTTAGTAAAAAGTACATAAATTGAGGTTTTGCAATATAATTGTGTTCAAAAGCTCCTAATTAATTATTTGAACTCCTAATATTTGAATAAAACATTTTTGCGGTCCTTTTTGTACAGGTTTCGGACGAACAGGTCTAAATGGGCCTTTCAATGGAGTCGTTGGAATTTTAACTGAGTAAAAAGTACAGAAATTGCGGTTTTGCAATATAATTGGGTTGAAAAGATCCTAATCAATTACATGAATTCCTAAAATTTGATTAAAACTTGTTTTGCGGTCCTTTTTGTAGTGGTTTCGGACGAGCGGGTCGAAATGGGCCTTTCAATGGACCCGTTGGAATTTTAACTGAGTAAAAAGTACAGAAATTGAGGTTTTGCAATATAATTGTTTTGAAAAGCTCCTAATCAATTATTTGAACTCCTAATATTTGATTAAAACTTGTTTTGCGGTCCTTTTTGTAGAGCTTTCGGACGAGCAGGTCAAAATGGGCCTTTCAGTGGACCCGTTGGAATTTTAACTGAGTAAAAAGTACAGAAATTGCGGTTTTGCAATATAATTGTGTTGAAAAGATCCTAATCAATTACATGAATTCCTAAAATTTGATTAAAACTTGTTTTGCGGTCCTTTTTGTAGAGGTTTCGGACGAGCGGGTCGAAATGGGCCTTTCAATGGACCCGTTGGAATTTTAACTGAGTAAAAAGTACAGAAATTGCGGTTTTGCAATATAATTGTGTTGAAAAGCTCCTAATCAATTACAGGAATTCCTAAAATTTGATTAAAACTTGTTTTGCAGTCCTTTTTGTAGAGGTTTCGGACGAGCAGGTCGAAATGGGCCTTTCAATGGACCCGTTGGAATTTTAACTGATTAAAAAGTACATAAATTGAGGTTTTGCAATATAATTGTGTTGAAAACTCCGAATCAATTACATGAATTCCTAAAATTTTATTAAAACTTGTTTTGCGGTCCTTCTTGTAGAGGTTTCGGACGAGCGGGTCGAAATGGGCCTTTCAGTGGACCCGTTAGAATTTTAACTGAGTGAAAAATACAAAAATTGAGGGTTTGCAATATAATTGTGTTGAAAAGCTCCTAATCAATTATTTGATCTCCTAATATTTGAATAAAACATTTTTGCGGTCCTTTTTGTAGAGGTTTCGGACGAGCAGTTCTAAATGGGCCTTTCAATGGACCCGTTGGAATTTTAACAGAGTAAAAATTACAGAAATTGAGGTTTTGCAATATAATTGTGTTGAAAAGCTCCGAATCAATTATTTGAACTCCTAATATTTGAATAAAACATGTTTGAGGTCATTTTTGTAGAGGTTTCGGACGAGCAGGTCTAAATGGGCCTTTCAATGGACCCGTTGGAATTTTAACTGAGTAAAAAGTACAGAAATTGAGGTTTCGCAATATAATTCTGTTGAAAAGCTCATAATCAATTACATGAACTCCTAAAATTTGATTAAAACTTGTTTTGCAGTCCTTTTTGTAGAGGTTTCGGACGAGCGGGTCGAACTGGGCCTTTCAATGGACCCGTTGGAATTTTAACTGAGTAAAAAGTACAGAAATTGCGGTTTTGCAATATAATTGTGTTGAAAAGCTCCTAATCAATTATTTGAACTCCTAATATTTGATTATAACTTGTTTTGCGGTCCTTTTTGTAGAGGTTTCGAACGAGCAGGTCTAAATGGGCCTTTCAATGGACCCGTTGGAATTTTAACTGAGTAAAAAGTACAGAAATATCTATTTTGCAATATAATTTTGTTGAAAAGCTCCTAATCAATTACATGAACTCCTAAAATTTAATTAAAACTTGTTTTACAGTCCTTTTTGTAGAGGTTTCGGACGAGCGGGTCGAAATGGGTCTTTCAATGGACCCGTTGGAATTTTAACTGAGTAAAAAGTACATAAATTGAGGTTTTGAAATATAATTGTGTTGAAAAGCTCCTAATCAATTAGATGAACTCCTAAGATTTGATTAAAACTTGTTTTGCAGTCCTTTTTGTAGAGGTTTCGGACGAGCGGGTCGAAATGGGCATTTCAATGGACCCGTTGGAATTTTAACTGAGTAAAAAGTACATAAATTGAGGTTTTGCAATATAATTGTGTTGAAAAGCTCCAAATCAATTGCATGAACTCCTAAAATTTGATTAAATCTTGTTTTTGCAGTCCTTTTTGTAGAGGTTTCGGACGAGCGGGTCTAAATGGGCCTTTCAATGGATCCGTTGTAATTTTAACTTAGTAAAAAGTACAGAAATTGAGGTTTTGCAATATAATTGTGTTCAAAAGCTCCTAATTAATTATTTGAACTCCTAATATTTGAATAAAACATTTTTGCGGTCCTTTTTGTACAGGTTTCGGACGAACAGGTCTAAATGGGCCTTTCAATGGAGTCGTTATAATTTTAACTGAGTAAAAAGTACAGAAATTGAGGTTTTGCAATATAATTGTCTTGAAAAGCTCCTAATCAATTATTTGAACTCCTAATATTTGATTAAAACTTGTTTTGCGGTCCTTTTTGTAGAAGTTTCGAACGAGCAGGTCTAAATGGGCCTTTCAATGGACCCGTTGGAATTTTAACTGAGTAAAAAGTACAGAAATTGAGGTTTTGCAATATAATTCTGTTGAAAAGCTCATAATCAATTACATGAACTCCTAAAATTTGATTAAATCTTGTTTTGCAGTCCTTTTTGTAGAGGTTTCGGACGAGCGGGTCGAATTGGGCCTTCAATGGACCCGTTGGAATTTTAACTGAGTAAAAAGTACAGAAATTGCGGTTTTGCAATATAATTGTGTTGAAAAGCTCCTAATCAATTATTTGAACTCCTAATATTTGATTAAAACTTGTTTTGCGGTCCTTTTTGTAGAGGTTTCGAACGAGCAGGTCTAAATGGGCCTTTCAATGGACCCGTTGGAATTTTAACTGAGTAAAAAGTACAGAAATATCTGTTTTGCAATATAATTTTGTTGAAAAGCTCCTAATCAATTACATGAACTCCTAAAATTTAATTAAAACTTGTTTTACAGTCCTTTTTGTAGAGGTTTCGGACGAGCGGGTCGAAATGGGCCTTTCAATGGACCCGTTGGAATTTTAACTGAGTAAAAAGTACTTAAATTGAGGTTTTGCAATATAATTGTGTTGAAAAGCTCCTAATCAATTAGATGAACTCCTAAGATTTGATTAAAACTTGTTTTGAAGTCCTTTTTGTAGAGGTTTCGGACGAGCGGGTCGAAATGGGCATTTCAATGGACCCGTTGGAATTTTAACTGAGTAAAAAGTACATAAATTGAGGTTTTGCAATATAATTGTGTTGAAAAGCTCCAAATCAATTGCATGAACTCCTAAAATTTGATTAAATCTTGTTTTTGCAGTCCTTTTTGTAGAGGTTTCGGACGAGCGGGTCTAAATGGGCCTTTCAATGGATCCGTTGTAATTTTAACTTAGTAAAAAGTACAGAAATTGAGGTTTTGCAATATAATTGTGTTCAAAAGCTCCTAATTAATTATTTGAACTCCTAATATTTGATTAAAACATTTTTGCGGTCCTTTTTGTACAGGTTTCGGACGAACAGGTCTAAATGGGCCTTTCAATGGAGTCGTTATAATTTTAATTGAGTAAAAAGTACAGAAATTGAGGTTTTGCAATATAATTGTCTTGAAAAGCTCCTAATCAATTATTTGAACTCCTAATATTTGATTAAAACTTGTTTTGCGGTCCTTTTTGTAGAGGTTTCGAACGAGCAGGTCTAAATGGGCCTTTCAATGGACCCGTTGGAATTTTAACTGAGTAAAAAGTACAGAAATATCTGTTTTGCAATATAATTGTGTTAAAAAGCTCCTAATCAATTACATGAACTCCTAAAATTTAATTAAAACTTGTTTTACAGTCCTTTTTGTAGAGGTTTCGGACGAGCGGGTCGAAATGGGCCTTTCAATGGACCCGTTGGAATTTTAACTGAGTAAAAAGTACAGAAATTGCGGTTTTGCAATATAATTGTGTTGAAAAGCTCCTAATCAATTACATGAACTCCTAAAATTTGATTAAAACTTGTTTTGCAGTCCTTTTTGTAGAGGTTTCGGACGAGCGGGTCGAAATGGGCCTTTCAATGGACCCGTTGGAATTTTAACTGAGTAAAAAGAACAGAAATTACGGTTTTGCAATATAATTGTTTTGAAAAGCTCCTAATCAGTTATTTGAACTCCTAATATTTTATTAAAACTTGTTTTGCGGTCCTTTTTCTAGAGGTTTCGGACGAGCAGGTCTAAATGGGCCTTTCAATGGACCCGTTGGAATTTTAACTAAGTAAAAAGTACATAAATTGCGGTTTTGCAATATAATTTTGTTGAAAAGCTCCTAATCAATTTTTTGAACTCCTAATATTTTATTAAAACTTATTTTGCGGTCCTTTTTGTAGAGGTTTCGGACGAGCAGGTCTAAATGGGCCTTTCAATGGACCCGTTGGAATTTTAACCGAGTAAAAAGTACATAAATTGTGGTTTTGCAATATAATTTTTTGAAAAGCTCCTAATCAATTACATGAATTCCTAAAATTTGATTAAAACTTGTTTTGTAGCCCTATTTGTAGAGGTTTCGGACGAGCAGGTCGAAATGGGCCTTTCAATGGACCCGTTGGAATTTTAACTGAGTAAAAAGTATATAAATTGAGGTTTTGCAATATAATTGTGTTGAAAAGGTCCTAATCAATTACATGAACTCCTCAAATTTGATTAAAACTTGTTTTGCAGTCCTTTTTGTAGAGGTTTCGGACGAGCGGGTCGAAATGGGCCTTTCAATGGACCCGTTGGAATTTTAATTGAGTAAAAAGTACAGAAATTGAGGTTTTGCAATAAAATTGTATTGAAAAGGTCCCAATCAATTATTTGAACTCCTAATATTTGAATAAAATATTTTCGCGGTCCTTTTTGTAGAGGTTTCGGACGAGCGGGTCGAAATGGGCCTTTCAATGGACCCGTTGGAATTTTAACAGAGTAAAAAGTACAGAAATTGCGGTTTTGCAATATAATTGTGTTGAAAAGATCCTAATCAATTACATGAATTCCTAAAATTTGATTAAAACTTGTTTTGCGGTCCTTTTTGTAGAGTTTTCGGACGAGCGGGTCGAAATGGGCCTTTCAATGGACCCGTTGGAATTTTAAATGAGTAAAAAGTACAGAAATTGCGGGTTTGCAATATAATTGTGTTGAAAAGATCCTAATCAGTTACATGAATTCCTAAAATTTGATTAAAACTTGTTTTGTGGTCCTTTTTGTAGAGGTTTCGGACGAGCGGGTCGAAATGGGCCTTTCAATGGACCCGTTGGAATTTTAACAGAGTAAAAAGTACAGAAATTGCGGTTTTGCAATATAATTGTGTTGAAAAGATCCTAATCAATTACATGAATTCCTAAAATTTGATTAAAACTTGTTTTGCGGTCCTTTTTGTAGAGGTTTCGGACGAGCGGGTCGAAATGGGCCTTTCAATGGACCCGTTGGAATTTTAAATGAGTAAAAAGTACAGAAAATGCGGTTTTGCAATATAATTGTGTTGAAAAGATCCTAATCAGTTACATGAATTCCTAAAATTTGATTAAAACTTGTTTTGTGGTCCTTTTTGTAGAGGTTTCGGACGAGCGGGTCGAAATGGGCCTTTTAATGGACCCGTTGGAATTTTAACTGAGTAAAAAGTACAGAAATTGAGGTTTTGCAATATAATTGTGTTGAAAAGGTCCTAATCAATTACATGAACTCCTAAAATTTGATTAAAACCTGTTTTGCAGTCCTTTGTGTAGAGGTTTCGGACGAGCGGGTCGAAATGGGCCTTTCAATGGACCCGTTGGAATTTTAACTGAGTAAAAAGTACAGAAATTGCGGTTTTGCAATATAATTGTGTTGAAAAGATCCTAATCATTTACATGAATTCCTAAAATTTGATTAAAACTTGTTTTGCGGTCCTTTTTGTAGAGGTTTCGGACGAGCGGGTCGAAATGGGCCTTTCAATGGACCCGTTGGAATTTTAACTGAGTAAAAAGTACAGAAATTGAGGTTTTGCAATATAATTGTTTTGAAAAGCTCCTAATCAATTATTTGAACTCCTAATATTTGATTAAAACTTGTTTTGCGGTCCTTTTTGTAGAGCTTTCGGACGAGTAGGTCAAAATGGGCCTTTCAGTGGACCCGTTGGAATTTTAACTGAGTAAAAAGTACAGAAATTGCGGTTTTGCAATATAATTGTGTTGAAAAGATCCTAATCAATTACATGAATTCCTAAAATTTGATTAAAACTTGTTTTGCGGTCCTCTTTGTAGAGGTTTCGGACGAGCGGGTCGAAATGGGCCTTTCAATGGACCCGTTGGAATTTTAACTGAGTAAAAAGTACAGAAATTGAGGTTTTGCAATATAATTGTGTTGAAAAGCTCCTAATCAATTTCATAAACTCCTAAAATTTGATTAAAACTAGTTTTCCATTCCTTTTTGTAGAGCTTTCTGACGAGCGGGTCGAAATGGGCCTTTCAATGGATCCGTTAGAATTTTAACTGAGTAAAAAGTACAGAAATTGAGGTTTTGCAATATAATTGTGTTAAAAGCTCCTAATCAATTACATAAACTCCTAAAATTTGATTAAAACTTTTTTTGCAGTCCTTTTTGTATCGGTTTCGGACGAGCAGGTCTAAATGGGCCTTACAATGGACCCGTTGGAATTTTAACTGAGTAAAAAGTACAGAAACTGCGGTATTTCAATATAATTGTGTTGAAAAGCTCCTAATCAATTATTTGAACTCCTAATATTTGATTAAAACTTTTTTTGCAGTCCTTTTTGTATAGGTTTCGGACGAGCAGGTCTAAATGGGCCATTCAATGGACCCGTTGGAATTTTAACTGAGTAAAAAGTACATAAATTGAGGTTTTGCAATATAATTGTTTTGAAAAGCTTCTAATCAGTTATTTGAACTCCTAATATTTGAATAAAACATTTTTGCGGTACTTTTTGTGGAGGTTTCATACGAGCAGGTCTAAATGAGCCTTTCAATGGGCCCGTTGGAATTTTAACTTAGTAAAAAGTATAAAATTGAGGTTTTGCAATATAATTGTGTTGAAAAGCTCCTAATCAATTACATAAACTCCTAAAATTTGATTAAAACATGTTTTGCAGTCTTTTTTGTGGAGGTTTCGAACGAGCGGATCGAAATGGGCCTTTCAATGGAGCCGTTGGAATTTTAACTGAGTAAAAAGTATAGAAATTGAGGGTTTGCAATATAATCTTGTTGAAAAGCTCCTAATCAATTATTTGAACTCCTAATATTTGAATAAAACATTTTTGCAGTCCTTTTTGTAGAGGTTTCGGACGAGCATGTCTAAATGGGCCTTTCAATGGGCCCGTTGGAATTTTAACTAAGTAAAAAGTATAAAATTGAGGTTTTTCAATATAATTGTGTTGAAAAGTTCCTAATCAATTATTTGAACTCCTAAAATTATATTAAAACTATTTTGCGGTCCTTTTTGTCGAGGTTTTGGACGAGCAGGTCTAAATGGGCCTTTCAATGGATCCGTTTGAATTTTAACTGAGTAAAAAGTACAGAAATTGAGGTTTTGCAATATAATTGTGTTGAAAAGCTCCTAATCAGTATTTGAACTCCTAATATTTGAATAATACATTTTTGCGGTCCTTTTTCGTAGAGGTTTCAGACGAGCAGGTCTAAATGGGCCTTTCAATGGATCCGTTAGAATTTTAACTGAGTAAAAAGTACAGAAATTGAGGTTTTGCAATATAATTGTGTTAAAAGCTCCTAATCAATTACATAAACTCCTAAAATTTGATTAAAACTTTTTTTGCAGTCCTTTTTGTATCGGTTTCGGACGAGCAGGTCTAAATAGGCCTTACAATGGACCCGTTGGAATTTTAACTGAGTAAAAAGTACAGAAACTGCGGTATTTCAATATAATTGTGTTGAAAAGCTCCTAATCAATTATTTGAACTCCTAATATTTGATTAAAACTTTTTTTGCAGTCCTTTTTGTATAGGTTTCAGACGAGCAGGTCTAAATGGGCCATTCAATGGACCCGTTGGAATTTTAACTGAGTAAAAAGTACATAAATTGAGGTTTTGCAATATAATTGTGTTGAAAAGCTTCTAATCAGTTATTTGAACTCCTAATATTTGAATAAAACATTTTTGCGGTACTTTTTGTGGAGGTTTCATACGAGCAGGTCTAAATGAGCCTTTCAATGGGCCCGTTGGAATTTTAACTGAGTAAAAAGTATAAAATTGAGGTTTTGCAATATAATTGTGTTGAAAAGCTCCTAATCAATTACATAAACTCCTAAAATTTGATTAAATCATGTTTTGCAGTCTTTTTTGTGGAGGTTTCGAACGAGCGGATCGAAATGGGCCTTTCAATGGAGCCGTTGGAATTTTAACTGAGTAAAAAGTATAGAAATTGAGGGTTTGCAATATAATCTTGTTGAAAAGCTCCTAATCAATTATTTGAACTCCTAATATTTGAATAAAACATTTTTGCAGTCCTTTTTGTAGAGGTTTCGGACGAGCATGTCTAAATGGGCCTTTCAATGGGCCCGTTGGAATTTTAACTAAGTAAAAAGTATAAAATTGAGGTTTTTCAATATAATTGTGTTGAAAAGTTCCTAATCAATTATTTGAACTCCTAAAATTATATTAAAACTATTTTGCGGTCCTTTTTGTCGAGGTTTTGGACGAGCAGGTCTAAATGGGCCTTTCAATGGATCCGTTTGAATTTTAACTGAGTAAAAAGTACAGAAATTGAGGTTTTGCAATATAATTGTGTTGAAAAGCTCCTAATCAGTTATTTGAACTCCTAATATTTGAATAATACATTTTTGCGGTCCTTTTTCGTAGAGGTTTCAGACGAGCAGGTCTAAATAGGCCTTTCCATGGGCCCGTTGGAATTTTAACTGAGTAAAAAGTATAAAATTGAGGTTTTGCAATATAATTGTGTTGAAAAGCTCCTAATCAATTACATAAACTCCTAAAATTTGATTAAAACATGTTTTGCAGTCTTTTTTGTAGAGGGTTAGAACGAGCGGGTAGAAATGGGCCTTTCAATGGACCCGTTGGAATTTTAACTAAGTAAAAAGTACAGAAATTGAAGTTTTGCAATATAATTATGTTGAAAAGCTCCTAATCAGTTATTTGAACTCCTAATATTTGAATAAAACATTTTTGCAGTCCTTTTTGAAGAGGTTTCAGACGAGCTGGTCTAAATGAGCCTTTCAATGGGCCCGTTAGAATTTTAACTGAGTAAAAAATATAAAATTGAGGTTTTGCAATATAATTGTTTTGAAAAGCTCCTAATCAATTACATAAACTCCTAAAATTTGATTAAAACTTGTTTTGCAGTCTTTTTTGTAGAGGTTTGAAACGAGCGGGTCGAAATGGGCCTTTCAATGGACCCGTTGGAATTTTAACTAAGTAAAAAGTACAGAAATTGAGGTTTTGCAATATAATTGTGTTGAAAAGCTTCTAATCAGTTATTTGAACTCCTAATATTTGAATAAAACATTTTTGCAGTCCTTTTTGTAGAGGTTTTAGACGAGCAGGTCTAAACGAGCCTTTCAATGGGCCCGTTGGAATTTTAACTGAGTAAAAAGTAGAGAAATTGAGGTTTTGCAATATAATTGTGTTGAAAAGCTCCTAATCAAGTACATGAACTCCTAAAATTTGATTAAAACTTGTTTTGCAGTCTTTTTTGTAGAGGTTTCGAACGAGCGGGTTGAAATGGGCCGTTCAATGGATCCGTTAGAATTTTATTAAAACTCCTAAAATTGTGTTGAAAAGTTCCTAATGAATTATTTGAACTCCTAAAATTATATTAAAACTATTTTGCGTTCCTTTTTGTCGAGGTTTCGGACGAGCAGGTCTAAATGGGCCTTTCAATGGATCCGTTTGAATTTTAACTGAGTAAAAAGTACAGAGATTGAGGTTTTGCAATATAATTGTGTTGAAAAGCTCCTAATCAATTACATAAACTCCTAAGATTTGATTAAAACTTTTTTTTGCAGTCCTTTTTGTAGAGGTTTCGGACGAGGGGGGCGAAATGGGCCTTTCAATGGACCCGTTGGAATTTTAACTGAGTAAAAAGTACAGAAATTGCGATTTTGCAATATAATTTTGTTGAAAAGCTCCTAATCAATTATTTGAACACCTAATATTTGAATAAAACATTTTTGCGGTCCTTTTTGTAGATGTTTCGGACGAGCAGGTCTAAATGGGCCTTTCAATGGACCCGTTAGAATTTTAACTGAGTAAAAAGTACAGAAATTGAGGTTTTGCAATATAATTGTGTTGAAAATCTCCTAATCAATTACATCAACTCCTAAAGTTTGATTAAAACTTTTTTGCAGTCCTTTCTGTAGAGGTTTCGGACGAGCGAGTCGAAATGAGCCTTTCTATGGACCCGTTGAAATTTTAACTGAGTAAAAAGTACCGAAATTGAGGTTTTGGAATATAATTGTGTTGAAAATCTCCTAATCAATTACATGATCTCCTAAAATTTGATTAACACTTGTTTTGCTGTCTTTTTTGTAGAGGTTTCAGACAAGCTGGTCTAAATGGGCCTTTCAATGGACCCGTTGGAATTTTAACTGAGTAAAAAGAACAGAAATTGAGGTTTTGCAATATAATTGTGCTGAAAAGCTTTTAATCAGTTATTTGAACTCCTAATATTTGATTAAAACTTTTTTTTGCAGTCCTTTTCGTATAGGTTTCGGACGAGCAGGTCTAAATGGGCCTTTAAATGGACCCGTTGAAATTTTAACTGAGTAAAATGTACAGAAATTGAAGTTTTGCAATATAATTGTGTTGAAAAGCTCCTAATCAGTTATTTGAACTCCTAATATTTGAATAAAACATTTCTACGATCCTTTTTGTAGAGGTTTCAGACGAGCAAGTCTAAATGGGCCTTTCAATAAGCCCGTTGGAATTTTAACTGAGTAAAAAGTATAAAAATGAGGTTTTGCAATATAATTGTGTTGAAAAGCTCCTAATCAATTACATAAACTCCTAAAATTTGATTGAAACTTGTTTTGCAGTCCTTTTGTAGAGGTTTCGGAAGAGCTGGTAGAAATGGTCCTTTCAATGGACCCGTTGGAATTATAACTAAGTAAAATGTACCTAAATTGAGGTTTTGAAATATAATTGTGTTGAAAAGCTCCTAATAAATTATTTGAACTCCTAATATTTGAATAAAATATTTTTGCGGTCCTTTTTGTAGAGGTTTCGGACGAGCAGGTCAAAATGGGCCTTTCAATGGGCCCGTTGGAATTTTAACTGAGTAAAAATTATAAAAGTGAGATTTTGCAATATAATTGTGTTGAAAAGCTCCTAATTAATTACATAAACTCCTAAAATTTGATTAAAACTGTAACCCCCTTAACCCGGCCTAGACGGTTGACCCGAATTAAGAAAGTCACACGGGGAAATCAAAGTCAACCCGAAAGTCAACCTTGATTAACGACCTTTTTTCTTTTTAAACTTGTCTAGATACGCATTAACCCTAGATGTGATCATACAAACAACATACTCAAAGATCATAACCATCAGAGATTAAACAGGGACCCAATTGAACAATTTACAACTTTAGGGACCAAATTGTAAATTCTGTAGATTATAAGGTCTTAACCCAGATTAAGGTTACCATCTTGAAATTAGTCAGGTTTCATGCTTCACTGCCAAATTTCAGCTCAAACGGACATTTCAAGCTCATACAATTGCACAAACAAGATTCGGGACCAAAATGCAAACATTTCAAAACATTTAACTACCAATGTCAGCCCCCAACGGTCATGTGTTCCGAAACAGGGAGCACCTGTTTCGAAACGCGGGGCCGTTCCGCAACGCGTACCGAAATGAAGGCTGGCAGAGAGCTTTCCGTTTCGGAACGGTGTCTTCCGTTTCGGACGCCTGAGCTGTTACAAGGCACCCGTTCCGAAACGGTAGCTACTGTTCTGAAACGACCTGCACAGAATGCAGCAAGATGCTTGCCTAAACCCACAATTGATCAACCAATCATGCTCCAAATGCTACCAAACTTTACCAGCAACTCATACAACATACAAGAGACATAAATGCATCATTCAATCATCAACAAGGCATCAAATATGAAAAGCCCCAAATCTATAGGCATGCTCCTTACTTAGCAAACCATTCAAGCATCAATTTGATTAAGCCAACTCATAAGATCAAATACATGTTCAAACATTAACAACAACATAAAACCAATCTTGTCCAAACATACACAAACTCATTAACATCCATACAAGAGATTCTTTCCCCCATTGCCTCTATTAACTATAGCTATTAACCGAGACATACATCTCAAGTGGAGTTCTCCTTGAATCCCTTGCTTCCCGCTGTTCCAACTTCAAGAATCTGCATTGATGGACAAGAAAGGAGCGTAAGCACATAATGCTTAGTGAGGAATGCTCAAAACCAAAACACCATCAATGCAGCGAGTCATAAAACCACTTTTAAAAGTAAACTCGATTTGAGAAACCAAAGCATTATTTGAAAACCCTTCTCATCAACATGCTAAAAATCATGCATTGCTCAAACTTGGAAACCAACCATTAGCTTAGAAAGCTAAGTAACCCTTTCCAAAACATAACTTGCAATACCATCAATTTAACCATTCCATGCATGAACATCATATGCAAAGTTAAATTCAAAACCTTGGAAAACACTTCCAATTCACATCATTCCTTTTTCATACTTGAAAACCATCTTTAGGCAAGAAACCTTTTAAAACCATTTACTCAATCAATCTATCATGTGCATTAAACAATTACAACATATGAACCACATCATCAGAATTTACATCACATGCCTTTTAAAACAAGTCTTAGCAAGACTTCAATACACTAAAGAGATTCCATGCACTCATGCTCCATTATCAAAAGACAATAACACTTGTATGAGCTAACAAGTAATACATGCATTCATATGCATTACACACTTTTCATGCAACCATGCATCATTTCAAGCATCTCATGCTTCATTATAATCAAGAACATTACATTGGCTTCCAAGTGATAAACCAAATCCACTTTTCAACTCAACATCCAATCGGATACGCGGATCACAAGCGTTGTCCCTACGCTTCATACACACTACCAATCCAAGGTCCCCAAATGGACTTTTAACCACCATTTGACCTTACCATTCACAAGGTTCCCATATATGGACTTTTAACCACCATATAACCTTAACTTTCACAAGGTTCCCATGTATGGAATTTCAACCACCATACAACCTTAACTTTCACAAGGTTCCCATGTATGAACTTTTAACCACCATACAACCTTAGCATGCACAAGGTTCCCATATATGGACTTTTAATCACCATATAACCTTAGCATCCACCGATTGGTAGTTGTATAACATCACTAACGAGATCCGGGACACCCTACACAAGATCCACACATGGACTTTACACCACCATTGTGATCTTAACAAGCACAAGGTCCACCAATGGAATTTTAACCACCATTATTACCTTTGCTTACCCAAGGTCCTCGAATGGAATCTCAATCTCTATTATGACCTTAACCATCTCGTTAGGATACTTGGATGGAGTTTACCGGTTCACACTTAACCACTCCACATCCAAGGCGACTTAATTCACGGTGCACCCAATCCTATAGCCGGCTAACTATATCCGATCAAAGTAACCAAGAACCACTTACATCACTTGCCAATATAACCATCTTACCACATTAATCCATTGATTCACATGCATAGCCATAATGCAAAAACCATCATTTACCATCATTAATTCACTGTTTTTAAAGCATTACACAAGCCATTAAACAACATGCAACACTATGCAAAAATTCCATAATTTCCATGTACAAATCCAAGGATCTCTTACCTTGAGCATCCTCCACATATGGCTTTCAAAACCAGCATTTAACCATGCTAAAACATGCTTTCAAAACAGAATTAAAACATGCAAATCACATGCATTGCATCCATCAAACCCAATTGCTTTAAAAACCCAATCACAACACATCCAAGTGAGAAAACCATTTACTTACTCTTGAGCTTAGCAAAGTTGTTTAGACTTAAATTAAGCTCCCAAAACCTTCAAACCTTGGTTTAAAAGCTGAAAACCCAACTTCACTCACCGATACACAAAACAAGGCTAGCCAACAAGCCTTCCAAGCATCCGAAACCTTCCACACCACCTCTAATGCTCACGAATCAACCTCCCCTATTTCAAGCACACAACAACAGAGGATTAATGCATCATTATGCATTAAAAATACCAGCAACACAACTCAACTCGCTGCTCTACACAAATCCAACATTTCGGCTACCAAACACAACCGAAACCACCTCCAAACACTTCCAAAACTTAACCCAGCCAAGATCCATCACTTCTAACCATTTTTAAACATCAAATAACATCCAAAAAGGATCTAACCACGTCCTTATACCTCCAGCTATAACAGATCATCAAGATCACTCCAAAAATAACCAAAAACTCAAGCAAAACATAGGAAATTCAACCTATTCGGGATTGCATTGATTAAACCTCAATTTCTCATCAATTTAATATTCATTTAACATCAAATTGACACCTCAAAACACTGCCCAAACAGATCACACGAAATTTCATCAAAATCAAGCAAATCTTGCATTTTAAAGCCAAAATCAAGATTCCAATTGTAAAACCTTTAACAAATCACAAATCAAGGATTGAGAACTTAGGAATTTCAGTAAAGAACTGAGAGTTTAGAGGACAAGGACGTTCTTACCTCCAAACTTGAGTTTCTCCCTTTTTAGAAGCAAAATCTTGAAAATTCCACTTAGCAAATGGTGAGGTTTTGTTGAAGAGATGATTAGAGATCAAAAGAGAATTGAAATGAGAGATTTAGATGACAAAATCAGAGGGAAAAGATCTGGAGAAATATGTTTGGTTTGAGAGAAAAGATGAGAGAAAAATGAGAATAGAAAATGTGGAAAATTAGTTAGAAATGACAAATATCTTCCCTCCACTTTTCCTTTATTTAAAATCCATTTAATAAACCTTTAATATTTTAGAAAAATCTGGAGAAACTCCCATTGGGTAAATAGCTCCTTAAAGATTCAAAGTTTCAATCCTTTTTAAAATAGTCACACAGTTTTCAAAAATTACATTTTAGTCACTAGCGAAAATGTCACTCTTCCAAACCTCATTTTGTAAAATTGATTTCACAGTTCACTTATATATATTAAAAGAGGATTTTAGAACATTTTTCCATATTTTTAATGCAACCCGAACTAGGCTTTCATAATTTCACCCTTTATATTCGAACCGCACTTTGACCGAACCGGTCCAAGCCCAAAGCTTCTAAGCCCAAAACCGGGGCGTAACAACTCTCCCCCTCTTAGGAAATTTTGTCCTCGAAATTTCAACTGACGAAATGAGAATAACAACCTTCTCAAATCAACACACAAGGCACACAAAAGCCTCAACCACCAGCACATATTGTTCAAGAACTCCCAAAGCACTCGGATACCATCCACACCTTATCTCTTCATTCTTCTACACTGCACATAGACCCACCAACAACCTGAAGAACCTCCAACCTTTTTGCAGCATACACCGCCCTAACTCATAATTCCCAAAACTCGCGCACACAGTGACGCCAACCAAACAAATTCCGCCACCACGTATCCCACAACCTTCACTTCCTCTAAAACTCCTTGCACAACTACTCAACCTCTTCCAAAGGTTACCACACCAAGCAAGAATCCTTAAACATCAACTGCTTACTCAAACTTACCAACACAATGCTGGCACTCCTTCACATCCACCGCTATCACAACTACAACAGCTCACCCAAAAAACTCACCCATCACCTGATAACCCCGACACAAAACCCCAACCTTGGCTCCGCCAGCCGTTCCACACACCACTAGCTGACTTCAAAGGAATTTACTTAACCACAACCAACCAACACTTCTAACAAAGCTCGACCAACCAACAATGGCCCTCCATCTTACATTGCCTTACCACCACAAGCTTAAACCACAACACTTGCCTTGCCAAAACATCTCCCAACTTAAAATATTCAAACCATCTCCTCAACTCTCCGAAGGTTGCTACGAACCCTCACCTACATAAACAACCTTTCTACTACAACATCAGTGCCAAGATACCTCAGCACTCTAGAAACACATTCACTAACCTACAACATCACTTAACACCAAGGAACCACCTCTTCTACTAACTATTCAAACTACCTGACCGATCCAACTTCAACCGGTACTCCTTACCACCGAACCACTAAACTCTTTAAGCATCAAACACTTTCCTTCTACCACAACCTATACTGCGCTCACTATTACCAACAGCTCGCTTAACACCCTCCATTACTTCTAACTTCCACTCAGCGCCAAAACAACCTCTAAAACCCATCAGCCAACTAACCCTATCACAACACTAACAGACTCGATTAGTTATTAGTGAGTATGAACGTCCGTATGCATGGTCACCAATATGACCTATCAATGCCTGATGTACATGTATGCAAAACCTCTAATGTCATGTCACATGTATGCATGGACCAGCACATATATAATATAGCATATAACAATGATTTTAACTGTGCATGAATGCCAGTTCACACCCACCAATAACATCCTCAGAGTCCGTCTAAGAACAACCTCCTACCTTACTTTCAACTTGTCTAACTCCATCATTCTAGCAACCATTAACCACAAGATACTCACTAAAGCCCTCTTCACAATAAAGTTGTTTTCAGAGCAACAACAACTACCACCCCAACATGCTAGCAACAAGATCATACTCACTACGCAAGGAAAACCAAACTAAGATAGCTAGGCAAAGGTTACTTAACAAGGTTACCTAAAAACACCTCACTGCCCTGGAGCTCCAACAGACGAGCTCTCTTCCTCGCGGAACCATCATCCTCCGGCCGTACCGCTGTAGCATCAGCTAACATTCTAAGGTCATCACCAACTCCTTGCGGTAAGGAACCTTGGCTGTTCCGAGCCAACTTCAAACAATCACGCCTCCTATGTCCAACAGACCCACATTTCCAACAGATTTCATTTCCCAAACTCTTCACAACTTTCTGCTCTTCCTGCCACCTCTGAACCTTGCCTCGGTCGTGCCCACGACCCTTCAGAGACCCTTTGGCTACCACTGAAGCTGACTTCATCCCAAGAGGACAATCTCGCTTCACATGCTCTTTAGAACCACAGTTCCAACAAGCACCTGCGCCCCAACAACCTCCAACATGGCGACTTCCACAACGGTCACACACCGGTAGCTGAGCTTCCACTACTTGTTCAACCAGCACTTGCCCCAGATTTGCACTACCTTCACACTGCTTAACCCTGGGAAATTTCTCTCCAAGATACCTTTCATAAAAGGCAGACACAAAGAAGTCCCAATCAATATCATGGATGTGCGATGCCACCGCCACAGATGTCCACCACGCACATGCGTCCTCCAACATCAAAGAAACAACACTTCCCAGCTTACAAGCATAATCACAACCTTCCTGATCCAAAATCAGAATTACACTGGCCAACCAGACCTCAAACGTCTCAGGTGTCGAATCATGATACTCCACAACACCCAAATCCAATAAGCGATGTTTCGGCAAACCCACACATCCCACAGCCAGCACGTCTACCGACTTTACTTTTACCACAGCCCGAGATGTTCCCAACACCTCTTGAGCAACAGGTGATGAACTCTTCATCATAGAACCAGCTTCTTTCTCCTGCCCTACTACCTCAACCCCAGGCACAGAAGACTGAGACGAAACACTTCCATTAAAAGGTGAATTCCACGCCTTAACAACCTACCCTAAAGCATCAACCATCTCACCCAACTGCCATTCTTTCATCGATTTCGCCATACTATTAACAACAAGAAATCACAACAAAACAAACAAACCAATTAGACCAGCTTTAAGCAAGGATTCAAACTCCAACTCCAAAATAACACAATAGCTATAATAATATGGCAATGGGTATCCCGAATCCTCCCCTTTTACATGACATAACAGTCATCAAAAACATGGACATCACAACATCAAGCATATCAAACAACATACTTCGATCATGCTTTCATCAAACAGCATCCACTTGCAACAACATAATATCAACATATCATACTCATTACACCTTCATCATTCATAAAATCAGCTCATAACACTAGCACATCATCAGCACAAATCCACATGAGCTCAACAAAGATTCACAATCAACAAGCATGCTTAGAAACATCATCAACAATTCACTTAAATCACACACTCTAACCAACTTCCAACCACACATCAGAATATATAACAAACACACATAATACAACAACTTACCATTTCCCAATGCATTCGCAACTCAGCTCTGATACCACCAAATGTAACCCCCTTAACCCGGCCTAGACGGTTGACCGGAATTAAGAAAGTCACACGGGGGAAATCAAAGTCAACTTGAAAGTCAACCTTGATTAACGACCCTTTTTTTTCTTTTTAAACTTGTCTAGATACGCATTAACCCTAGATTTGATCATACAAACAGCATACTCAAAGATCATAACCATCAGAGATTAAATAGGGACCCAATTGAACAATTTACAACTTTAGGGACCAAATTGTAAATTCTGTAGATTATAAGGTCTTAACCCATATTAAGGTTACCATCTTGAAATTAGTCAGGTTTCATGCTTCACTGCCAAATTTCAGCTCAAACGGACATCTCAAGCTCATACAATTGCACAAACAAGATTCGGGACCAAAATGCAAACATTTCAAAACATTTAACTACCAATGTCAGCCCCCAACGCTCATGTGTTCCGAAACAGGGAGCACCTGTTTCGAAACGTGGGGTCGTTCTGCAACGCGTACCGAAACGAAGGCTGGCAGAGAGCTTTCCGTTTCGGAACGGTGTCTTCCGTTTCGGACGCCTGGGCTGTTACAAGGCACCCGTTCCGAAACGGTAGCTACTGTTCCAAAACGACCTGCACAGAATGCAGCAAGATGCTTGCCTAAACCCACAATTGATCAACCAATCATGCTCCAAATGCTACCAAACTTTACCAGCAACTCATACAACATAAGAGAGACATA
Organism: Hibiscus tridactylites; assembly: GCA_958450335.1. Taxonomy (NCBI): domain Eukaryota; kingdom Viridiplantae; phylum Streptophyta; class Magnoliopsida; order Malvales; family Malvaceae; genus Hibiscus; species Hibiscus tridactylites. The sequence goes on from OY288271.1 coordinate 65,873,346, forward strand.
AATGCATCATTCAATCATCAACAAGGCATCAAATATGAAAAGCCCCAAATCTATAGGCATGCTCCTTACTTAGCAAACCATTCAAGCATCAATTTGATTAAGCCAACTCATAAAATCAAATACATGTTCCAACATTAACAACAACATAAAACCAATCTTGTCCAAACATACACAAACTCATTAACATCCATACAAGAGATTCTTTCCCTCATTGCCTCTATTAACTATAGCTATTAACCGAGACATACATCTCAAGTGGAGTTCTCCTTGAATCCCTTGCTTCCCGCTGTTCCAACTTCAAGAATCTGCATTGATGGACAAGAAAGGAGCGTAAGCACATAATGCTTAGTGAGGAATGCTCAAAACCAAAACACCATCAATGCAGCGAGTCATAAAACCACTTTTAAAAGTAAACTCGATTTGAGAAACCAAAGCATTATTTGAAAACCCTTCTCATCAACATGCTAAAAATCATGCATTGCTCAAACTTGGAAACCAACCCTTAGCTTAGAAAGCTAAGTAACCCTTTCCAAAACATAACTTGCAATACCATCAATTTAACCATTCCATGCATGAACATCATATGCAAAGTTAAATTCAAAACCTTGGAAAACACTTCCAATTCACATCATTCCTTTTTCATACTTGAAAACCATCTTTAGGCAAGAAACCTTTTAAAACCATTTACTCAATCAATCTATCATGTGCATTAAACAATTACAACATATGAACCACATCATCAGAATTTACATCACATGCCTTTTAAAACAAGTCTTAGCAAGACTTCAATACACTAAAGAGATTCCATGCACTCATGCTCCATTATCAAAGACAATAACACTTGTATGAGCTAACAAGTAATACATGCATTCATATGCATTACACACTTTTCATGCAACCATGCATCATTTCAAGCATCTCATGCTTCATTATAATCAAGAACATTACATTGGCTTCCAAGTGATAAACCAAATCCACTTTTCAACTCAACATCCAATCGGATACGCGGATCACAAGCGTTGTCCCTACGCTTCATACACACTACCAATCCAAGGTCCCCAAATGGACTTTTAACCACCATTTGACCTTACCATTCACAAGGTTCCCATATATGGACTTTTAACCACCATATAACCTTAACTTTCACAAGGTTCCCATGTATGGAATTTCAACCACCATACAACCTTAATTTCACAAGGTTCCCATGTATGGACTTTTAACCACCATACAACCTTAGCATGCACAAGGTTCCCATATATGGACTTTTATTCACCATATAACCTTAGCATCCACCGATTGGTAGTTGTATAACATCACTAACGAGATCCGGGACACCCTACACAAGATCCACACATGGACTTTACACCACCATTGTGATCTTAACAAGCACAAGGTCCACCAATGGAATTTTAACCACCATTATTACCTTTGTTTACCCAAGGTCCTCGAATGGAATTTCAATCTCCATTATGACCTTAACCATCTCGTTAGGATACTTGGATGGAGTTTACCGGTTCACACTTAACCACTCCACATCCAAGGCGACTTAATTCACGGTGCACCCAATCCTATAGCCGGCTAACTATATCCGATCAAAGTAACCAAGAACCACTTACATCACTTGCCAATATAACCATCTTACCACATTAATCCATTGATTCACATGCATAGCCATAATGCAAAAACCATCATTTACCATCATCAATTCACTGTTTTTTAAAGCATTACACAAGCCATTAAACAACATGCAACACTATGCAAAAATTCTATAATTTCCATTTACAAAACCAAGGATCTCTTACCTTGAGCATCCTCCATATATGGCTTTCAAAACCAGCATTTAACCATGCTAAAATATGCTTTCAAAACAGAATTAAAACATGCAAATCACATGCATTGCATCCATCAAACCCAATTGCTTTAAAAACCCAATCACAACACATCCAAGTAAGAAAACCATTTACTTACTCTTGAGCTTAGCAAAGTTGTTTAGACTTAAACTAAGCTCCCAAAACCTTCAAACATTGGTTTAAAAGCTGAAAACCCAACTTCACTCACCGATACACAAAACAAGGCTAGCCAACAAGCCTTCCAAGCATCCGAAACCTTCCACACCACCTCTAATGCTCACGAATCAACCTCCCCTATTTCAAGCACACAACAACAGAGGATTAATGCATCATTATGCATTAAAAACACCAGCAACACAACTCAACTCACTGCTCTACACAAATCCAACATTTCGGCTACCAAACACAACCGAAACCACCTCCAAACACTTCCAAAACTTAACCCAGCCAAGATCCATCACTTCTAACCATTTTTAAACATCAAATAACATCCAAAAAGGATCTAACCACGTCCTTATACCTCCAGCTATAACAGATCATCAAGATCACTCCAAAAACAACCAAAAACTCAAGAAAAACATAGGAAATTCAACCTATTCGGGATTGCATTGATTAAACCTCAATTTCTCATCAATTTAACATTCATTTAACATCAAATTGACACCTCAAAACACTGCCCAAACAGATCACACGAAATTTCATCAAAATCAAGCAAATCTTGCATTTTAAAGCCAAAATCAAGATTCCAATTGTAAAACCTTTAATAAATCACAAATCAAGGATTGAGAACTTAGGAATTTCAGTAAAGAACTGAGAGTTTAGAGGAGAAGGACGTTCTTACCTCCAAACTTGAGTTTCTCCCTTTTTAGAAGCAAAATCTTGAAAATTCCACTTAGCAAATGGTGAGGTTTTGTTGAAGAGATGATTAGAGATCAAAAGAGAATTGAAATGAGTGATTTAGATGACAAAATCATAGGGAAAAGATCTGGAGAAATATATTTGGTTTGAGAGAAAAGATGAGAGAAAAATGAGAATAGAAAATGTGGAAAATTAGTTAGAAATGACAAATATCTTCCCTCCACTTTTCCTTTATTTAAAATCCATTTAATAAACCTTTAATATTTTAGAAAAATCTGGAGAAACTCCCATTGGGTAAATAGCTCCTTAAAGATTCAAAGTTTCAATCCTTTTCAAAACAGTCACACAGTTTTCAAAAATTACATTTTAGTCACTAGCCAAAATGTCACCCTTCCAAACCTCATTTTGTAAAATTGATTTCACAGTTCACTTATATATATTAAAAGAGGATTTTAGAACTTTTTTCCATATTTTTAAATGCAACCCGAACTAGGCTTTCCTAATTTCACCCTTTATATTCGAACCGCACTTTGACCGAACCGGTCCAAGCCCAAAGCTTCTAAGCCCAAAACCGGGGCGTAACAAAAACTTGTTTTCCATTCCTTTTTGTAGAGCTTTCTGACGAGCGGGTCGAAATGGGCCTTTCAATGGATCCGTTAGAATTTTAACTGAGTAAAAAGTACAGAAATTGAAGTTTTGCAATATAATTGTGTTAAAAGCTCCTAATAAATTACATAAACTCCTAAAATTTGATTAAAACTTTTTTTGTAGTCCTTTTTGTATCGGTTTCGGACGAGCAAGTCTAAATGGGCCTTACAATGGAACCGTTGGAATTTTAACTGAGTAAAAAGTACAGAAATTGCGGTATTTCAATATAATTGTGTTGAAAAGCTCCTAATCAATTATTTGAACTCCTAATATTTGATTAAAACTTTTTTTGCAGTCCTTTTTGTATAGGTTTCGGACGAGCAGGTCTAAATGGGCCATTCAATGGACCCGTTGGAATTTTAACTGAGTAAAAAGTACATAAATTGAGGTTTTGCAATATAATTGTGTTGAAAAGCTCCTAATCAGTTATTTGAACTCCTAATATTTGAATAAAACATTTTTGCGGTACTTTTTGTGGAGGTTTCATACGAGCACGTCTAAATGAGCCTTTCAATGGGCCCGTTGGAATTTTAACTGAGTAAAAAGTATAAAATTGAGGTTTTGCAATATAATTGTGTTGAAAAGCTCCTAATCAATTACATAAACTCCTAAAATTTGATTAAAACATGTTTTACTGTCTTTTTTGTAGAGGTTTCGAACGAGGGGATTGAAATGGGCCTTTCAATGGACCCGTTGGAATTTTAACTGAGTAAAAAGTATAGAAATTGAGGGTTTGCAATATAATCTTTTTGAAAAGCTCCTAATCAATTATTTGAACTCCTAATATTTGAATAAAACATTTTTGCGGTCCTTTTTGTAGAGGTTTCGGACGAGCATGTCTAAATGGGCCTTTCAATGGGCCCGTTGGAATTTTAACTAAGTAAAAAGTATAAAATTGAGGTTTTTCAATATAATTGTGTTGAAAAGTTCCTAATCAATTATTTGAACTTCTAAAATTATATTAAAACTATTTTGCGGTCCTTTTTGTCGAGGTTTCGGACGAGCATGTCTAAATGGGCCTTTCAATGGATCCATTTGAATTTTAACTGAGTAAAAAGTACAGAAATTGAGGTTTTGCAATATAACTGTGTTGAAAAGCTCCTAATCAATTACATAAACTCCTAAAATTTGATTAAAACTTTTTTTGCAGTCCTTTTTGTAGAGGTTTCGGACGAGGGGGTCGAAATGGGCCTTTCAATGGACCCGTTGGAATTTTAACTGTGTAAAAAGTACAAAAATTGAGGTTTTGCAATATAATTGTTTTGAAAAGCTCCTAATCAATTACATAAACTCCTAAAATTTGATTAAAACTTGTTTTGCAGTCTTTTTTGTAGAGGTTTCGAACGAGCGGGTTGAAATGGGCTGTTCAATGGATCCTAAAATTACATGATCTCCTAATCAATTACATGATCTCCTAAAATTTGATTAAAACTTTTTTTGCGGTCCTTTTTGTAGTGGTTTTGGACGAGCAGGTCTAAATGGGACTTTCAATGGACCCGTTGGAATTTTAACTGAGTAAAAAGTACATAAATTGAGGTTTTGCAATATTATTGTGTTGAAAAGCTCCTAATCAATTATGTGAACTCCTAATATTTGATTAAAACTTGTTTTGCGGTCCTATTTGTAGAGGTTTCGGACGAGCATGTCTAAATGGGCCTTTCAATGGACCCGTTGGAATTTTAACTGAGTAAAAAGTACATAAATTGAGGTTTTGCAATATAATTGTGTTGAAAAGCTCCTAATAAACTACATAAACTCCTAAAATTTGATTAAAACTTTTAATGTAGTCCTTTTTCTATCGGTTTCGGACGAGCAGGTCTAAATGGGCCTTACAATGGACCCGTTGGAATTTTAACTGAGTAAAAAGTACAGAAATTGAGGTTTTGCAATATAATTGTGTTGAAAAGCTCCTAATAAATTTTTTGAACTCCTAAAGTTTGATTAAAACATGTTTTGCGGACATTTTTGTGGAGGTTTCAGACGAGCTGGTCTAAAGGGGCCTTTCAATGGACCCGTTGGAATTTTAACTGAGTAAAAAGTACAGAAATTGAGGTTTTGCAATATAATTGTGTTGAAAATCTCCTAATCAGTTATTTGAACTCCAAATATTTGAATAAAACATTTTTTGCGGTCCTTTTTGTAGAGGTTTAAGACGAGCAAGTCTAAATGGGCTTTTCAATGGGCCCGTTGGAATTTTAACTAAGTAAATAGTATAAAAGTGAGGTTTTGCAATATAATTGTGTTGAAAAGCTCCTAATCAATAACATAAACTCCTAAAACTTGATTAAAACTTGTTTTGCAGTCCTTTTTGTAGAGGTTTCGGACGAGCGAGTCGAAATGGGCCTTTCAATGGACCCGTTGGAATTTTAACTAAGTAAAAAGAACAGAAATTGAGGTTTTGCAATATAATTGTGTTGAAAAGCTCCTAATCAATTATTTGAACCCCTAATATTTGAATAAAACATTTTTGCGGTCCTTTTTGTAGAGGTTTCAGACGAGCAGGTCTAAATGGGCCTTTCAATGGGCCCGTTGGAATTTTAACTAAGTAAAAAATATAAAAATTGAGGTTTTGCAATATAATTGTGTTGAAAAGCTCCTAATCAATTACATAAACTCCTAAAATTTGATGAAAAACTTGTTTTGCAGTACTTTTTGTAGAGGTTTCTAACGAGCGGGTCAAAATGGGCATTTCAATGGACCCGTTAGAATTTTAACAGAGTAAAAAGTACAGAAATTGAGGTTTTGCAATATAATTGTGTTGAAAAGCTCCTAATCAATTACATAAACTCCTAAAATTTGATTTAAACATTTTTTGCAGTCCTTTCTGTATCGGTTTCGGACGAGCAGGTCTAAATTGGCCTTACAATGGACCTGTTGGAATTTTAACTGAGTAAAAAGTACAGAAATTGAGGTTTTGCAATATAATTGTGTTGAAAAGCTCCTAATCAATTATTTGAACTCCTAATATTTGAATAAAGCATTTTTGTTGTCCTTTTTGTAGAGGTTTCGGACGAGCGGGTCTAAATGGGCCTTTCAATGGACCCGTTGGAATTTTAACTGAGTAAAAAGTACAGAAATTGAGGTTTTGCAATATAATTGTGTTGAAAAGCTCCTAATCAATTACATAAACTCCTAAAATTTTATTAAAACTTGTTTTGCAGTCCTTTTTGTAGAGGTTTCTAACGAGCGGGTCGAAATGGGCATTTCAATGGACCCGTTAAAATTTTAACAGAGTAAAAAGTACAGAAATTGAGGTTTTGCAGTATAATTGTATTGAAAAGCTCCTAATCAATTACATAAACTCCTAAAATTTGATTAAAATATTTTTTGCAGTCCTTTCTGTATCGGTTTCGGACGAGCAGGTCTAAATGGGCCTTACAATGGACCCGTTGGAATTTTAACTGAGTAAAAAGTACAGAAATTGAGGTTTTGCAATATAATTGTGTTCAATAGCTCCTAATCAATTATTTAAACTCCTAAAATTTGATTAAAACTTTTTTTGCGGTCCTTTTTGTAGAGGTTTCGGACGAGCAGGTCTAAATGGGCCTTTCAATGGGCCCGTTGGAATTTTAACTGAGTAAAAAGTATAAAATTGAGGTTTCTCAATATAATTGTGTTGAAAAGCTCCTAATAAATTACATAAACTCCTAAAATTTGATTTAAACTTTATTGCAGTCCTATTTGTAGAGGTTTCGGACAAGCGGGTCGAAATGGGCCTTTAAATGGACCCGTTGAAATTTTAACTACGTAAAAAGTACAGAAATTGAGGTTTTGCAATATAATTGTGTTGAAAAGCTCCTAATCAATTATTTGAACTCCTAAAATTTGATTAAAACTTGTTTTGCGGTCCTTTTGGTAGAGGTTTCGGACGACCATGTCTAAATGGGCCTTTCAATGGACCAGTTGAAATTTTAACTGAGTAAAAATTACAGAAATTGAGGTTTTGCAATATAATTGTGTTGAAAAGATCCTAATCAATTATTTGAGATCCTAATATTTGAATAAAAAGTTTTTGCGGTCCTTTTTGTAGAGGTTTCAGGCGAGCAGGTCTAAATGGGCCTTTCAAAGGGCCGTTGGAATTTTAACTGAGTAAAAAGTATAAAAGTGAGGTTTTGCAATATAATTGTGTTGAAAAGCTTCTAATCATTTACAGAAACTCCTAAAATTTGATTAAAACTTGTTTTGCAGTCCTTTTTGTAGAGGTTTCGGACGAGCGGGTCGAAATGGGCCTTTCAATGGGCCCGTTGGAATTTTAACTGAGTAAAAAGTATAAAATCGAGGTTTTACAATATAATTGTGTTGAAAAGTTCCTAATAAATTATTTGAACTCCTAAAATTTGATTAAATCAATTTTGCGGTCCTTTTTGTCGAGCTTTCGGGCGATCAGGTTTAAATGGGCCTTTCAATGGACCCGTTAGAATTTTAACTGAGTAAAAAGTACATAAATTGAGTTTTTCAATATAATTGTGTTGAAAAGCTCCTAATCAATTACATAAACTCCTAAAATTTGATTAAAACATTTTTTGCAGTCCTTTTTGTATCGGTTTCGGACGAGCAGGTCTAAATGGGCCTTACAATGGACCCGTTGGAATTTTAACTGAGTAAAAAGAACAGAAATTGAGGTTTTGCAATATAATTGTGTTCAAAAGCTCCTAATCAATTATTTAAACTCCTAAAATTTGATTAAAACTTTTTTTGCGGTACTTTTTGTAGAGGTTTCGGACGAGCTGGTCTAAATGGGCCTTTCAATGGACCCATTGGAATTTTAACTGAATAAAAATTACAGAAATTGAGGTTTTGCAATATAATTGTGTTGAAAAGCTCCTAATCAGTTATTTGAACTCCTAATATTTGAATAATACATTTTTGCGGTCCTTTTTTGTAGAGGTTTCAGACGAGCAGGTCTAAATGGGCCTTTCAATGGGCCCGTTGGAATTTTAACTGAGTAAAAAGTATAAAATTGAGGTTTTGCAATATAATTGTGTTGAGAAGCTCCTAAAAAATTACATAAAATCCTAAAATTTGATTAAAACTTTATTGCAGTCCTATTTGTAGAGGTTTCGGATAGGCGAGTCGAAATGGGCCTTTAAATGGACCCGTTGAAATTTTAACTAAGTAAAAAGTACAGAAATTGAGGTTTTGCAATATAATTGTGTTGAAAATCTCCTAATCAATTACATAAACTCCTAAAATTTGATTAAAACATTTTTTGCAGTCATTTTTGTATCGGTTTCGGACGAGCAGGTCTAAATGGGCCTTACAATGGACCCGTTGGAATTTTAACTGAGTAAAAAGTACAGAAATTGAGGTTTTGCAATATAATTGTGTTCAAAAGCTCCTTATAAATTATTTAAACTCCCAAAATTTGATTAAAACTTTTTTTTGCGGTCCTTTTTGTAGAGGTTTCGGACGAGCTGGTCTAAATGGGCCTTTCAATGGACCCATTCGAATTTTAACCGAGTAAAAAGTATAAAAGTGAGGTTTTGCAATATAATTGTGTTGAAAAGCTCCTAATCATTTACAGAAACTACTAAAATTTGATTAAAACTTGTTTTGCATTCCTTTTTGTAGAGGATTCGGACGAGCGGGTCGAAATGGGCCTTTCAATGGGCCCGTTGGAATTTTAACTGAGTAAAAAGAATAAAATTGAGGTTTTACAATATAATTGTGTTGAAAAGTTCCTAATAAAATATTTGAACTCTTAAAATTTGATTAAATCAATTTTGCGGTCCTTTTTGTCGAGCTTTCGGACGATCAGGTTTAAATGGGCCTTTCAATGGACCCGTTAGAATTTTAACTTAGTAAAAAGTACATAAATTGAGGTTTTGCAATATAATTGTGTTGAAAACCTCCTAATCAATTACATAAACTCCTAAAATTTGATTAAAACATTTTTTGCAGTCCTTTTTGTATCGGTTTCGGACGAGCAGGTCTAAATGGGCCTTACAATGGACCCGTTGGAATTTTAACTGAGTAAAAAGAACAGAAATTGAGGTTTTGCAATATAATTGTGTTCAAAAGCTTCTAATCAATTATTTAAACTTCTAAAATTTGATTAAAACTTTTTTTGCGGTACTTTTTGTAGAGGTTTCGGACGAGCTGGTCTAAATGGGCCTTTCAATGGACCCATTGGAATTTTAACTGAGTAAAAATTACAGAAATTGAGGTTTTGCAATATAATTGTGTTGAAAATCTCCTAATCAGTTATTTAAACTCCTAATATTTGAATAATACATTTTTGCGGTCCTTTTTTGTAGAGGTTTCAGACGAGCAGGTCTAAATGGGCCTTTCAATGGGCCCGTTGGAATTTTAACTGAGTAAAAAGTATAAAATTGAGGTTTTGCAATATAATTGTGTTGAAAAGCTCCTAAAAAATTACATAAACTCCTAAAATTTGATTAAAACTTTATTGCAGTCCTATTTGTAGAGGTTTCGGATAGGCGAGTCGAAATGGGCCTTTAAATGGACCCGTTGAAATTTTAACTGAATAAAAAGTACAGAAATTAAGGTTTTGCAATATAATTGTGTTGAAAATCTCCTAATCAATTACATAAACTCCTAAAATTTGATTAAAACATTTTTTTGCAGTCCTTTTTGTATCGGTTTCGGACGAGCAGGTCTAAATGGGCCTTACAATGGACCCGTTGGAATTTTAACTGAGTAAAAAGTACAGAAATTGAGGTTTTTCAATATAATTGTGTTCAAAAGCTCCTTATCAATTATTTAAACTCCCAAAATTTGATTAAAACTTTTTTTTTGCGGTCCTTTTTGTAGAGGTTTCGGACGAGCTGGTCTAAATGGGCCTTTCAATGGACCCATTCGAATTTTAACCGAGTAAAAAGTATAAAAGTGAGGTTTTGCAATATAATTGTGTTGAAAAGCTCCTAATCATTTACAGAAACTCCTAAAATTTGATTAAAACTTGTTTTGCATTCCTTTTTGTAGAGGTTTCGGACGAGCGGGTAGAAATGGGCCTTTCAATGGGCCCGTTGGAATTTTAACTGAGTAAAAAGAATAAAATTGAGGTTTTACAATATAATTGTGTTGAAAAGTTCCTAATAAATTATTTGAACTCTTAAAATTTGATTAAATCAATTTTGCGGTCCTTTTTGTCGAGTTTTCGGACGATCAGGTTTAAGTGGGCCTTTCAATGGACCCGTTAGAATTTTAACTGAGTAAAAAGTACATAAATTGAGGTTTTGCAATATAATTGTGTTGAAAAGCTCCTAATCAATTATTTGAACTCCTAATATTTGAATAAAACAATTTTGTGGTCCTTTTTGTAGAGGTTTCGAACGAGCAGGTTTAAATGGGCCTTTCAATGGGCCCGTTGGAATTTTAACTGAGTAAAAAGTATAAAAATTGAGGGTTTTCAATATAATTGTGTTGAAAATCTCCTAATCAATTATTTTAACTCCTAAAATTTGATTAAAACTTGTTTTGCGGTTCTTTTTGGAGAGGTTTCGGACGAGCAGGTCTAAATGGGCCTTTCAATGGACCCGTTGGAATTTTAACTGGGTAAAAAGTACAGAAATTGAGGTTTTGCAATATAATTGTGTTGAAAAGCTCCTAATAAATTATTTGAACTCCTAAAATTTGATTAAAACTTGTTTTGCGGTCCTTTTTGAAGAGGATTCGGACGAGCTGGTTTAAATGGGCCTTTCAATGGACTCGTTGGAATTTTAACTAAGTAAAAAGTACAAAAATTGAGGTTTTGCAATATAATTGTGTTGAAAAGCTCCTAATCAGTTATTTGAGCTCCTAATATTTGAATAAAACAATTTTGCGGTCCTTTTTGTAGAGGTTTCAGACGAGCAGGTTTAAATGGGACTTTCAATGGGCCGTTGGAATTTTAACTGAGTAAAAAGTATAAAAGTGAGGTTTTGCAATATAATTGTGTTGAAAAGCTCCAAATCATTTACATAAACTCCTAAAATCTGAATAAAACTTGTTTTGCAGTCCTTTTTGTAGAGGTTTCGGACGATCAGGTCGAAATGGGCCTTTCAATGGACCCGTTAGAATTTTAACTGAGTAAAAAGTACATAAATTGAGGTTTTGCAATATAATTGTGTTGAAAAGCTCCTAATCAATTATTTGAACTCCTAATATTTGAATAAAACAATTTTGTGGTCCTTTTTGTAGAGGTTTCGGACGAGCAGGTCTAAATGGGCCTTTCAATGGGCCCGTTGGAATTTTAACTGAGTAAAAAGTATAAAAATTTAGGGTTTTCAATATAATTGTGTTGAAAATATCCTAATCAATTATTTAAACTCCTAAAATTTGATTAAAACTTGTTTTGTGGTCCTTTTTGTCGAGGTTTTGGACGAGCAGGTCTAAATGGGCCTTTCAATGGACCCGTTAGAATTTTAACTGAGTAAAAAGTACAGAAATTGAGGGATTGCAATATAATTGTGTTGAAAAGCTCCTAATCAATTACATAAACTCCTAAAATTTGATTAAAACTTTTTTTGCAGTCCTTTTTGTATCGGTTTCGAACGAGTAGGTCTAAATGGGCCTTACATTGGACCCGTTGGATTTTTTTTTGAAGAAAAGGTCTCATTAAAAACCCCTACTACTGTCCTTCAAGCAGAGCTAGGGGACCCTAAAAAGGGGAAAAGAGTGCCCAAATATTATTAATCAAGAATGATTTGTTACAAAGTGTTGGATACAGGATGGGATATCCGAATTAAATGACATAGAAGTCATAGAATTCAGCGAAGATGTAGCCAATGTATGGGCTATAATATTTGCCTCACGGCGTACAAAAGAAATAGATACAAAGTCAAAATCATGAAGAGATGCTTGAATCTGAAGAATAATAGGTCCCATGGTAGAAAGGTCCTGAGCAGGATTGTTGATCCTATTCGCGAGAGAAGCGTAGTCAGTTTCAATCAAAAGTCTGTTCCAGCCTTGAGATCGGGCAAAGGTGAGACCAGAAAGGATGCTTTCCCCTTCACTAGTGATAGCGTCCTGACAGCTACCAAGTGGGAATGCAAGGCCACCCACAACTGCTCCTGCAGAATCACGAGCAACGGCGCCAACGGCAGCTGCACGAGTTGATGGATTAAAAGCTCCGTCCACATTTATTTTGATATGATGAAGTGGGGGAGGGGTCCAGGATGGGTTAGAAAAGGTAGATGGAGCTGGGGCAGTCGTCTTTAAAGCTTTACCAAAATCATCATGTAAACTAATGGAATTAATGGCAATTAGCCATGGTGGTTGTAAATGTTGGTTATGTACCCAGTCGTTACGTCTATTCCATACATTCCATAAAGCAGTAAGGAAGAGACCAAATTTATCAGAGGAAAGAGTATTAGCTGCTTCCTCTAACCATTGCAGAGGGGTAGAAGCTATACTCCTATAAAGAGTAATGGGGATACAACAAATTTGGAGTACTTCAGAAGCCCCAGGGCAGTCACGAATTGCATGAAGGATCGATTCCGAGTGGCTACCACAGATAGGACAAGGTCCCGAATTAGGAGAAAAGGCTTGCATTTTAACTCCAACTGGTAGAGCATCAGATGCCATACACCAACCAAAAGTTTTGACTTTGGGTAAAGCTTTGACTTTGGATAAAAACTTCCAGAGCCGAGTAGGTGACATAGGCGGGTTTATGGAGCGTTGCAGGAAAATATATCCAGAACGGACGGAGTAGATACCCGAGTCATTAGGGGACCAGAGTATTGAATCACGATGATCATTTATGATGGGGATACGAAGAATAGCATCGGCATCAGTTGGATTGAAGTAATTCCTTACCTTATCTGTATCCCAAGTTGTTTGGTTACGAATCATAAAATCACGACATCGAATATGGAATTCATCTGAGATTTCGTAATCTCCAGTGAGCTCAATCGGGGAGGACCCTCCCCATATATCTTTGTCTATTCTAATAGTACTGTTTATCCCTGGGCGGTAGAGAAAGCCGGGGAATAGATGCTGAAGCGCGTTGTACATACCTTGCCAAGCAAAAGAACCCCGATTGGGTTTTGGTGCATCTAGGATATTGCCGGAGGGAAAGTATTTAGAACGGTAAATTTGTCCTAATAGAGAATATGGTTCGCAAATTAGTTTCCAAAGTTGCTTGCCCAAAAGAGCAATGTTAAAATCGTGCAAATCCTTAAAACCCATGCATCCAGCAGATTTAGGTAAACATACATGATTCCATGGTAGCATATGCCAACCTTTTTTGTTGGATTTGCCAGTCCACCAGTATTGGCGGATTGATGAAGTCATGTCATCAATGATGTTTTGTGGAAGAAGATAGCAGGACATAACATATTGTGGAAGAGATTGTAGGACTGCTTTGATGAAGATCTCTTGGCCACTAAAAGAGAGGAGGTGTTTGTCCCAACTAGAGAGACGATCATGTACTTTATCGTGCACAAAACCTAGCGATTCAGTTTTGTTTTTTCCAATTAGAAGTGGGATACCTAGATATACTCCAGGGTTAGTAACCTCACGTACTTGTAAAAGGTTGTTGATCGCATTTCTTGTTGCTGATGGTGTACGTGGGTTATAAAAAATTGTTGATTTCTCAAAATTAACCGCTTGCCCGGATGCATTAGCATAAGTTTGAAGAGCTTTTTAAGAAGAGATGCTTCAGATTGATTAGCATTAATGAATACCATGCAATCATCGGCAAAAAGCAAGTGATTGACTTTAGGCCTGTATTTACAGGCACCTAGTCCTGGTAGAATTTTAGTTTGTTGAGCAGCAGCTAAATAAGCCGAGAGGCCTTGAGTACAAAAGAGGAAAAGGAAAAGGGAAAGGGGATCCCCCTAACGAAGACCCCGTTGAGGTTGAAAGGGTGGGGAGAAGGAATTATTAATTTTAACTGAAAAGGAGACTGTAGTAATGCAACGCATTATAAGGTCGATCCATTCGGAGGCGAATCCCATGCATTCCATAACATTTGCAAGAAAGGACCATTCTACTCTATCAAAAGCTTTCTCCATGTCTAGCTTAAGAGCAGCACCTTGAGATGACTTAGTAGCTCCTGAGTTAATATTGTGAATAATTTCATGTGCAACGAGGATGTTGTCTGATATGTTACGTCCCTGGATAAAGGCTGCTTGATTAGGGCTTATGCATAGAGGTATAGTCTGTTTCATTCTATTGACTATTGTTTTGGCAACTATTTTATAAAGGACAGTGCAGAGGCTGATTTGTCTGAGTTGTTTCATAGAAGTTGGATCCTGGACTTTGGGGATTAGAACTAATATAGTTTTGTTGATTGAGGCCATATCAGCGTTGTCGTTTAGAAGATTAATGCAAAGATTAATAACTTCTTCGCTCACTGTGTCCCAGTGTTGTCGAAAAAAGCTACTGGGTAGGCCATTGATACCAGGTGCTTTCCTAGGGTCAATATCTTGAAAGGCATGGAGAATTTCCTCTTTAGTGAAGGTCCTTAGAAGGGTTTCATTCATTGATTGATTGATGGAAGGGTGAATTTTATCAAGAATATTATTCGAGATTTGGGGATTGGATGTTGTGAAAAGATTTTGAAAATAAGCAGAAGCGATATTCATAAGATCTGAGTCAGACGTGCGCCAATTCGAGTTAGCGTCGAAAAGGCCTGTAATCGAATTTTTCTTATTCCTATTAGTAGCTCGGGCATGGAAGAATTTGGTATTTTTATCCCCTTGGGAAAGCCAGAGAGTGCGAGATCTTTGAGCCCAATAAATTTCTTGTTATGTTAAAAGTTTATTTAGTTCAGTTCGATAATTTAAGTATACTTGTTCATTTGTGGTAGTTAAGTGACGATATAGTAATTTATTAATTTTTTTAGTGAGGAACTTAATCCTTCCGGTTGATTTAAAACGTTGTTGATTTTGCCATACTTCTAGGTGTGTGCCAACAGCTTCGATTTTGTCAATGACAGTTCCGGGAGTATTGGCCCAAGCCCTTTTAATTGTGTGGATATTATCCACATTATTAGCCCAGCAGTTTTCGAAGCGGAAATTATTGGAAGGTTGTTTTTTGGGGGTAGAAACCGAAGGGTTTAAATCAAGGAGAAGGAAACAATGGTCAGATTTGGCTACATACTCTGTGGTAATTCGGTAGGAAGGGTAAAGATCTTGCCAAGCTGAATTAGCTATAAAACGATCTAGTCTTTCATGTATGATTGGGGTTAAAGGCCCTACTTTTGTCCATGTAAACCATCCAGAAGTTGGCTTGCAATCAAAAAGGTTGTTACATAATAAATAATTGCGAAAATTTTTAATTTGTGATCTAGCCCTTCGGGGACCCCCTTGTTTTTCAGAGTCAGTTAAAATTTCATTAAAATCCCCACCGAGAAGCCATGGGTTATTTTTAGTAGAAGAGTATAATGAATCTATAAGTTCCCATGTTTTATATTTTTGACTAGTTTCTGAGAAACCATGCAATCCAGTAAAAAAACATTGTATAATTGTTCTTAGTTATTTGAGTATGAATATAACGTGACGAATAAGAAATTAAACTTATATTAATATTGTTTTCTGCAAATAGGGAAATGCGGAACATCCTTCCGTAGGGGAAATAGAAATAACGTCTAACATTCCTAATGAAAGACAAATGCGGTTACATTCCGCGTTATTTATTTTGGTTTCGCATAAGAAAATGACATCAAGGTTGGTGCGTTGGACATAGGACCGGAAATGTTGAACCGTCGGGGCTTGTCCAAGACCCTGACAGTTCCAGCACAGGATCCTCATTTTGCTCGGCGGGGCTGGGAATCAGCCGCCACCGGAGAGTTTTTAGAGCTGCTCATCCCAGCTTTTGGAGTGGATCATGATGGTTTGGATTTTTTTGGCGGGAGCGACACTTGTATTGGAGAGCGGCGTTTCATGCCTCGGTTCGTTGGGGCTGGTGCAGGTGCAGGGGCTGCATCATTGGGGTAAGTTTTAAGTAACCACTGATTAAAATCATTGAAAATTGTATCAATGGGTTTAGAGGGCTTACACAATTCAGACTCAATTTTTTTAATCTGCTGGGCAGTAGGGCTAGGAACACCATCATCCGTGGTGTCCCAATTATCATCAGAACCATCTTCCGGGATGGGATAGATGGTATTCAGGGGCTGGGGCTCGAGTGGAGCTTTTTGCTTCAAGTCAGGTGCAGGGGGATCTTTAGCAGAGTTGGGACCTTCTTCCATGGCCGTATCAACGTTTGGGGCTTCCTCAGTTGCTTGTTCCGTAGAGGAGGCGGCATCGCCTTCATTTAGAGAACCTATGTATTGGAGATTGATTGTGATTAGGTGCTTATAACCATTTATATAAAAGATGAGGAAGATGTAATATAAATTACCCATATTGTTCTGATCGGTGGGAGGAGCAGTAGTGTTGGCCGAAGCTGCTGGAATATTTGTTGGGCCCACTACGAGGAGATCAGATAGTAAGTATTTTGACTGAATAATTGGGGGAGTAAATCGAATAAAAAATGAGATTATTGTAAAGGTTGAAATAAAATTACCATTCATTGGAGGAATGTTTGGATTAAGATTTGGTTCCACATTGCGGATACGCCCACGAGTTCCAACTGGGCGACGTCTAGGGGGAAGGTAGCGGAGCCATTCCCCGTACTGTAATTTGTTGAGATCGAGTGAAGAACGGATGGGACAGTTATCTAGAGTGTGGCTGATAATACCACAACCAGGACAGAGAGTAGGGAGTCTTTCATACTGTATACGGCACATGATTTTGTTATCACCTGATCCAATAAAAACAAATCGAGTAACAGGTCTTGTGATGTCAAGCAAAATTTCAACCCGAAGGAAGTCCTTCATATTCCCCTCAACCTCTCGGGTATCCGTCCGGAGGACATTGCCAACCATTGACCCTAGGGCATGTCCCACTAGGTGGGATCGATCGACATCATCATAAAGTGAATCAGGGAGGGAGAAAAATCGGATCCAAATTCTCATGATATTGAATTTGTAGTCACCTAAGGATTTGGCTGGATCATATTCAGTAACTGCTAACCATTCATCCTTGTACAGCCAAGGACCGCGGTTGATGACCTCATAGAAATTCTTGATTTCCTTGAACTTTGTTTTGAGGAAATTATCTTGTATAACCGATATAGATACTACCTCATTAGGCTTCCAGATTCCTTCGAATGCATTGATAACAGCATATATATCTATTACTTTAGACGATATGAAACATCTGATTAGAATAAGCTTGGGGTCTTCCTTGATAATATCCCAACCAAAGTCAGGTGTGTAGAGCAGTTCCGCTTCTTCGTTGGTGAGATTGATAGAGTTGAGTTGGGGAATGGAAGACGATGAAGCCATCGCGAGAGTTGGTAGAATAGGGATAGTAGGAGGATAGAGTTTGTTTTGTGGAATGGTGTAATTGTGATGTACATATATAAAGAAGACAATTGAGGGAGATGAAATATGGAAAGTAGATTGAAGAGATTTTGGAAAAGCAATTAGAAATTGGAAAAGATAGGAACTATTAATATCATAAAGGAAAGTATAAAAAGAACCTTTCTTAAACGATCTAGAAGAATTATTAAGGGAATAAATTCTATTAGAGTTATTTAGAGATGGTATATTGCAGGCGGATTTGAAGGAAGTGTACCTTAAATATCTATATAATATTAATTTAATGTTTAAAAGTAAATATAAAAAGATATTATAGGTATGATGACTAATAATTAGGGATATATAGAGAACAGCTGGAGCAGCCTTGGTAATAAAGGGAAATAATTTCATATACGAGTAATTAATTCGGAAAATAGATTTATGTGATGTTGATAAAGGAAAATAATGTTTGTTTATACAAAAGAATAATTCCATTAATAGTAGTAATATTGCGGAAAAAAAGGCAAAGATTACGGGGTAGAATTTTGGGAATAGAATAAATTGTAATAAATAGAATACATATAAATTGATAAATTTAAAGTAGTAGTTACTCATATACCAAGATTAAAACGGAATGATAGAATTATTAATAGTAATAATTAAAACCATTATTAAAGGAGATTTTTGAGAAGTATAATTGGTAAGAAAGATTGTAAAAAAGTGGTTAAATAATAATATATGGTATATTAATTTTATTAAAAGCCAGGGAATAAATACTCTTAAATTCAGTTTTGAATTTCGCCAATAGATTTGACTAAAAATGAGGGGAAGGAAAAGATTAATAGTTTACAATTTTGAGAAGTGGAAGAAGAGAAATTGTCCCTAAGAGTTAGGGTATTTGTAAAATCCCTTGACAGGGCTAGAGGAAGGTCACCTAAGAAGGTGTAGTAGGAGTCGCAATTCTTAATATCGATTGTGCATAAAATTAAACATATAAAGCAACATTCATGAAGCAGGTAGACAGAGACATAAGCATATAAAGCATAGAAGTATCCTAGAGGCATACATCTAATATCAGAAAGCAACCAAATAAAAACCATAGAGAGAAAGAAACCAAAAAGAAGGCAGCACAAAACAATTACAAGCCAAGGGAGAGAAGAAAATTACAGACCAAATGAGCAAAAAAATGATAGGGGGTAAGCAAATTAAATAAATTATAACTACGTAATTACATAACCGGTGAGTGGGCCACCAGGGATTGTAGCAAGACCTGCAGAGATGCATGGTATAGGTATCATTAGGGTACGAAATCTGCAAAAAGATCAGAGTATACAAGAAAGGATCCTTGACAATAGAGATATATAAAAGAATAAAAGGCTTAATTATAATTTTTTGTAAGAGGATAGTTTTGATGAGAATACGATAAATAGAGATCATAATTATAAAATTAGAATTTAATATAACCAAATGATATTGATGCTTGGAAAAACATACTGGTGAAAAAATGATAAGAGATAAGCTAATAGGAAGAGAGTAACAGTGACTGGCCAGAATGAGAGATACCGTGTACAATTGTTCTTTACACATAGTAGTCCAAAAGTTAAACATGATAAAATTAAATTCAGAAGATGACTTAGTATCTGTATTCAGAATTGTGAACAGATAAGTGTGTAAGACCAACATAATAAAGGCTATAATGATATACTTAGAAGGAAAAGTCACAGCATACATTTTAGAGTAGAAGTGTGGGGTACTGATAAAGCAAAAGATTTTGGGTGCATGAATATGAAGGGGAGAATGCAAATTTGTAAGAATGAAGGATTTATTTAAGCAAAAATTAAGGGTTATACACCATTGGCAGCAAAGCAAATCGTATGTGAAATATAAAGGAAAAATTAGAACAGTAAATATTAAGTATATATTAGAAATGAAGAGTTTATAAGGAGTAGAAAACCAGGGGACAACATTGTAGCCTTGTGATATCCGTGTCACACAGTGATGAACATGTAAAAGAGAGACCAGAGTAGTGAAAAGAAAATGGAGTATATTGCGATTGCAGCGTTTAAGAGAATATCCCAGAAGTTGGGCTTGTAGTTGATTCCCTAGAAGGGCTTGATATAGGATTGAATTATAGATGCCTTTATATTCCGCTATAGATATAAGACTATATAGCATAATTAAGGCAGAGAAATTATCTGGGTCTAAAGCATGATATATACAGATAAGATATAAATGAAAGCCTAGAGTTAAGAACCAGTGGTTTAGTAAAAAAATATGGAACCCTAAATAATGTGACCAGCAAAAAACTAACATAACCACCAAGAAATGTGATAAAAGAGAAATAGTATAGGAGTAAGAGCATAAGGAAACATGAAGCAGTAAGTAAACATACAAGGGATTCTGGCAAATAATAGCAGTAAGATCATTTCTTTTGAGGTGGAAGTAATTGCGTATCTGGAGGGTAAGATAAAAAAGATTAATTAATAAATAATATATTTTATAAAAATTAAATAAAATAAACCAGAAAGGGGAAAAAAACCCTAGCCGACGATGAAGAAAGGTCGTCAATGAAGTCTGCCACCAGACCCCACAGAGAAGGGGATTGAGTTGCGTCGTCGATGATAACAAATGTAATCCGGCTGAGAAACCCTCGAAAGATGAGCAGGCAAATAACTCAGATCTGGAGAAAACGAAGGATTTGGAAAGGAAGTTAGAGCAGCAATTAGAAATAAAAAAGACAAGATGATTAATATTTATCAAGAAGAATGTAAATGAAGATAAAAGAGGGGGAAACCCTAGCCGACACCGCGATCTAGAGATACCCTGATGGAAGAAAGGATAAACGGCCGCCGTAGAGTACCATCTGGTTCTTCTCGTACTTTCCAGTAATGGTCTGTCAGAGGAACAAATGGAAACCCAGAAAATAATAAGATTGAGAGTAAAACTATAAAGAAATGAACTAAAAATATAGAAAAGATTATAAAGCCAGCGGTAGGAAAAAAACGTAATAAGGAGAACCCAAACGTCAGAGGAGGGAGAACCCTCAAAGGACTCCGATCTAGAGTCTAGAAGATAGATTTGGAATAAATTTAAAGGTTTGTTGGATCTGCAAAAAAATGAAATAAAAATTAGGTAAAATAAAATTAACAGATAATTTAGATCTAGAGAAGAAAATTGAAAGGAACCCTTAAAAAACCCATATCTGTGATAATATGGAAAAGCCCTTCTGGGTTGAAAACGGTTAATACAGAGGGAGCAGATCTGGTGATGGAACCAGAATCTGGCTGAAACATGGATCTGCTTGCAAAGAGGCCCTCGCCGTCGACGTGGTGAGAAGACAATCGTCAGAGGGTTGCAACCGAATACATCCGTAAAGAATAAACCATAAAAGGAGAAGTAAAAGGGATTAGAAAAAAAACTCGAAATGAAAGGAAGCAACAAGGGATAGGAGAAAAAATAAACCATACCATCTGGATCTGGAGATTTCCGGGGAGATTTTTTCAGATCTAACCCAAGCAGTAGGAAAATGGTGATGATGATATGGAGAAAAGCAAAAAGCAGCCGGTAAACATGGAAATGAAAAGAAAAGAGTGTTAGTAAACATAGAGAAAAACAAAATAAAATAGAAAAATTATAAAACATAAAAGATAGAGGTTGGTGGAGTGGGATGACTCTCGGTATACTCATCCCGATTTCCAAGGAAATCAAAGATCGGTTCTTTTGTTGGATAGCTTGCATAATCGGCAGAAGGTGAAGCGCCGTGTGGGGAAGGGGAATTGGTGGAAAGAAAGAAAAATACACCGGAAAAAGCGGAGCAAGCAAAAACCCAACAAGGACCCCTGAAAATTTTGAGAGAGAATTGAGAGCCATCCCACCCGTTGGAATTTTAACTAAGTACCCGTTGGAATTTTAACTAAGTAAAAAGTACATAAATTGAGGTTTTGCAATATAATTGTGTTGAAAAGCTCCTAATCAGTTATTTGAACTCCTAATATTTGAATAAAACATTTTTGCGGTACTTTTTGTAGAGGTTTTGGATGAGCAGGTCTAAATGGGCCTTTCAATGGGCCCGTTGGAATTTTAACTAAATAAAAAGTATAAAAGTGAGGTTTTGCAATATAATTGTGTTGAAAAGCTCCTAATTAATTACATAAACTCCTAAAATTTGATTAAAACTTGTTTAGCGGTCCTTTTTGTCGAGGTTTCAGACGAGCGGGTCGAATTGGGCCTTTCAATGGACCCGTTAGACTTTTAACTGAGTAAAAGTACATAAATTGAGGTTTTGAAATATAATTGTGTTGAAAAGCTCCTAATCAATTATTTGAACTCATAATATTTGAATAAAACATTTTTGCGGTCCTTTTTGTAGAGGTTTCTGACGAGCAGGTCTAAATGGGCCTTTCAATGGGCCCGTTGGAATTTTTTTTGAAGAAAGCGGGCCTCGTTAAAAACCCCTACTAATATCCCCAGGCACAAGACTTGGAGAAACCTAAAAGGGGAAAAGAGTACCCATAATATATTTATAAATAATGAGGTGAAACCTCGCAAAGAACAACGTTTTGAATACAATCAGGATACATGGATCCAAAAGACATAGAAGTCATAGACCTAAGGGCATGGGTAGCCAACGTATGAGCAACAATATTAGCCTCACGGCATACATACTGAACATGCGCAGAAGAAAAATACTTCAGAGCAGCATGAGCTTGCAGAATCGTCAGACCCATAGGAGATAGATTTGGGCCCAGGGAGTTGATCCTATTCGCAAGAGAAGCACAGTCTGTCTCAAAAATCAAATGGCTCCATCCTTGGGATTGAGCGAAAGTAATACCAGCAAGAAGACCTCTCCGTTCAGATGTAATAGCATCAGAGCAACTGCCTAAAGGAAAAGCCAGTCCGCCAACAACCGTCCTTGTATCATCACGGGCTACAACACCAACCGCCGCTGCACGTGTGGAAGGATCAAAAGCCCCATCCACATTAACTTTAATATGACCTCGAGGGGGATGCCTCCAGCGAGATGGAGGAGTCGACGACAAAGGGATGGAAGAGGTAGATGAAGATATAGCATCAGAGTAGTCACGATGAAGACTGATGGAGTTGACAACAATTAGCCATGGGGGTTGAAGATGTCGATTATGGATCCAGTCGTTACGCCTGTTCTAGATGATCCAGAGAGTAGTCAAAAAAAGCCCGAAAAGATCAAGAGAAAGGAGGGCAGCGCCTTCCTCGAGCCATTGAAGGCCGGTGGGAGCAGTGCTATTAATAAGAGAAATGGGAAGACCAATCAACCGAAGGGCCTCCGAAGCACCAGAGCAATCTCGGAGAGCATGGAGAATTGACTCCGTATCAGAATGACAAACGGGGCAGGGCCCTGAGTCTGGTGCAAAATGCCTGAAGGCGAACCCCAATAGGTAGGGCCTTTGATCCCAGGCACCAGCCAAAAGTTTTAACTTTAGGTAAAACCTTGAGTTTGGAAAGAAATTTCCAGATCCGAGGGGGCCGAAGTCGTGGCTCAGGGGGGAGTTGCAGAAAGAGATAGCCAGATCTGACAGAGTAGATACCAGAATCGTTAGGCCTCCAAAGGATGGAGTACCAAATATCATTGAAGATAGGAACGAATAGAATAGAGTCGGCATCATCCGATGTAAAGTACGCACTGACTTTAATAGGGTCCCAAGATGCTTGGTTCCGAATCATAAAGTCGCGACAACTAGTGTGGACTTCATCCGATAACTCATAGTCCCCGTAAAGGTGAATAGTCGAGGAACCTCCCCAATTATCATGATGGATACGTGTGTTACTGTTAATGCCAGGACGATATAGGAAGCCTCCAAAAAGGTGTTGCATAGCGTTATAAAGACCTTGCCAGGCAAAAGAACCTCAGGAAGGCCGAGAGGCATTAAGAATGTTGCCTGACGAAAAGTATTTGGATTTATAGATTTGACCCAGAAGGGAGTCAGGTTCGCAGATAAGATGCCATAATTGTTTACCAAGAAGTGCAATGTTAAAGTTGTTGAGGTCCCTAAAACCCATACCTCCAACTGATTTAGGCAAGCACACATGTTCCCAAGGGAGCATATGCCAACCTTTCTTATTAGTTTTGCCAGACCACCAATAGCGTCGAATGGCAGATGTCATATCATCGATAATATTTTGGGGCAATAAATAACAAGACATAACATATTGAGGTAGAGATTGTAAAACGGCTTTAATAAAAATTTCCCTACCACTGAAGGAAAGAAGCTGTTTGTCCCAGTTGGATAATCTATCATGAACTTTATCACGTATAAACCCTAGAGCGAGGGTCTTATTTTTACGAATAAGAAGAGGTACCCCAGATAGACACCAGGGTAGGAGACCTCACGAACTTGAATGTAAGAATTAATAGTATGACGAGTCGAAGCAGGAGTACGTGGATTGTAAAAGATAGTAGACTTGTCCAAATTAACTGCTTGTCCAGAGGCAGAAGCATAAGTTTGGAGAGCCAATTTAAGGTGTGCAGCTTCCTCGGACTTCGAATTAAGGAAAACTATACAATCATCGGCAAATAGGAGGTGGTTAACCTTGGGACCATGCTTACTAGCCCCTAGACCAGGGAGCAGGCCATGTTGTTTAGCATCGGACAAAAAGGCTGAAAGCCCTTGAGTGCAAAAAAGGAAGAGATAGGGAGATAAAAGATCCCCTTGGTGAAGACCCCGTTGAGGGCGAAACAAAGGGGAAAAAGAATTGTTGACCTTAACCGTAAAGGAAACTTAGGAAATACATCTCATTATAAGAGAAACCCATGATGATGCAAAACCCATGCGGTTCATGACATTTTCGAGGAAAGACCATTCAACCATGTCGAAAGCCTTTTCCATATCTAGCTTAAGGGCATCACCTTGAGTAGACTTAGAAGTACCAGTATTAATTGAGTGAATTATTTCATGGGCAATAAGAATGTTACCTGTGATGTTACGTCCCTGAACGAAAGCAGCTTGATTGGAACTGATACAGAAGGGAATGGTATGTTTCATTCGATTAACTAAAACTTTGGCAATAATTTTGTAGATAACTGTGCAAAGACTAATGGGCCTAAGGTGCCTCATGGTGGTTGGGTCCTTAATCTTGGGTATGAGGACCAGAATTGTTTGGTTTACCGAAGCCATATCAGTTGACCCATTTAGGAGATTAAGGCAGAGTGAGATGACATCTGATCCAACAGTATCCCAATGTTGATGGAAGAAACCGCTAGGCAATCCATCAATACCAGGGTCTTTTCTAGGATCAATATCGCGGAAAGCGGTGATAATTTCTTTTGATATGAATTCCTTAGAGAGGGACTCATTCATAGCAGTCGTAATAGAGGGAGTGATTTTTGAAAGAATTTGTTCGGACAAGGATGGATTAGAGGAAGTAAAAAGATTGTGGAAATATGATGATGCAATTGTCATAAGGTCGGTATCGTCAGTACACCAAATGTTGTTGGAATCAAAAAGACCAGAGATGGTGTTCTTTTTCTTCCTACTAGAAGCTCGGGCATGAAAGAAACGGGTATTTTTATCTCCTTGAGATAGCCATAGATTGCAAGAGCGATGTGCCCAATATACTTCTTGCTCCTCAAGTAATTTGTGGAGCTCAACTTTGGCAGAGATATATCTATTTTCAGCAGTAGCTGAAAGAGGCCATTGTAAAAGTTTATTGATTTTTTTAGTGAGAATGTTGATACGACCAGTGGACTTAAGTCTTTGTTGGGATTGCCAGTCTCCTAGGCAAGAGCCTATGGCTTTAATTTTATCCAAAGTATTGCCCTTAGTAGAAGACCAAGTTTGTTTAACAACAGAGATGCCTTCGTCATTGGTAGCCCAACGATTTTCAAATCTGAACTTGGATGGCGGGGGACGGTGATTTGTTAGAGGTGGCAGTTCCGTATTCAAGAGAAGAAAACAGTGATCAGATTTAGCATCAAAATTGGAAGTAATGCTATAATTGGGATTTTTTTGCTTTCCATGCCATATTCCCTACGAAACGGTCTAATCTCTCAAATAAAGTAGGGGTTTTGGGCCCCGTTTTAGACCAAGTGAACCAACCCGTTGTAGGTTTACAGTCGAAAAGGTTATTATGGGAGAGACAATGGCGAAAATTATTAATTTGAGATCTAGCACGACGGCAGCCGCCTTGTTTTTCGTTATCGGATAGGATTTCGTTGAAATCACCACCGAGAAGCCAAGGTAGACCATCATTATTATTGAGCGAATCAATTAAATCCCAAGTTTTAGTTTTATTACTTGTTTCAGAAAAATCGTGAATACCAGTGAAATAAAACGAAGAGGAATTACAACCAATATAAGTATGAATAAAACGATTCGAGTAAGCAAGCATATCAATATTATAATTTTTTAACGAAAATAAAGCAAGTCCAGAGCATTCATCAGAAAAATCAACCGAAAAAACTAGGTCCATACCTAGCAAATAACTAAGACGGCTATAAGACGTATTTTTAAGTTTAGTTTCGCATAAAAAAAGTAAATAAGGAGTATGAAATTGAACGTATTGCTGGAGATGTTTAACTGCCTGGACCTTCCCGAGACCCTGACAGTTCCAACATAAGATGATCATTTCCCTCGGCGGGGCTGTGAATCAGCCGCCGCCGGAGATCTTTTTCCACTGCTCATCCCAGCTTTCAAGGTAGGAGAAGGAGAGGGCCTAGACTTTTTGGGCTGGAGGACCACATGGATGGTAGAGCGTCTCTTGGTGCCACGGTTAGGAGGAATGGGGATAGGAGCAGGAGCCGATGCTGCATCATTGGGATACTACTTAAGTATCCATGAGTCAAATGCATCAATAAGGGAAATACCGGTTTGAAGGAAGGGCTTACTTAATTGAGTATCCAATTTCCGCACTTGTTGAGCTGTAGGGCTTGGAACGCCATCATCTTGGACATCCAAGTTGCCTTGTTCAGAGTCCTCAGGGACTGAGTAGATAGTGTTCAGGGGCTGTGGAGAAATAACCCGAGTAGGGAGTGGAGCTCGTGAATGCTACTGGGAATCTGTCTTAGCAGCGAACGGCTCAGAGGATTCCTCCCCTACCATCTCATCGTTGTTATTAATGTCCTCCGTGGGGAGATCAGCAAAAGAGGCAGCATCCCCTTCATTCAGTTTCCCTAAAAATTCAGAGAAGGATGAAGTGAGTTGTAGAAGTGGGCAGCGTTGGATAAAAAGAAAGTGGTGGTGTTTAATAAGAGTAAGACTCGAATCTTGCGCAGAGGCCACGGGCTCAACGACGGATTTGCCCTTATCCTTTGGGTCTGCGGAGGAAGGATATTCAATAAATAGACATAAAGGAAAATAGTGAATGTAGAACTGCCAGATAAAAGAACGCAAAATACCTTTCGGTGGGAGCTGGTTGGCATTAGCAGGGCTTGCAGTAGATTTACCTTTGTCCGTGGAATCTATGTAAACGAGAGAGCCCATATATGAACAAGGTGAATAATAATAAAGAATTTGTTGAAACTAAGAGACAAAAGAAAAAGTACCTAACGGTGGTTGGCGGTTAACAGGGATAGAGGCCTCAACAGATCGGATACGACCCCGTGGTCCATGTTCCCGACGATGCGGGGAAAGCCAACGGAGCCACTCGCCATATTGTAGTTTGGCTGGATCATATGCATTTTTGTTAGGGCAGTTCTCAAAAATATGACTAATGAGGCCACAACTGTGGCATAAGAGAGGCAAACGTTCATACTGGAGTTGACAAGAGGTGGTTCGTGTACCTTTTCCTATTAGAATAAAACGGCGAATTGGTTTGGTGATATCCATCAAAATTTAACTCTCAAAAAGTCTGTCATATTCCTTTCTTTTTTCCGAGTATCAGTCCTAAGAACTGTACCGACCATAGCGCCAAGAGATTGGCCCACAAGGTGTGTTTTGTTGGGATCTTCGTCTGTAGTTATCATTAGTGGTTTGGGCGGGGCAAGAATGCGAAACCAAATTCGCATAGGGTTGAAGGAGTATTCTTCCATACTTTTCCCAGTATTATATTCAGCTAGAGCTAACCACTCATCTTTGTATAACCAAGGCCCCCTTTCAAAATCATCATCTCGATCATTTGGGGTAGCGAACTCGATCCTGAAGAATGAATCACGAATGATAGACATAGACTTTAGGTTTTTTTTCCATATTCCTTCAAAAGCTTGAAGGACTTCCCAATCATCAATGGGTTTAGATGAAATGAATTTCCCAATTAGGATAGAGTTTGGATTTTCATCAAAGAAATCAAAATCAGGTGTGTAGATGGCAGTAGCTTCTTCGTTGGTAAGATCGAGGTTGGAATAATGGGGAAGAGAAGATGAGGAAGCCATGCGAGGTAAATTGGGGAGAGAGTGGAATTGAAAGTCAGAGATAAAAGTCAAGGGAAGGAAAGGAAGTAAGAGAGTGGGAGTAAAAGATTGAAGTTCTTTTTGTAGAATATGTGTAAGTAAATGGAAGGAAATTGAGAAAGGAAAGGGGTGGTAATAATTTAATGGTTTAATGGGAAAGGAATTAATTAATTGAGGAATGGAATCACAAAATAATGGGGTGGGTATGTTAGGAAGTTTAGTAAAAGTGAAATTGAGAGGAAAAGAATAAGGGAAGATTTGGCGTAAAAAAGGGTAATTAGAAAACAGATTCCGAATATGAAAGATAAACTTTTGGGAAAATATGGAAAAAAAATGGAGGATATTGTGGAACAGAAAAGGAAGGATATGTTTGGGTTTAAAAATGAAAGGGAATCTAGGAGTTAAGATGTAGTAAGAAGGGGATAGTAAAAGGTGAAGGAGGAAAAGGAAAGAAAATTTGATGTATAATGGGATGATTATACAAAAGATATGACCGGTAATTACTAATGATGGTAAGAATTTAGTATAGGGAATGGAAAGTTTTATCACCAGAAGAGAGAGGAGAGTTAAATGTGGATGATAATAAGGGGATAAAATTGCTTGATTGGTGTAGTAGAGTAATTAATATGGAGGAAGAATAGTAGTAGGAAGATAAGTTGACCATTTTAGGACGATTATGTTGTTATAATGTAGCAATTTAAGATATGTATAAGTTGGGTAAAAAAGTATAAGGATATAAGAGGAGGAATTTGGAGTAGGAAAGGGGTTAGATACCTTTGTATTGGGGACCATAATTTTATTAAAGGTATAAAAATATAGGCGATTAGGGGTAAAATTGGTGTAGTTTGAGAAAATAAGGAAAATGTTAAATTGAAGTAGTAGAGGTGGATAGAAATAGCATAAATCGGTTGATAATAGTCTCCACGAATTGGGAAACAAATTAGAGGATTGGTAAGAAAAGTTTATGTGAGTGATAATTGGTTCATTATTTATATATAGTAAAAAAGGTCGTTCTTAAGAGATTGAAGTCTTACAAATTGATATTTAGAGATGGGTAAGGGATTAAGTGATTTTATGGGCAGTTGATTTGAATAGAATTTTATTTGATTATATAATTTCACCTTGAAGGTGATCGTAATAATTTCCCCAATAGGGGATAGAAAGAGGGCACCTAAAAAGGTGTTGAGGAGAGTAAGAGTATGGTGAAGAAGCAATGGCTTCAAAATAATATGGATTGAAATATATAAAGAAGAGAAAAATAGTAAAGCTAACATATTCAAAAAAGCAAGAGAAGCAATAAAATTACAAAAATAAGCATGGAAATATAAGGCGTATTTAGCAAGAGGGAAAAGAGAGTTAATCAAGAAAACAAGAGAAAAAGAAAGGTAACATAACATACAGGCAGAATATTAAAAATAAGCCAAGGGCTTACAAACACAACTATTGGAAACTAGCCGATCAAAAGATAAGCATAGTAAATGTAGATAGAAACAGATGTTTAAATAAGGGGTAGAGATGCATGCAAAGACAAAATAAAAGAGAAAATGAAGAGCATAAAAAAATAAATAATTACAGACCAAGGATAGATAGAAGAGGGGGGCAGAGAAATTTAGTACAGACCAAAGGAGCAAATAATGGGGGTTAAAAGAATAATAATAGATAATAAAGAGAATAAAAGAATGGTATAATTGGATAAAAATGCATTGGAAGCTGAGGAACCCGCAAATAGACATGTGGTGAGAAGCATAAGATAAAGAGTAAGTAAGAGGATAAAGATAGATAATAGAAATGGAACAAAGGATGTAGCTAAAATCAGAGAAATAAACAGCAAAAAGAAGGGCAAAAAAAGTAAAGGGAAACGGTAGAGAATATAAATACATATAGATGGTCTTAACATAAATATAGGAGGCGGAGCAAAGAGATGTAACAGAAGTGGCAGTAAACATGGTCAAGAAGATGCAACTAACAGTAGCCCAAGAATAGGTGTTACTATCAAAACAGATCAAAATATCATGCAGAAAGCAATCGAGGAGAGGACCCACTTGGTGGTTCAAAGATTTTTCCCTAGGAAGGGATCCAGAATTCCCCTTAAAGGGGATAGACAATAGATAGTAGTGAGATAGCAATAAACATTTAGAGTATGGCATAGGCAAAATGATTAATAAGCAAACAATCAAAGAGGGGAAATAAGCATACGAACAAATACAAAAGAATAAAAAGAACAGCATATAGGAGGACATGATACAAAATTTAATGGAAATATATAAGGTTGGAAAACTGGAATCGACGAAAGAGATCAGACATATAAAACACGCAACAGACATGTGGAGAAAAAAATCATAGAGGCATATCCAAGGATTAATTAATATTAAAGGACAAGCAGCATATAAGCCAAGAAAAAGCATTACAATAAAATAAACAGGAGAAGAGGTAAATAGATTTAGGTACCAAAGCTTACGGGAAAGGGAAACTAAGGTACAATCACACAAAGCAAATATCCAAACAATCGGTGGATAAAGGAACAAGAACGATAAAGGCAAAAAGATAGAGAAAGGTTTGCAGAGCTCTTTTAAGATGAGAAGCTTCGGTTGGAGTATTATTAATGAAGACCATGCAGTCATCAGCAAAAGCTCCTAATCAATTATTGAGGTTTTGCAATATAATTGTGTTGAAAAGCTCCTAATCAATTATTTGAACTCCTAATATTTGAATAAAACATTTTTGAGGTCCTTTTTGTAGAGGTTTCGGACGAGCAGGTCTAAATGGGCCTTTCAATGGGCCCGTTGGAATTTTAACTGAGTAAAAAGTATAAAATTGAGGTTTTTCAATATAATTGTGTTGAAAAGTTCCTAATAAATTATTTAAACTCCTAAAATTTGATTAAAACTATTTTGCGGTCCTTTTGTCGAGGTTTCGGACGATCAGGTCTAAATGGACCTTTCAATGGACCCGTTAGAATTTTAACAAAGTAAAAAGTATAGAAATTGAGGTTTTGCAATATAATTGTGTTGAAAAGCTCCTAATCAATTATTTAAACTCCTAATATTTGAATAAAACACTTTGCTGTCCTTTTTGTAGAGGTTTCGGGCGAGCATGTTTAAATGGGCCTTTCAATGGGCCCGTTGGAATTTTAACTGAGTAAAAAGTATAAAAATTGAGGGTTTTCAATATAATTGTGTTGAAAAGCTCCTAATCAATTATTTGAACTCCTAAAATTTGATTAAAACTTATTTTGTAGTCCTTTTTGTCGAGGTTTTGGACGAGCAGGTCTAAATGGGCTTTTCAATGGACCCGTTAGAATTTTAACTGAGTAAAAACTTCAGAAATTGAGGTTTTGCAATATAATTGTGTTGAAAAGCTCCTAACCAATTACATAAACTCCTAAGATTTGATTAAAACTTCTTTTGCAGTCCTTTTTGTATCGGTTTCGGATGAGCAGGTCTAAATGGGCCTTACAATGGAACCATTGGAATTTTAACTGAGTAAAAAGTACAGAAATTGAGGTTTTGCAATAAAATTGTGTTCAAAAGCTCCTAATCAATTATTTAAACTCCTAAAATTTGATTAAAACTGTTTTTGTGGTCCTTTTTGTAGAGGTTTCGGACGAGCTGGTCTAAATGGGCCTTTCAATGGACCCGTTGGAATTTTAACTGAGTGAAAAGTATAGAAATTGAGGTTTTGCAATATAATTATGTTGAAAAGCTCATAATCAGTTATTTGAACTCCTAATATTTGAATAAAACATTTTTGCGGTCCTTTTTGTAGAGGTTTCAGACGAGTAGGTCTAAATGGGCCTTTCAATAGGCCCGTTGGAATTTTAACTGAGTAAAAAGTATGAAATTGAGGTTTTGCAATATAATTGTGTTGAAAAGCTCCTAATAAACTACATAAACTCCTAAGATTTGATTAAAACTTTATTGTAGTTCTATTTCTAGAGGTTTCGGACGAGCGGGTCGAAATGGGCCTTTAAATGGACCCGTTGAAATTTTAACTGAGTAAAAAGTACAGAAATTGAGGTTTTGCAATATAATTTAGTTGAAAAGCTCCTAATCAATTATTTGAACTCCTAAAATTTGATTAAAACTTGTTTTGCGGTCCTTTTTGTAGAGGTTTCGAACGAGCAGGTCTAAATTGGCCTTTCAATGGACCCGTTGGAATTTTAACTGAGTAAAAAGTACATAAATTGAGGTTTTGCAATATAATTGTGTTGAAAAGCTCATTTTCAATTACATAAACTCCTAAAATTTTATTAAAACTTGTTTTGCGGTCCTTTTTGTAGAGGTTTCGGACGAGCTGGTCTAAATGGGCCTTTCAATGCACCCGTTGGAATTTTAACTGAGTAAAAAGTACAGAAATTGAGGTTTGCAATATAATTGTGTTGAAAAGCTCCTAATCAGTTATTTGAACTCCTAATATTTGAATAAAACATTTTTGCGGTCCTTTTTTGTAGAGGTTTCAGACGAGCAGGTCTAAATGGGTTCTTCAATGGGCTCGTTGGAATTTTAACAGAGTAAAAAGTACAGAAATTGAGGTTTTGCAATATAATTGTGTTGAAAAGCTCATTGTCAATTACATAAACTCCTAAAATTTGATGAAAACTTTTTTGCAGTCCTTTTTGTATAGGTTTCGGACGAGCAGGTCTAAATGGGCCTTTCAATGGGCCCGTTGGAATTTTAACTGAGTAAAAAGTATAAAATTGAGTTTTTGCAATATAATTGTCTTGAAAAGCTCATAATCAAATACATAAACTCCTAAAATTTGATTAAAACTTTATTGCAGTCCTATTTGTAGAGGTTTCGGACAAGCGGTCGAAATGAGCCTTTAAATGGACCCGTTGAAATTTTAACTAAGTAAAAAGTACAGAAATTGAGGTTTTGCAATATAATTGTGTTGAAAAGCTTCTAATCAATCATTTGAACTCCTAATATTTGAATAAAACATTTTGGCGGTCCTTTTTGGAGAGGTTTCGGACGAGCAGGTCTAAATGGGCCTTTCAGTGGACCTGTTGGAATTTTAACTGAGTAAAAAGTACAGAAATTTAGGTTTTGCAATATAATTGTGTTGAAAAGCTCCTAATTAGTTATTTGAACTACTAATATTCGAATAAAACATTTTTGCGTTCCTTTTTGTAGAGGTTTCAGACGAGCAGGTCTAAATGGGCCTTTCAATGGGCCCGTTGGAATTTTAACTGAGTAAAAAGTATAAATTTGAGGTTTTGCAATATAATTGTGTTGAAAAGCTCCTAATCAATTACATAAACTCCTAAAATTTGATTAAAACTTGTTTTGCAGTCCTTTTTGTAGAGGTTTCGGACGAGCGGGTCGAAATGGGCCTTTCAATGGACCCGTTGGAATTTTAACTAAGTAAAAAGTACAGAAATTGAGGTTTTGAAATATAATTGTGTTGAAAAGCTCCTAATCAATTATTTGAACTCCTAATATTTGTATAAAGCATTTTTGCGGTCCTTTTTGTAGAGGTTTCGGACGAGCAGGTCTAAATGGGCCTTTCAATGGGCCCGTTGGAATTTTAACTGAGTAAAAGGTATAAAATTGAGGTTTTTCAATATAATTGTGTTGAAAAGTTCCTAATTAATTATTTGAACTCCTAAAATTTGATTAAAACTATTTTCCGGTCCTTTTTGTCGAGGTTTCGGACGAGAATGTCTAAATAGGCCTTTCAATGGACCCGTTAGAATTTTAACTAAGTAAAAAGTATAGAAATTTAGGTTTTACAATATAATTGTTTTAAAAAGCTCCTAACCAATTATATAAACTCCTAAAATTTGATTAAAACCTTTTTTGCAGTCCGTAATGTAGAGGTTTCGGACGAGCGGGTCGAAATGGGCCTTTCAATGGACCCGTTGAAATTTTAACTGAGTAAAAAGTACAGAAATTGAGGTTTTGCAATATAATTGTGTTGAAAACATCCTACTCAATTATTTGAACTCCTAGTATTTGATTAAAACTTGTTTTGCGGTCCTTTTTGTAGAGGTTTTGGACGAGGAGGTCTAAATGGGCCTTTCGATGGACCCGTTGGAATTTTAACTAAGTAAAAAGTACAGAATTTGAGGTTTTGCAATATAATTTTTGTTGAAAAGCTCCTAATCAATTACATGAACTCCTAAAATTTGATTAAAACTTGTTTTGCAGTCCTTTTTGTAGAGGTTTCGGACGAGCGGGTCGAAATGGGCCTTTAAATGGACCCCTTGGAATTTTAACTAAGTAAAAAGTACAGAAATTGCGGTTTTGCAATATAATTGTGTTGAAAAGCTCCTAATCAATTATTTGAACTCCTAATATTTGAATAAAACATTTTTGCAGTCCTTTTTGTAGATGTTTCAGATGTGCAGGTCTAAATTGGCCTTTCAATGGGCCCGTTGGAATTTTAACTGAGTAAAAAGTATAAAATTGAGGTTTTTCAATATAATTGTGTTGAAAAGTTCCAATTCAATTATTTGAACTCGTAAAATTTGATTAAAACCATTTTGCGGTCCTTTTTGTCCAGGTTTCGGACGAGCAGGTCTAAATGAGCCTTTCAATGGACCCGTTAGAATTTTAACTGAGTAAAAAGTACATAAATTGAGGTTTTGCAATATAATTGTGTTGAAAAGCTCCTAATCAATTACATAAACTCCTAAAATTTGATTAAAACCTTTTTTTGCAGTCCTTTTTGTAGAGGTTTCGGACGAGCGGGTCGAAATGGGCCTTTCTATGGACCCATTGAAATTTTAACTGAGTAAAAAGTATAGAAATTGAGGTTTTGGAATATAATTGTGTTGAATATCTCCTAATCAATTACATGATCTCCTAAAATTTGATTAAAACTTGTTTTGCGGTCTTTTTTTAGAGGTTTCGGACGAGCAGGTCTAAATGGGCCTTTCAATGGACCCGTTGGAATATTTTTGAAGAAAACGGGCCTCGTTAAAAACCCCTACTACCATCTCTAGGCACAAGGCATAGAGAAACCTAAAAGGGGAAAAGAGTACCTAGGTTTTATTTATATGATTGTAGGGGTAACCTCGCAAAGAACAGCGTTGCGGATACAATCAGGGTAGATGGACCCAAACAACAAAGACGTCATTGTCCTAAGGGCATGTGTAGCCAAAGTATGAGCAACTAGATTAGCCTCACGACAAACAAGCTGAACATGAGCAACAAAAAAACAAGACAAGGCTTCATGGGCTTGCAAGATCGTCGGACCCATAGTAGAGAGGTCAGGTCCCAGAAGGTTGAGTTTGTTCGCAAGAGATGCACAGTCCGTCTCAAAAATCAAATGGCTCCATCGATGAGATTGAGCGAAGGTGATACCGTCCAGAAGGCCCATCCCTTCTAATGAAGCAACATCCTGGCAACTGCCTAAGGGGTAAGCTAAACCGCCAACGACCGTACCTGCTTCATCACGCGCCACAACTCCAATTGCCGTTGCACGTGTGTCAGGGTCAAAAGCCCCATCCACATTAATTTTGATGAGCCCCCGAGGGGGATGCGTCCAACGAGAAGAGGCCGGGGAAGAGGTAGGGGGAGAAATAGCTGTAGAGTAGTCCCGATGAAGACTAATGGAATTGATAGCGATTAACCACGGGGGTTGAAGATGATGATTATGGACCCAGTCATTACGCCCGTTCCATATGTTCCACAGAGTAGTCAAAAAAAGCTTGAAAAGGTCAGAAGAGAGAAGGCGAGCACCCTCCTCTAGCCATTTTAGGCTGGTGGGTGACATGCTGTTAATCAAAGAGCTAGGGAGACCGACCAAACGGAGGGCCTCCGATGCTCCAGGACAGTCACGGGGGGCATGGAGGATAGTCTCCGTGCCGGAGTGACAAACGAAGCAGGGACCTGAGTTTGGGGCAAAAGCCTGTAGACGTACTCCAACGGGTAAAGCGTCAGAGCCTAGGTGCCATCCAAAGGTTTTGACTTTAGGTAAGGCCTTAAGTTTAGAGAGAAACTTCCAAATCCGGGGAGGACGAATTCTGGGTTCCGGAGGGCGTTGTAGGAATAGGTAGCTAGATCTGACCGAATAAATACCATAATCATTAGGACTCCATAGGATGGAATCACGAGTATCATTGATAATAGGAATTGACAAAATGGAGTCGGCATCGGCCGTAGTAAAATACTCACGGACCTTAGCAGGGTCCCATGCTGCTTGGTTCGGAATCAAAAAATCGCGACAACGAACATGGATTTCATCCGAGATCTCATAATCCCCATAGAGGTGAACGGTCGAAGAGCCTCCCCAGTTATCCTGATGGAGTCGAATATTACTATTAATACCAGGACGATAAAGAAAACCTCCAAAGAGATGTTGCATAGCATGATAGAGACCTTGCCAGGCAAAAGATCCACGAGAAGGCCGAGATGCATGAAGGATGTTACCTGAAGGAAAGTATTTAGCTTTATAGATTTGACCCAGGAGAGAATCTGGTTCGCAAATAAGGCGCCATAATTGTTTGCCAAGAAGCGCAATGTTAAAATTATTGAGGTCCCTAAATCCCATACCTCCTACTGATTTAGGTAAACACATCTGTTCCCAGGGGAGCATATGCCAACCTTTTTTGTTATTTTTACCAGACCAACAATATCGTCTGATGGCAGCAGTCATATCATCAATAATGTTTTGAGGCAATAAATAGCATGACATAACATATTGAGGTAGAGATTGCAACACAGCCTTGATAAAGATTTCCCTGCCACTGAAGGAAAGGAGTTGTTTGTCCCATTTGGATAATCTTTCGTGAACTTTATCACATATGAAACCTAAGGAAAATGTCTTATTTTTACCAATAAGAAGTGGTACCCCTAGATAGACACAAGGATTGGAGACCTCACGAACTTGAAGGTAAGAATTAATAGCATGACGGGTCGAGCTGGGGTACGAGGATTGTAAAAGATAGTGGACTTATCAAAATTAACTGTCTGGCCAGAGGCAAAAGCATAAGTTTGGAGAGCCAATTTAAGGTGAGCGGCTTCCTCTGATTTTGAGCTAAGAAAAACTATACAGTCATCTGCAAATAGGAGATGGTTAACCTTGGGTTCCTGCTTGCTGGCACCAAGGCCAGGAAGCAGACCATGCTGTTTAGCATCAGACAGAAAGGCTGAGAGCCCTTGAGTGCAAAAAAGAAAGAGGAAAGGGGACAAAGGGTCTCCTTGGCGGAGACCCCGTTGAGGGCGAAAAAAGGGAGAGAATGAGTTGTTGACCTTAACAGAGAAAGATACCGAAGAGATACATCGCATTATAAGAGAGACCCATGAGGGTGCAAAACCCATACGGGTCATAACATTTTCAAGAAAGGTCCATTCAACCCTATCAAAAGCCTTCTCCATATCAAGCTTAAGAGCGGCACCTTGAGAGAACTTAGAGGTACTAGTATTGATAGAATGAATTATTTCGTGAGCATTAAGAATGTTGTCGAAAATATTACGTCCCTGAACGAAGGCAGCTTGGTTGGAACTAATGCAAAAGGGGATAGTATGTTTCATCATATTAACCAAGACCTTGGCAATAATTTTGTATATAACTGTGCAGAGACTAATGGGCCTAAGATGCCTCATAGTTGTTCGATCCTTTATTTTAGGAATAAGTACCAAGATGGTTTGGTTTACCGAAGCCATATCTGCAGACCCATTGAGAAGATTTAGGCAAAGTGTGGTGACATTTGTCCCTACCGTATCCCAGTGTTGTCGAAAGAAACCGCTAAGCAAGCCGTCAATGCCAGGGGCTTTCTTGGGGTCAATTTCGCGGAAAGCGGTGATGATCTCCTCCGCTGTGAACTCCCTAGTGAGGGACTCATTCATAGCAGGCGTAATGGAAGAAGGGATTTTTTATAGTATTTGATCTGAAAAGGAGGGGTTGGAGGAGGTAAAGAGAGTGTGGAAGTATGAGGATGCAATGATCATAAGATCTGAGTCGGCAGTACACCAATTATTGTCCGCATCAAAAAGGCCAGTGATGGTATTCTTCTTTTTCCTGCTAGTAGCACGGGCATGAAAAAAACGAGTATGTTTGTCTCCTTGAGACAACCATAAGTTATGAGAACGTTGTGCCCAGTACACTTCCTGTTCGTTTAATAATTTGTGGAGCTCAGATCTAGCAGCGATGTATTTTTCCCCAGCAGCGGCCGAGAGGGGGCGTTGTAGGAATTTGTTGATTTTCTTAGAGAGAATGTTGATACGACTAGTGGATTTAAAGCGTTGTTGAGATTGCCAATCTCCTAAACAGGAGCCAACAACTTGAATTTTATCAAGGGTATTACCCTTGGTTGAGTTCCAAGTTCGCTTGACTACAAAGATGCCTTCTTCATTGGCTGCCAAGCAATTTTCGAAGAGGAATTTAGAGGGTGGTGGTCGGTGATCGGTTTGAAATGGGGGCTCCGTATTCAGAAGTAGAAAGCAGTGATCAGATTTAGCATCAAAATCGGAGATGATGTTATAATTGGGATTAGTAGCTTTCCATGTCATATTACCTACGAAATGGTCTAGTCGCTCGAACAACGTAGGGGTTTGAGGCCTAAGTTTAGACCATGTGAACCAAACTGAAGTAGGTTTGCAGTCAAAAAGGTTGCTGCGTGAGAGGCATTGTCAAAAATTATTGATTTGAGATCTTGTGCATCGACATCCTCCTTGTTTCTCATTATCAGATAGGATTTCGTTGAAATCACCACCTACGAGCCAAGGTAGACCGTCGTTGTTATTTAGAGAGTCAATTAAATCCCAAGTTTTAGTTTTATGACTTGTTTAAGAGTAACCATGAATACCAGTGAAATAAAACGAGTAAGAGTCGCAATGAATTTGAGTATGAATGAAACGATCCGAATAAGAAAGCATGGTAATATTATATTTATTCGTCGAAAATAAAGCAAGGCCAGAGCAGTGTTCACTAGATTCAATCGAAAAACCTTCATGCATACCTAATAAAGAACTAAGACGGCTACAAGCCATATTTTTTAGTTTCGTTTCACATAAAAAAAAAGAAAATCAGGAGAATGACGTCGAACATATTGTTGGAGATGTTGAACTGCCTGGACCTTCCCAAGACCCTGACAGTTCCAGCATAAAATAATCATTTCCCTCGGCGGGGCTGTGAATCAGCTGCCGTCGAAGAGTTTTTTCCGCTGCTCATCCCAGCTTTCGGAGTTGAAGAAGGAGAGGGCTTGGACTTCTTTGGCTGGAGGATCACTTGGATGGGGGAGCGTCTCTTAGTACCACGGTTAGGAGGAATTGGTATAGGAGCAGGAGCCGATGCTGCATCATTGGGATAGTTTTTAAGAAGCCAAGAGTCAAATGCATCAAAAAGTGAAATACCGGTTTGAAGGAAAGGCTTACTTAATTGAGCATCCAGATTATTCACTTGTTGAGCAGTAGGACTTGGAACACTATCATCTTGGGCATCCCAATCGCCTTTCTCAGAATTCTCAGGGATAGGGAATATTGTTTTCAGAGGCTGAGGTGAGATAACCCGAGGAGGGAGTGTGACTCGAGCTGGTTTCTGGGGGTCTACTTTGGTCATAGGCCGCTCGGAAGTTTCCTCGTCTATCATCTCATCATTATTATTAATATCCTCAGTAGGAAGATCTGCAAATGAAGCAACATCCCCTTCATTGAGTTTCCCTAGAAATTCAGAGAAAGAGGAGTTGAGTTTCAATTGTGGAAAACGTCGGATAAATAGTAAATGATGGGAATGGATAAAAAAACAGACCCGATTCTTGCGCAGAGGCAACAGGTTCAGCAACAGATTTGCCCTTGTCCTTTGGATCTATGTGAAAGGGAGAATCAATTAATGAGCACAAACAAAAGTAAAGAAATTGTTGGAACTAGAATAAAAGTGATAAAATACCTAACGGTGGGTGGTGGCTAGCATTAGTAGGTGGCTCAACTGCTCGGATTCGGCCACGTGGTCCCTGATCCCGACGGCGCGGGGGAAGGTATCGAAGCCATTCGCCATATTGAAGTTTAGCCGGATCAAAAGCGGCTTTGTTAGGGCAGTTTTCAAAGATATGGCTGATGATACCACAACCATGGCATAGAAGAGGCAGACGCTCGTATTAGAGGCGTCAAGAAGTAGTACGTGTACCTTTCCCAATGAGGAGAAAACGGCGGACTGGCTTTGAGATATCCATCAGAATCTCGACACTCATAAAATATGTCATATTCCCATCTCTTTTCCGAGTATCAGTTCTGAGTACCATGCCAACCATAGCACCAAGAGATTGTCCTACCAGATGGGTTCTGTTAGGGTCTTCGTCTGTGCTAATCATAAGTGGCTTGGGCAAGGCGAGAATACGAAACCAGATTCGTATAGGGTTGAAAGTGTATTCGTTCATACTTTTACCAGGGTTGTATTCAGCTAAAGCAAGCCATTCATCTTTATATAACCATGGACCCCATTCAAAAACATCTTCACGATCACTCAGAGTTGCAAATTCGATCCTAAAAAAGGAGTCTCGAATGATGGACATAGATTTGAGGTTGTTCTTTTTCCAAATTCCTTCAAAAGCTGAGAGAACTACCCAGTCATCAATGGGTTTTGAAGAAATGAATTTCCCAATAAGGATGGTTTTTGGGTCTTCCTCAAAAAAATCAAAGTTGGGGGTGTAGATGGCGTTTGCCTCTTCATTAGTGAGGTCAAGATGAGAGTAGTGGGGAAGGGAGGATGAAGAAGCCATTTGAGGGGGGTTGACAAAGGAGAGGAGTTGAGGAATAGAGATATTAGACGAAGGAAATTGAGTGAGTAGGTAATGGTGAATAAGAAAATTGGATATCTTATGTAGAGTGTGTGTGAAAAGATGGAAGGTAACTAATATTAGAATAGAATGGTAATAGGAGTAAAGTAGTATTATTGAAAGGAAAATTCCAAATTGAAAAATAGATTTGTGGGATATTAGTAGGGGAGAAGAAGGAATTTTACCGAGGGTTATGGTAAGTGATGAAAGGGGAAAGAATTTTTGGAACAAATATGGGTATATAGTGGTCGGGTTCCTAGAATTAGGAATGGAAAAGTAGAAAAGTATGGAAAGAGGAGGGAGAATATTAAAGAAAAAGAGTCTAGAATTTAGGATCTGTTTGATAGGGACATTTAATAAGGATTGATAGAAGAATAGGAAAGAAATCGTGAGTTTTATATGAAGAAATTCGTAGAGGAAAAACATAAAATTAGCTATGTGTGATATATATATCGGAAGTAGTGAGCATAAAAATTATATCTATGAAATAAAAGGAAAAAAAGTAAAAATGGCAATGAAAAGTAAACATAGTCTGATTGAGAGAGTAACTAAAGGAAGATAATGTATGCCTTATAAAAGAGAAGTTACTTAGCCAAATTAGGAAATATATTCAGTCATAATAAAGTGATATGGGGTCGTTTAGATTTTGAAGATCAAAATTAAGGGGAGATATAGAATAAATTGGAGTAATAATTGAGTTCTGTTTCCTTTGATTGGGAGACATAATTTTAATTGGAGTATGATAGATTAAGCAACCAGTAATGAAATTAAGGAATGCGTTATAATTTGATTGGAAATTGATTAAATTTAGATCCTAGAGATGGAGATATTGATATAGGTTGACCCTTGTATATTCGAATTTAAAGTTGGAGATATAGTTCGAGGGGTTAGTCAAAAGTTGAGAGGTATTAGAATTGGAACGATAAAAGAATTTCACCAATAAGGTGATCGTAATGAGTTCCCGTTTAGGGGATAGTATAAATGCACCTAAAAAGGTGTAGATAGAGGATGTAACATGGAGACATAGAGGGGTTAATACAAAGCTATGCGAGTAGAAAAGGTAAGAATGAATCATATAAAATACGGAGCAGATAAACAAAACGTAAATCAAAGCAACATAGAAGTGATATTCTAAAAGGCATGTGAAAAAAGAAAGCAAGATTAGGAGCAGCAGATTGAAGAACAGAAAAAATAAAATAGGGATACAGACCAGGGAAAAGATAGAGAGGGGGAGAAGAAAATTAATACAGACCAAACGAGCAAATGAAGGGGGTATAAAAAAATGATTACAAGCCCTTAAAAAGTAAAAAAGACAAAAATAAGTAAGAAAAGAATAAAAAGATGAGACTGCAGGCCATATGAGTGTGTAGTAAGCATAGATGAGGAGACAACTGGAGGGCTCGAGAAACACATGAGGATGAAAAACATGCAAAACAGGGAGCGAAACATAGGTTAGATGACATATAATAATTAAAACGAAAAAATGGAAAAGGAACAAAAAGAGGATGAACTCATTCGAAGCATAATAAAGATGAAAAAAATGAGATACTAAGGAGTAGGAGAAACCCGAAGCAATGTGTGAAACCAGAAAAAGGGAAAACTCATGTATAGAAGGAACCAGTGTAAATATAATTGAAAGAAGAAATAAGAGCATCAGATCGGCATAACCAAAAGTGAAGGTCAGAATAACAAAGCTACAAAACCAGCAAAAATTTAAGAGAATTCCACCGAATGGGTCGTATTAAAGTTCCCTTGAAGGGATCGAAAAAGAGCAATGGTCATAACATACATAACAACAAAGGTAATAGAGATGCAAACGGAAAACAGACAGTGAGTATAACCATAGAACATAGTCATAAAAGAAGAGTGAAGAAAAATCGACAAAAAAGAAAGAACCAATATAAGGTCATTCGCAATGGATAAGAACCAAAAAATGAGAAAAAATGCAGACAGAGCAAGGAGCAAAATGAGATGAGCAGAAGATAAAAAATATAAAATTAAAAGAGCTAGAGAAAGAGATAACAAACAATTATAAAAATTAGAATGAATGAAGCTATTTGAAGAAATACAAAAGATATTAAGCTTCATTGAAATAATCATTCCCACATAATGGGTCGTAGTAAAAATCCCATGCAAGGGTCGAGATAGAACAAATAAAATTGAAATTAACACAAACCATACAAGGAAGAGCATATAGGTACTACCAATGTTTAAGCAACAAAAAAAATAAAAAAAGGAGATAGAACAGATAATAATGAAATGAGCATACAAGCATGATAAAAATGGTGCAAAAAAAGAATTAAAATAATCGAAGCCAGGTAAAGGATAAAAAAAGAGATCATGAAAATCAAAAATATCAAAATCAGAACAGGGGGAAAAGAGGTAGGATCCGATAGATTGAAGGTTAGAATAGCAAACAAAAACCAAAAACAAAATTGACGAACATTAATAAAAAAATAAATAAGAAAAAAAACAGGGCATTAACATAACAGAAGGGAGTAAAAAATGAAGACAAAATGAAGAACCAAAAAAGCCAGCAAGTGAATACAAACCCACGGTAGGAAAAAGATAAAAAAGAAAACGCACCAGCAACGAAAGACAAGGCATAAAATGATAATAAAAGTAAATGTAAGGTGTAAGGAGAAAGGGACAGAACCGGGGTATCCACAGAAGCACCATCCTGAATTTGCCAAAGTTGGGCGGCCATCTTGACTTTAGAGCACCTTGAAAAGGTGAGGAAAAATTCGCATCGAGAGGCAACATAGAAAGCAGGGCTGAAGTTAGCAAAAAAATAAAAAGCCTAAAAAAGAGGAACATAATAAAGGGGAGAGAAGTAAAGGGGAAAACCTGGTAAAGGAGAGCCCGATTTATCGAAAACAAAGGGCCCCAATGGCTGGGAGAAATCGCCCATCGTCAGTACTGGAGAAAAAAATGAAAAAAATGGAAGAAATCATATGCAAAAATAAGGCAAAATGCTAGAGTAGATAACAAAAAATTGAAAAACATTGAAAGAGGCAAAATGCCAGCCGCAAATCGGATCTGGCAAAGCTTTTCAGAAACCCTAAAGGGTCGATAGGGAACCTCGCAAAAAAGACAAAAAATAGAAGATCAGGGGAAAGCTGATGAATGAAAATAAAAAATAGAATAGGGAAAGAAGAAATTAACTGTGATGAAATCGGAAGAGCCATTCCGCAAGGATGACTCTTTTGGGGGATGGCACTCGAAAGCTATGGACAATATACCCTGAATGATACATGCATGAGAGGGGTGAAACTAATCATCTTGGAAAAGAAGTTAAAACTATTTTGCAAGTCAGAAACGTCAGTAAACTTTCTACCCCTTTTTGGGTGGGATCCAGGCATTTATGGGTCG
Source organism: Hibiscus tridactylites (assembly GCA_958450335.1). Lineage (NCBI taxonomy): Eukaryota > Viridiplantae > Streptophyta > Magnoliopsida > Malvales > Malvaceae > Hibiscus > Hibiscus tridactylites. Next base: position 65,917,445 of record OY288271.1, read on the forward strand.
ACATGTCTGCTTGAAACTTGTTCGGCTGTCAATTATCTTTCCAACGGATCTTGAAACGCCTCAATCGGACATCTAGAACTCAAGATTCGTCTATTTTAGCGAAGACAGCACATGCAGAAATTCCTATACGGATTAATACGAGATTTTTGGATAATTACGAATTTTCATGATTTTATTTGATTATTTGTAATTTAAATCAATATAGAATTCTGCAATATCTATTAGGATCAGATATATTTAATTAGGATTTTATTTTTAATATTTATTTATTATTAGAAGTTACTTATGTAATTAGGATATTAGATTTCAGCATTTATTTATTGTATTTAATTTCCTAAGTTTACTAGGATTAGAACTTTTGCAAGGCTTATATAAGGAGGCTTCAACCACATTGTAATGGAAGATTTGAATGGTTAAATAAAATTCTCTTTTGAGTTAAGAGTTGCAAGAAGTATAACTCGTGTTCTTTATTTTAGAAGCGATTCTTCAAGTTCGTCAGAATTTGTTGTTAATCTTCATACTCCTGCTTGCCTAGGTAACTGCGTCTAGGAAGGTGGGTTAGAGCCGCTTGAGGTCGCTTGTTTGGTTAATTACGATCAAGAGGGTGCCGAGGACAATTTATCCATCTATCTTCCATCTACATCATCACCGCCTATCTTCATCCATCTTTTCACCGATCCAACATTCGCGCCAACATCCTTATCCGCTTCCGCAAGCTCAACGTTCGCGTATACGGGGCTGTGTCTGTATCATTTGGTATCAGATTCAGATCGTTCTTGAGGATGTCATTGAGCAACTTATTGAATTTTACTCTTTTGGGGACTCGATGTCATTATTGTTGTCGACTAGATCATTTCAGGTATGATTGTCCAGATAAGTCTTATTTTCAAGAAAATTCTTTAAGAGATATGTTGTCTGAAATCATGTCTCATAATGACATTGAAATCTGTGATTCGGAACATGATAAAGAAATTTGTTCTCCTAAAGAACATGAAGAAGGCGATACCATCGAGAGTTTAACCTTGCCTATTGATGAGGAAGAAACTGTAAGCAGTGTGTTTGTTTCTAGTGACAAACCTACTATTATGATTCAAGATGATCATCAAACAACAAACACCAACAAAGGTACGCTACAATCAAAAGGTATCATTGATTGTTTTCAAAATTCTATTTATGCTTATTTCTCCTCTAGCATTAATAACAATTTTGAAGATGAGAACGAGTCACTTTGCAATCGAAAGAACAATAGTGATGATCTCAATGAGAAGGAACTTGTAAATTACATTGCAAAAAGAGATTATGCACAAGAATCTTTCATGACATCTTCTCTTGACTGGTACTTTGATGAAATTCCTCCATTTACCAGTTTAGATTCGAGGGCGAATCTTTTTGAGGAGTGGGAGAATGATACATGCATGAGAGGGGTGAAACTAATCATCTTGGAAAAGAAGTTAAAACTATTTTGCAAGTCAGAAACGTCAGTAAACTTGCGACCCTTTTTTGGATGCGATCCAGGCATTTATAGGTCAACATGTCTTCTAGAAACTTGTCCGCCTGTCAATTAGCTTTCCAACGGATATTGAAACTCTTCAATCGGACATCTAGAACTCAATATACGTCTATTTTAGCGAAGACATCGCATGTAGAAATTCCTATACGGGATTAATACGAGATTTTTGGATAATTACGAATTTTCATGATTTTATTTGATTATTTGTAATTTAAATCAATATAGGATTCTGCAATATCTATTAGGATCAGATATATTTAATTAGTATTTTATTTTTAATATTTATTTATTATTAGAAGTTACTTATGTAATTAGGATATTAGATTTCAACATTTATTTATTGTATTTAATTTCCTAAGTTTACTAGGATTAGAACTTCTTCAAGGCTTATATAAGGAGGCTTCAACCACATTGTAATGGAAGATTTGAATGGTTAAATAAAATTCTCTTTTGAGTTCAGACTTGAAAGAAGTATAACTTGTGTTCTTTATTTTAGAAGCGATTCTTCAAGTTCGTCAGAATTTGTTGTTGATCTTTATACTCCTGCTTGCCCAGATAACTGCGTCTAGGATGGTGGGTTAGAGCCACTTGAGGTTGCTTGCTTGGTTAATTACGGTCAAGAGGGTGCCGAGGACAATTTATCCATCTATCTTCCATCTACATCATCATCGCCTATCTTCATCCATCTTTTCACCGATCCAACATTCGCGCCAACATCCTTATCCGCTTCCGCAAGCTCAACGTTCGCGTATACGGGGCTGTGTCCGTATCAGGATGGCTCTCGAAAGCTCTGGAAAATATCGTGCTTCGATTCTGATTCGTGAAAGGGCACCGTCCAATTGATGGAAAAGCACAACAAGGGACGGTGTGGTGGCAGCAGTGACGGCGGAGACGGTAGAAAGATGCGAGGGGAGAGCCGGGAAAGGAAGGGAAGAGAAAAAGGGGGAGCGGTGCAACGGAGGGAAAAGAAAAAAGAAAAGAAAGGGTAAAGGAGAGGTTTAGGGCGAGAGAGAATCCCAAGAGAAATGAGAGCGTTTCAAGAGTCATACCCGTTGGAATTTTTACCCGTTCGAATTTTTACCCGTTGGAATTTTAACTGAGTAAAAAGTACAGAAATTGAGGTTTTGCAATATAATTTTGTTGAAAAGCTCCTAATCAATTATTTGAACTCCTAAAATTTGAATAAAACATTTTTGCGGTCCTTTTTGTAGAGGTTTCGGACGAGCAGGTATAAATGGGCCTTTCAATGGGCCCGTTGGAATTTTAACTGAGTAAAAAGTATAAAAATTGAGGTTTTTCAATATAATTGTGTTGAAAAGCTCCTAATCAATTATTTAAACTCATAAAATTTGATTAAAACTTGATTTGCGGTCTTTTTTGTCGAGGTTTTGGACGAGCAGGTCTAAATGAGCCTTTCAATGGACCCATTATAATTTTAACTGAGTAAAAAGTACATAAATTGAGGTTTTGCAATATAATTGTGCTGAAAAGCTCCTAATCAATTACATAAACTTCTAAAATTTGATTAAAACTTTTATTGCAGTCCTTTTTGTAGAGGTTTCGGACGAGCAGGTCTAAATGGGCCTTACAATGGACCCGTTGGAATTTTAACTGAGTAAAAAGTACAGAAATTGAGGTTTTGAAATATAATTGTGTTGAAAAGCTCCTAATTAATTATTTGAACTCCTAAAATTGGATTAAAACTTGTTTTGCGGTCCTATTTTTAGAGGTTTCGGACGAGCTGATCTAAATGGGCCTTTCAATGGACCAGCTGGAATTTTAACTGAATAAAAAGTACAGAAACTGAGGTTTTGCAATATAATTGTGTTGAAAAGCTCCTAAGCAGTTATTTGAACTCCTAATATTTGAATAAAACAATTTTGCGGTCCTTTTTGTAGAGGTTTCAGACGAGCAGGTCTAAATGGGCCTTTCAATGGGCTCGTTGGAATTTTAACTGAGTAAAAAGTATAAAATTGAGGTTTTGCAATATTATTGTGTTGAAAATCTCCTAATCAATTACATAAACTCCTAAAGTTTGATTAAAACTTTTTTTGCAATCCTTTTTGTAGAGGTTTCGAACGAGCGGGTCGAAATGGGCCTTCCATTTGACCCGTTGAAATTTTAACTGAGTAAAATGTACAGAAATTGAGATTTTTAAATATAATAGTGTTGAAAAGCTCCTAATCAATTAATTGAACTCCTAAAATTTGATTAAAACTTGTTTTGCGGTCCTTTTTGTAGAGGTTTCGGACGAGCAGGTCTAAATGGATCTTTCAATGGACCCGTTGGAATTTTAACTGAGTAAAAAGTACAGAAATTGAGGTTTTGGAATATCATTGTGTTGAAAAGCTCCTAATCAATTACATGAACTCCTAAAATTTGATTAAAACTCGTTTTGCAGTCCTTTTTGTAGAGGTTTCGGACGAGCGGGTCGAAATGGGCCTTTCAATGGACCCGTTGGAATTTTAACTGAGTAAAAAGTACAGAAATTGAGGTTTTGCAATATAATTGTGTTGAAAAGCTCCTAATTAGTTATTTGAACTCCTAATATTTGAATAAAACATTTTTACGGTCCTTTTTGTAAAGGTTTAAGACGACCAGGTCTAAATGGGCCTTTCAATGGGCACGTTGGAATTTTAACTGAGTAAAAAGTATAAAATTGAGGTTTTGCAATATATTTGTGTTGAAAAGGTCCTAATACATTACATAAACTCCTAAAATTTGATTAAAACCTTTTTTGCAGTCCTATTTGTAAAGGTTTCGGACGAGCGGGTCGAAATGGGCCTTTCAATAAACCCGTTGGAATTTTAACTGAGTAAAATGTACAGAAATTGTGGTTTTGCAATATAATTGTGTTGAAAAGCTCCTAATCAATTATTTGAACTCCTAAAATTTGATTAAAACTTCTTTTGCGGTCCTCTTTGTAGAGGTTTCGGACGAGCAGGTCTAAATGGGCCTTTCAATGGACCTGTTGGAATTTTAACTGAGTAAAAAGTACAGAAATTCAGGTTTTGCAATATAATTGTGTTGAAAAGCTCCTAATCAATTACATGAACTCCTAAAATTTGATTAAAACTTGTTTTGTAGTCCTTTTGTAGAGGTTTCGGACGAGCGGGTCAAAATGGGCCTTTCAATGTACCCGTTGGAGTTTTAACTGAGTAAAAAGTACAGAAATTGAGGTTTTGCAATATAATTGTGTTGAAAAGCTCCTAATCAATTATTTGAACTCCTAATATTTTAATAAAATATTTTTGCGGTCCTTTTTGTAGAGGTTTTGGACGAGCAGATCTAAATGGGCCTTTCAATGGACCCGTTGGAATTTTAACTGAGTAAAAAGTACAGAAATTGTGGTTTTGCAATATAATTGTGTTGTAAAGCTCCTAATCAATTACATGAACTCCTAAAATTTGATTAAAACTTGTTTTGCAGTCCTTTTTGTAGAGGTTTCGGACGAGCGGGTCGAAATGGGCCTTTCAATGGACCCGTTGGAATTTTAACAGAGTAAAAAGTACAGAAATTGAGGTTTTGCAATATAATTGTGCTGAAAAGCTCCTAATCAATTACATAAACTTCTAAAATTTGATTAAAACTTTTATTGAAGTCCTTTTTGTATCGGTTTCGGACGAGCAGGTCTAAATGGGCCTTTCAATGGACCTGTTGGAATTTTAACTGAGTAAAAAGTACAGAAATTGAGGTTTTGCAATATAATTGTGTTGAAAAGCTCCTAATTAGTTATTTGAACTCCTAATATTTGAATAAAACATTTTTACGGTCCTTTTTGTAAAGGTTTAAGACGAGCAGGTCTAAATGGGCCTTTCAATGGGCACGTTGGAATTTTAACTGAGTAAAAAGTATAAAATTGAGGTTTTGCAATATATTTGTGTTGAAAAGGTCCTAATACATTACATAAACTCCTAAAATTTGATTAAAACCTTTTTTGCAGTCCTATTTGTAAAGGTTTCGGACGAGCGGGTCGAAATGGGCCTTTTAATAAACCCGTTGGAATTTTAACTGAGTAAAAAGTACAGAAATTGTGGTTTTGCAATATAATTGTGTTGAAAAGCTCCTAATCAATTATTTGAACTCCTAAAATTTGATTAAAACTTCTTTTGCGGTCCTCTTTGTAGAGGTTTCGGACGAGCAGGTCTAAATGGGCCTTTCAATGGACCTGTTGGAATTTTAACTGAGTAAAAAGTACAGAAATTCAGGTTTTGCAATATAATTGTGTTGAAAAGCTCCTAATCAATTACATGAACTCCTAAAATTTGATTAAAACTTGTTTTGTAGTCCTTTTGTAGAGGTTTCGGACGAGCGGGTCAAAATGGGCCTTTCAATGTACCCGTTGGAGTTTTAACTGAGTAAAAAGTACAAAAATTGAGGTTTTGCAATATAATTGTGCTTAAAAGCTCCTAATCAATTACATAAACTTCTAAAATTTGATTAAAACTTTTATTGCAGTCCTTTTTGTATCGGTTTCGGACGAGCAGGTCTAAATGGGCTTTACAATGGACCCGTTGGAATTTTAATTGAGTAAAAAGTACAGAAATTGAGGTTTTGCAATATAATTGTGTTGAAAAGCTCCTAATCAATTATTTGAACTCCTAATATTTGATTAAAACTTGTTTTGCGGTCCTTTTTGTAGAGGTTTTGGACGAACAGATCTAAATGGGCCTTTCAATGGACCCGTTGGAATTTTAACTGAGTAAAAAGTATAGAAATTGAGGTGTTGCAATATAATTGTGTTGAAAAGCTCCTAATCAATTACATGAACTCCTAAAATTTTATTAAAACTTGTTTTGAAGTCTTTTTTGTAGAGGTTTCGGACGAGCGGGTCGAAATGGGCCTTTCAATGGACCCGTTGGAATTTTAACTGAGTAAAAAGTACAGAAATTGAGGTTTTGTAATATAAAAGTGTGCTTAAAAGCTACTAATCAATTACATAAACTTCTAAAATTTGATTAAAACTTTTATTGCAGTCCTTTTTGTATCGGTTTCGGACGAGCAGGTTTAAATTGGCTTTACAATGGACCCGTTGGAATTTTAGTTGAGTAAAAAGTACAGAAATTGAGGTTTTGCAATATAATTGTGTTAAAAAGCTCCTACTCAATTATTTGAACTCATAATATTTGAATAAAACAGTTTTGTGGTCCTTTTTGTAGAGGTTTCGGACGAGGAGGTCTAAATGGGCCTTTCAATGGACCCGTTGTAATTTTAACTGAGTAAAAAGTATAGAAATTGAGGTTTTGCAACATAATTGTGTTGAAAAGCTCCTAATCAATTACATGAACTCCTAAAATTTGATTAAAACTTGTTTTGCAGTCCTTTTTGTAGAGGTTTCAGACGAGCGGGTCGAAATGGGCCTTTCAATAGACCCGTTGGAATTTTAACTGAGTAAAAAGTACAGAAATTGAGGTTTTGCAATATAATTGTGTTGAAAAGCTCCTAATCAGTTATTTGAACTCCTAATATTTGAATAAAACATTTTTACGGTCCTTTTTGTAAAGGTTTAAGACGAGCAGGTCTAAATGGGCACGTTGGAATTTTAATTGAGTAAAAAGTATAAAATTGAGGTTTTGCAATATATTTGTGTTGGAAAGCTCCTAATACATTACATAAACTCCTAAAATTTGATTAAAACCTTTTTTGCAGTCCCATTTGTAAAGGTTTCGGGCGAGCGGGTCGAATTGGGCCTTTCAATGGACCCGTTGAAATTTTAACTGAGTAAAAAGTACAGAAATTGTGGTTTTGCAATATAATTGTGTTGAAAAGCTCCTAATAAATTATTTGAACTCCTAAAATTTGATTAAAACTTGTTTTGCGGTCCTCTTTGTAGAGGTTTCGGACGAGCAGGTCTAAATGGGCCTTTCAATGGACCCGATGGAATTTTAACTGAGTAAAAAGTACAGAAATTGAGGTTTTCCAATATAATTGTGTTGAAAAGCTCCTAATCAATTACATGAACTCCTAAAATTTGATTAAAACTTGTTTTGTAGTCCTTTTTGTAGAGGTTTCGGATGAGCGGGTCAAAATGGGCCTTTCAATGTACCCGTTGGAGTTTTAACTAAGTAAAAAGTACAGAAATTGAGGTTTTGCAATATAATTATGTTGAAAAGCTCCTAATCAATTATTTGAACTCCTAATATTTGAATAAAATATTTTTGCGGTCCTTTTTGTAGAGGTTTCGGACGAGCAGGTCTAAATGGGCCTTTCAATGGACCTGTTGGAATTTTAACTGAGTAAAAAGTACAGAAATTGAGGTTTTGCAAAATAATTGCGTTGAAAAGCTCCTAATCAATTTCATGAACTCCTAAAATTTGATTAAAACTTGTTTTGCAGTCCTTTTTGTAGAGGTTTAGGACGAGTGGGTCGAAATGGGCCTTTCGATGGACCCGTTAGAATTTTAACTAAGTAAAAAGTACAGAAACTGCGGCTTTGCAATATAATTGTGTTGAAAAGCTCCTAATCAATTATTTGAACTCCTAATATTTGATTAAAACTTGTTTTGCGGTCCTTTTTGTAGAGGTTTCGGACGAACATGTCTAAATGGGCCTTTTAATGGACCCATTGGAATTTAACTTAGTAAAAAGTACAGAAATTGAGGTTTTGCAATATAATTGTGTTGAAAAGCTCCTAATCAATTACAAGAACTCCTAAAATTTGATTAAAACTTGTTTTGAAGTCCTTTTTGTAGAGGTTTCGGACGAGCGGGTCGAAATGGGCCTTTCAATGGACCCGTTGGAATTTTAACTGAGTAAAAAGTACAGAAATTTAGGTTTTGCAATATAATTGTACTGAAAAGCTCCTAATCAATTACATAAACTTCTAAAATTTGATTAAAACTTTTATTGAAGTCCTTTTTGTATCGGTTTCGGACGAGCAGGTCTAAATGGGCATTACAATGGACCCGTTGGAATTTTAATTGAGTAAAAAGTATAGAAATTGAGGTTTTGTAATATAATTGTGTGGAAAAGCCCCTAATAAATTATTTGAACTTCTAAAATTGGATTAAAACTTGTTTTGCGGTCCTTTTTGTAGAAGTTTCGGACGAGCTGATCTAAATGGGCCTTTCAATGGACCCGTTGGAATTTTAACTGAGTAAAAAGTACAGAAATTTAGGTTTTGCAATATAATTGTGTTGAAAAGATCCTAATCAATTATTTGAACTACTAATATTTGAATAAAATATTTTTGCGGTCCTTTTTGTAGAGGTTTCGGACGAGCGGGTCGAAATGGGCCTTTCAATGGACCCGTTGGAATTTTAACTGAGTAAAAAGTACAGAAATTGAGGTCTTGCAATATAATTGTGATGAAAAGATCCTAATCAATTACATGAACTCCTAAAATTTGATTAAAACTTGTTTTGCAGTCCTTTTTGTAGAGGTTTCGGACGAGCGGGTCGAAGTGGACTTTTAACTGAGTCCCGTTGGAATTTAAATTGAGTAAAAAGTACAGAAATTGCGGTTTTGTAATATAATTGTGTTTAAAAGCTCCTAATCAATTATTTGAACTCCTAATATTTGATTAAAACAATTTTTGCGGTCCTTTTTGTAAAGTGTAACGCCCCAGTTTTGGGCTTAGAAGTTTTGGGCTTGGACCGGTTTGGTCAAAGTGTTGTTCGAATATAAAAGAGTGAAATTAGGAAAGCCTAGTTCGGGTTGCATTAAAAATATGGAAAAATGTCCTAAAATCCTCTTTTAATATATATAAGTGAACTGTGAAATCAATTTTACAAAATGAGGTTTGGAATGGTGACATTTTGGCTAGTGACCAAAATGTAATTTTTGAAAACTGCGTGACTGTTTTAAAAAGGATTGAAACATTGAATCTTTAAGGAGCTATTTACCCAAAGGGAGTTTCTCCAGATTTTTCTAAGATATTAAATGATTTAATATGTGGTTTTTAAATAAAAGAAAAGAGAGGGAAGATATTTTCCTAATTTCCAACTAACTTTTCCATTTTCCATTTTCATTCTCTCATCTTTTCTCTCAAGCCAAACATCTTTTCTCCAGAGCTTTTTCCTTTGATTTTGTCACCTAAATATCTCTTTTCAACTTCCTTTGATTTCTAATCATCTCATCATCAAACCCTAACCATTTGCTAAGTGGATTTTCAAGATTTGGTTCCAAAAAGGGAGAAAACTCAAGTTTGGAGGTAAGAACGTCCTTCTCCTCTAAACTCTCAGTTCTTTACTGAAATTCCCAAGTTCTCAATCCTTAATTGATGATTTATAAAAGGTTTTATAGTTGTATCCTTGATCTTGGCTTAAAATGCAAGATTTGCTTGATTTTGATGAAAATTCGTATGATCTGTTAAAGCAGTGATTTGAGGTGTATTTTTGATGTTAAATGAATGTTAAATTGATAAGGAATTGAGGTTTAATCAATGCAATCCCGGATAGGTTGAATTTCCTAAGTTTAGCTTGTGATCTTGGTTGTTTTTGGAGTGATCTTGTGGATCTGTTATAGCTGGAGGTATAAGGATGTTGTTAGGCCCTTTTTGGATGTTAAATGATGATTAAGGATGTTTAGATTTGATGGATCATGGCTGGGTAGTGTGGTGAAGTTGTTTGGATGCATTTTCGATTGTGTTTGGTAGCCGAAAATGGAGTGTGGATGAGAGCAGCGGGTTTAGGTGCTTTCATTGAAACTATTAATGCATGATGATGCATTAATCCTCTGGTTTGATGTGTTAAAAACAGGGGAATCATCTTTGGATCCAAGTGGTGGTGATCCGGAAGCTTGATTGGTGTTTCAACAAGAGGCGAAACGGAATCGGTGAGTGGATTTTGGTTTTCAGCTTTGAAACCAATGTTTTGAAGGTTTGGGAGCTTAGTTTAAGTCTAAGCAACTTAGCTAAGCTCAAGAGTAAGTTTTCGGAAAAACTCTCTTGATGATGAACCATGGATTGGTTGTATGAAATGTGGTTGTTTGCATGTTTTAAATTCTGTTTTGAAAGCATATTTTAGCATGTTAGTTGCTGGTGTTGTAAGCCATGTGTTGAAGGATGCCTAAGGTAAGAGATCCTTGTTTTTGAACATTGTTAAATGTGGTTTTGATGCATAATGGTGCATGATGTTATGGCTTGGTTAAAATGCTTTAAAACAGTGGAATATTATTGTAAATGATGCATATTGGCAAGTGATGTTTAAGGTCACAAAGGTGTTTAAAAGTCCTTGTGTGAGCCTTGTTTATTTAAGAACAACATGGTGGTTAAAAGTCCATGGTTGGTTCTTGGTTAAGATCATCAAGGTGGTTAAAATTCCTTGGATGAGTCTTGTTTATTTATGGACAATATGGTGTTTAAAAGTCCACGATTGGTCCTTGGTTAAGGTTACAAAGGTGGTTAAAATTCCTTGTGTAAGCCTTGTTATCTAAGAACATCAAGGTGTTTAAAAGTCCTTGGATGGTTCTTGTTAAGGACACAAAGGTGTTTAAAAGTCCTTGTGTGGTCCTTGCCATGGTGTTTAAAAGTCCATGGGGTTAAGATCACAATGGTGTTTAAAAGTCCATGTGTGGATCTTATGTGAAATGTATCACTTGTTGCCAATATGACATGATATGAACTTGAAGCATGTAATGCTTGTTTAAATTGCTTATGAGCATGTGTAAATGATGATTTGAGTTAAGGTTTATATAAGTGTTTTGGAAATGCATTATTGTGTGGTTTTAACGAGCATTCCTCACTAAGCTTTTGCTTACGCTCTCTCTATTTCTTAAACCAATAATGCAGAGCATTAAAGTGCATTTGAGGGCAGCAAGTTGGTGAAGAATCCAAGTGGTGAACAAAGCTTATGTATGGTGAAGGTTTCTTAAACACTATTAGCTTTTGGTAATTTGGCAATGGGGGACCTATGTTGTTGTTTTGGGAGATGTTTTGGACTCCCTAAGTTGGATTTATGTTGTTAATAATGTTGGAACATGTAATTGGTCTTTATGAGTTGGTTTTATCAAATTGATGCTTGAATGGTTTGCTAAGTAGGAAGCATGCCTATAGAATTGGGGCTTTTCATAATTGATGCCATGTTGATGTTTGGTTGATGCAATTATGTTCCTTGTATGTTGTATGACTTGCTGTAAAGTTTGGTGGCTTTTGGAGCATGATTGGTTGGTCAATTGCATGATAAACCAGCTAAATTTCTGCAATCTGGGCAGCTTGTTCCGAAACAGGTACTACCGTATCGGAACGGGGGCCTGAAATGGCCAGGGCGTTCCGAAACGGGAGGCACTGTTTCGGAACAGTTTGGCCACTGGCAGACCATGTTTCGGAACCCGTTGCGGAACGGTCCCGCGTTTCGAAACAGGTCTTCCCTGTTTCGGAACACTCGACCGTTGGGCTCTGAATTTGATGGTTAAATGTTTTGCAATGTTTCAATTTTGGTCCTGAAACTTGTTTATGCAATTGTATGAGTTTGGAATATCCGTTTGAGCTGAAATTTGGCAGAGAAGCATGAAACCTGACTAATTTCAAGTTGGTAACTTTAAATTGGGATAAGTCCTTATAATATTCAGAATTTACATTTTGGTCCCTAAAGTTGTAGTTTGTGCCATTGAGTCCCTGAATGTTCTCTGATGGTTATGATCTTTGAGTGTGCTGTTTTTATGATCATATCTAGGGATAATGTGCATCTAGACAAGAGTAAAAAGAAAAAAAGAAGGGTCGTTAATCAAGGTTGACTTTCGGGTTGACTTTGGTTTTCCCCGTGTGATCTTCTTAATTCGGGACAACCGTCTAGGCCGGGTTAAGGGGGTTACATAAAGGTTTCAGACGAGCAGGTCTAAATGGGCCTTTCAATGGACCCATTGGAATTTTAACTAAGTAAAAAGTACCAAAATTGAGGTTTTGCAATATAATTGTGTTGAAAAGCTCCTAATCAATTACATGAACTCCTAAAATTTGATTAAAACTTGTTTTGCAGTCCTTTTTGTAAAGGTTTCGGACGAGCGGGTCGAAATGGGCCTTTCAATGGACCCGTTGGAATTTTAACTGAGTAAAAAGTACAGCAATTGAGGTTTTGCAATATAATTGTGTTGAAAAGCTCCTAATCAATTATTTAAACTCCTAATATTTGAATAAAAGATTTTTGCGGTCCTTTTTGTAGAGGTTTCGGACGAGCAGGTCTAAATGGGCCTTTCAATGGACCCGTTGGAATTTTAACTAAGTAAAAAGTACAGAAATTGAGGTTTTGCAATATAATTGTGTTGTAAAGCTCCTAATCAATTACATGAACTCCTAAAATTTGATTAATGCTTGTTTTGCAGTCCTTTTTGTAGAGGTTTCCGATGAGCGGGTCGAAATGGGCCTTTCAATGGACCCGTTGGAATTTTAACTGAGTAAAAAGTACAAAAATTGAGGTTTTGCAATATAATTGTGTTGAAAAGCTCCTAATCAAATATTTGAACTCCTAATATTTGAATAAAACATTTTTGCGGTCCTTTTTGTAGAGGTTTCGGACGAGCATGTCTAAATGGGCGTTTCAATGGACCCGTTGGAATTTTAACTGAATAAAAAGTACATAAATTGAGGTTTTGCAATATAATTGTGTTGTAAAGCTCCTAATCAATTACATGAACTCCTAAAATTTGATTAAAACTTATTTTGCAGTCCTTTTTGTAGAGGTTTCGGATGAGCGGGTCGAAATGGGCCTTTCAATGGACCCGTTGGAATTTTAACTGAGTAAAAAGTACAGAAATTGCAGTTTTGCAATATAATTGTGTTTAAAAGCTCCTAATCAATTATTTGAACTCCTAATATTTGATTAAAACTTGTTTTGCGGTCCGTTTTGTAGAGGTTTCGGACGAGCAGGTCTAAATGGGCCTTTCAATGGACCCGTTGGAATTTTAACTGAGTAAAAAGTATAGAATTTGCAGTTTTGCAATATATTGTGTTTAAAAGCTGCTAATAAATTATTTGAACTCCTAATATTTGATTAAAACTTTTTTTGCGGTCCTTTTGTAGAGGTTTCGGACGAGCAGGTCTAAATTGGCCTTTCAATGGACCCGTTGGAATTTTAACTGAGTAAAAAGTACAGAAATTGACGTTTTGCAATATAATTGTTTTGAAAAGCTCCTAATCAATTACATGAACTCCTAAAATTTGAATAATTCTTGTTTTGCAGTCCTTTTTGTAGAGGTTTCGGACGAGCGTGTCGAAATGGGCCTTTCAATGGACCCGTTGGAATTTTAACTGAGTAAAAAGTACAAAAATTGAGGTTTTGAAATATAATTGTGTTGAAAAGCTCCTAATCAATTATTTCAACTCCTAATATTTGAATAAAACATTTTTGCGGTCCTTTTTGTAGAGGTTTTGGACGAGCATGTCTAAATGGGCCTTTCAATGGACCCGTTGGAATTTTAACTGAGTAAAAAGTACAGAAATTGAGGTTTTGCAATATAATTTTGTTGTAAAGCTCCTAATCAATTACATGAACTCCTAAAATATGATTAAAACTTATTTTGCAGTCCATTTTGTAGAGGTTTCGGATGAGCGGGTCGAAATGGGCCTTTCAATGGACCCGTTGGAATTTTAACTGAGTAAAAAGTACAGAAATTGCAGTTTTGCAATATAATTGTGTTTAAAAGCTCCTAATAAATTATTTGAACTCCTAATATTTGATTAAAACTTGTTTTGCGGTCCTTTTGTAGAGGTTTCGGACGAGCAGGTCTAAATGGGCCTTTCAATGGACCCGTTGGAATTTTAACTGAGTAAAAAGTACAAAAATTGAGGTTTTGCAATATAATTGTGTTGAAAAGCTCCTAATCAATTACATGAACTCCTAAAATTTGAATAATTCTTGTTTTGCAGTCCTTTTTGTAGAGGTTTCGGACGAGCGGGTCGAAATGGGCCTTTCAATGGACCCGTTGGAATTTTAACTGAGTAAAAAGTACAGAAATTGAGGTTTTGCAATATAATTGTGTTGAAAAGCTCCTAATCAATTATTTGAACTCCTAATATTTGAATAAAACATTTTTGCGGTCCTTTTTGTAGAGGTTTCGGACGAGCATGTCTAAATGGACCCATTGGAATTTTAACTGAGTAAAAAGTACAGAAATTGAAGTTTTGCAATATAATTGTGTTGTAAAGCTCCTAATCAATTACATGAACTCCTAAAATTTGATTAAAACTTATTTTGCAGTCCATTTTGTAGAGGTTTCGGATGAGCGGGTCGAAATGGGCCTTTCAATGGACCCGTTGGAATTTTAACTGAGTAAAAAGTACAAAAATTGCAGTTTTGCAATATAATTGTGTTTAAAAGCTCCTAATCAATTATTTGAACTCCTAATATTTGATTAAAACTTGTTTTGTGGTCCTTTTGTAGAGGTTTCGGACGAGCGGGTCGAAATGGGCCTTTCAATGGACCCGTTGGAATTTTAACTGAGTAAAAAGTACAGAAATTGAGGTTTTGCAATATAATTGTGTTGAAAAGCTCCTAATCAATTATTTGAACTCCTAATATTTGAATAGAACATTTTTGCGGTCCTTTTTGTAGAGGTTTCGGACGAGCATGTCTAAATGGGCCTTTCAATGGACCCGTTGGAATTTTAACTGAGTAAAAAGTACAGAAATTTTGGTTTTGCAATATAATTGTGTTGTAAAGCTCCTAATCAATTACATGAACTCCTAAAATTTGATTAAAACTTGTTTTGCAGTCCTTTTTGCAGAGGTTTCGGACGAGCGGGTCGAAATGGGCCTTTCAATGGACCCGTTGGAATTTTAACTGAGTAAAAAGTACAGAAATTGAGGTTTTGCAATATAATTGTGTTGAAAAGCTCCTAATCAATTATTTGAACTCCTAATATTTGAATAAAACATTTTTGCGGTCCTTTTTGTAGAGGTTTCGGACGAGCAGGTCTAAATGGGACTTTCAATGGACCCGTTGGAATTTTAACTGAGTAAAAAGTACAAAAATTGAGGTTTTGCAATATAATTGTGTTAAAAATCTCCTAACCAATTACATGATGTCCTAAAATTTGATTAAAACTTGGTTTGCGGCCCTTTTTGTGGAGGTTTCAGACGAGCATGTCTAAATGGGCCTTTCATTGGACCCGTTGGAATTTTAACTGAGTAAAAAGTACAGAAATTGAGGTTTTGCAATATAATTGTGTTAAAAATCTCCTAACCAATTACATGATGTCCTAAAATTTGATTAAAACTTGTTTTGCGGCCCTTTTTGTAGAGGTTTCAGACGAGCATGTCTAAATGGGCCTTTCATTGGACCCGTTGGAATTTTAACTGAGTAAAAAGTATAAAAATTGAGGTTTTGTAATTTAATTGTGTTGAAAATATCATAATCAATTATTTTTACTCCTAAAATATGATCAAAACTTTTTTTGCGGTCCTTTATGTAGAGGTTTCTGATGTGCGGGTCTAAATGGGCCTTTCAGTGTACCAGTTGGAATTTTAACTGAGTAAAATGTATAAAAATTGAAGTTTTGCAATATAATTGTGTTGAAAAGCTCATAATCATTTATTTGAACTCCTAAAGTTTGATTAAAACTTTTTTGCGGTCCTTTTTGTATCGGTTTCGGACGTGCAGGTCTAAGTGGGTCTTCAATGGACTCGTTGGAATTTTAACTGAGTAAAAAGTACATAAATTGAGGTTTTGCAATATAATTGTGTTGAAAAGCTCCTAATCAGTTATTTGAACTCCTAATATTTGAATAAAACTATAACACCTAGGTTTGGGGGTCGGGTGAAAATATTAATAAAATAATGTTTTGGGGTTTTGGGTTTTAATTAAATAATAAAATAATTTTTATGGGCCTCGTGATTTCAAAATAATTAAAGTTATGTTGGGCCTATCTCTTAAGTCCAAAATAATTAAAGTTATGTTGGGCCTATCTCTTAAGTCTAAAATCCATGGACTTTAGGAGATGAGAATTTTGACCACTCATTAATGGCATTTTAGTAAATAGTTGGTCTTCCAACTAAAAGCCCTTTTATTTTTAAACCAAAGTCGGTCGAACTCGCGTTACTCCGACAAGCCTTTATCGGCGTTGATCGGTCGATTGCCCAGTTGGGTTTTGCTCACCATGGCACGGCGAAAAGACGGTCGAGGCGACCGGAAAACTCAAAATCAGAGGTGAGAGGGAGGTTTCCGTGGAATCTTTAAATTGATCTCCACGGCAGACGAAGCGTCGGTTCTGCGCGTGGTGCTCGGGGTTCGATTCAGGGCACGGCGGCGAACAAGGAGGTGACGGCGGTGCATGCCACGACGGGGTGGTGGAGGCGATCGGACGAGTGGCCAATGGGGTTAGGTGAAGGGTCGGGGAAGGCTTCTCTCTTTTTCTCTTTTTTTTCATATTCGAAAAGAATTAAATGAGCCAAGTTAAGAATTCTTTTAAAATTAAAAATTATATGTAGCGAAGTGCAACACTCGACTTGATTCAAAAAAATTAAATTTTTAGGTTTGATGTGAAAATACTCGACTCATAATTTCATAAACTCGACTCAAAAATTCAAAATAAAGTTTGAATTATAAAATAGAAATTCCAATAACTCGACTTGACTCGAAAAAATTAAATTTTTTGGTTTGATGTGAAAATACTCGACTCATAATTTCATAAACCCGCCTCAAAAATTAAAAATAAAGTTTGAATTATAAAATAGAAATTTTAATAACTCGGATTTTTTAGTAGTTAGTGGACTAAATTTTTAAGTTTGAGTTATTAAATAGGAGCAATTTGGGCACCTAAGTTTCAAAGGGTATACTTTGGGCACCTATTTTTCATCTAAGCATTTATAATATTATTGTACTAATTGATTGTAAAGTTTTAGGATTGAAAAATGAATTTTTAAAAATTTAAGGGTGAAATTATAAAGAAACAATTTTATTAGTGACTATAATGTTTACTTTTTTAAATTGAGGAGAAAAAATATACATGAGATAAATTTTAATGGCTATTGTAGTAATTTATCCTTATTTTAATTCCGCCACATCAGCAATCCGTTAGGGGACTAACGGACTATAACATCGGAGTGACCAAGTCTTTACACATCGAAAACGTAGATGACCACTTATTGGCACTTTTCAAAAGTGGTGACTAAATCTGTACAAACGGGAAACGAAAGTGACCCCTGCAGTAGTTTACCCAATAATTTTCATGGGCCTCGTGATTTCAAAATAATTAAAGTTATGTTGGGCCTCTCTCTTAAGTCCAAAATCCATGGACTTTAGGAGATGAGAATTTTGGCCATTCATTAATGGCATTTTAGTAAATAGTTGGTCTTCCAACTAAAACCCCTTTTATTTTATTATAATTCAAATAAACAAAAAACTTCATCATCTTCTTCTCCAAAACTCAAAACCAACGACAAGTGAAGCTCCCCTCCCCCATTCACTATTCCATTTCATCCCATATTCATTTTGGCTCGGTTTCAAAAGGTAATTACGTTTTCATCTTGCTCTCATCTTCCTCTCTTCAAAAGTACAACTAGTTTTCATTTTCATTCATGTTTTGAGAATTTGAGTTTTTGAGCTTTTAAGTTAAAAATCCAAACTTTGTTGTTCTATGTTAAAGTTTTTGATTCCTTGTTAGTATTTATGTGATTAGCAACCCAAATGGTCCAACATATATGATTTTTACTTGGTTTTATAAACATTCCCGGATTTGGGTTTTGGTGGGTTTTTAGAAGGGTTTTAAGGGAGTTTTTGGAGTTGTTTTATGTTGGTATTTGAGGGCTGATGTTAGTATGGTATATGAGGGTCACTTTGGGTGTGTCTGATGATCGTTTGGGTGTTTGAAATGGAAGATTTCAGTGGGTCTTGAGGGCTGCTCGGGAATCTTGTTTTGAACATGAATTTGGGTATTAAATTGCTTGGAAATGTTAATCCGGGTTGTTCTAGCGGCTAGTAATTGATTGTTGGTGTTTTGTTTGTGTTTGGATTTGGTTAGAATCAAGGTTTGACATCAGTGAAGCATCGGGAGTGAATTCGGAAGCTTGAAGGTGTTGTTTGCTTGGTTGTTGAGCTTGGAAGTGAAGGTGAGTGGTTTAATGCTTTCAAAATGGTTTTGAGTATTTGGTTCAAGCATGTGGACTAGGTTGGGCTTGGTAGACGCACCTAGAGTTGGGATTAGAGTGGTAGCCTAATCCCAAGCTTTAGTTAGAGACATTGGTTGAACTCTTTAATTGTTGTTTATGCCTCATGATGATTTGTGTTGATGATGGTTATGTATAAATGTGTTATACATGTATGTTGAGGCATGGATTGATGCATTGCTATATGCATGTGGATTGTTCATGATTGTTATCATGGTAAGTACGTGCTAAGCACGGAATTGGATATGTAATGTGGTTGTGGATTGTGGATAATATTGGCACTAGTATGCTTGGGTACAAATGATCGATCATTAGGATGTTAGTGTGCACACGTGAGTCAAATGCGCGTGTGGTCTTGATGATGGTAGTCATCAAGATGGAGTACGGGTTCGCCCGGAAATTCTTCTTGTATATGTGATAGTCGGTGATGAGTGTAATCCCATCGACGGGGCGTGAGGATGAGTGGAATCCCCTCTGCGTGAACGGTGATGAGTGTAATCCCACCGTGAGGTAAAGTTGTTGTTGGATGTGAGTTCCAACGTGTTATCCTTGTATTCGAGTCATAGCTAGGTGCCAATATGTGATGGTATGTGTATCAATATGTTATGAGATGTGATTCTTATATGGATGGATATATGTGTTTACATATGTTGTGGTTATGAGCTTGTTGAGCATGGCATAATATTGAATATATGTTCATGCATCATTGACATTTTTTGGCTATGTGGATCGAAGGTAAGAACATGCATCTACCTTGTTGTGCTCGTGCTTGGACCCTGCATTGTCGAGGTTTGTTTTTAATGAGCTTACCCTCACTAAGCTTTATGCTTACGCTCTCTTTTGTTTGGAAATGCATATCCTTAGCTCGTGGGTTGCTAGTGCAAGAAAGGGCCTCCAAGTGTGTGCTTTGTGGTGCTAGCTTAGCTAACAAGTATGGGTATTTTTAGTTATGATATAATGATCAAGCAATGGGACATGTATTTGTGGCTTGATGCTTTTGATGTATGTTGAAGTTGGTTTGTTTGGGAGCATGTTAGACTCCTTTTATATGCCATGTTGTTGGTTGGCTTTTGGTTGCCTTGAATGCTTGTAAATCATGTTGAATTGCCTACCTTAATTGTCTAAGTGTATGTCTCTTTTGAAACACGAACCTTGAATGCTATGTATGAACTTTTGAAATGGATGCCTATCTTATATCTTGTGTATCATGAGCATGGTTGCTATAGGGTGTATGCCTCTAGAGTGTGTTTTTATGTTAAGTATGCTTCTTGGAGTCGTTTAGGATGTTTGGGATCATTTGGAGGTGTTTAAAGCTGATTTTAGAAATTTGAAGACAACATGTGTTTCGAAACGGGTTTCCCCTATTTCGAAACGGTTGTGGTTCCAGGGCCCCGTATCGAAACGTGTAACACCCCAATTTTGGGCTTGGAAGTTTAGGGTCTTAACCGGACCGGTCTATTTTTCGGTTCGAATATAAAAGGTGGTTTTAGGGAAAACCTAGTTCGGGTTGCATTAAAAATATGGGAAAATATCTAAAAATCCTCTTTTAATATATATAAGAGAGTGGAGAAATCAATTTTACAAAATAAGGTTTGGAAGTGTGATATTTTGAAATAGTGACTAAAATGTAATTTTTGAAAAGTTCAGTGGTGACTGTTTTGTAAGGATTGAAACTTTGAATCTTTAAGGAGCTAATTTACCCAAGATTGATTTCTCCAGATTTTTATTAGATTTTAATGATTCATTTAATGTTTAATTAATTAAAGGAAAATGAGAAAAACCAATTATGAGATTACATAACTAACTTTCTTTAAAACTATCTCATCTCATTTTCTCTCAAAATTCTCTCAGCCAAACACATTTCTACAGCAATATTTCTTTTTATTTTCACACTAAATGATGAGGTTTCAATCATCAAAAGATTCCTAATCCTTTCCATATCAAATCATCTTCATTTGCTTATTGAATTTTCAAGGATTTTGGCTCTAATCAAGGAGAAATCTACAGTTAGAGGTAAGGATGTCCTTCTCCTCTAAATACTCAGTTCTTTACTAAAACTCCCAACTTCTCAATCCTTAAATTAAGTTTTATAAAAGGTTTTAATGTTGTGATCTTGATTTTGGCTTAAAACTCAAGATTTGGATTAAATCTTGAAGAAATTCGTGGTGATTGTTTGGGCTGTGTTTTGAGATTGCTTTTTAATGTATTTTGGATGTTTAATGATGTTTAATGATGTGTAATTGAGGTTTAATCAATCCAATCCCGAATAGGTTGATTTTCCTAAGTTTTTGCATGTGAAAATGGTGGTTTTTGGGGTGATCTTGGTGTTCTGTTATAGCTGGAGGTATAAGGACGAGTTTAGGTTCTTTTTGGGTGTTAATTGATGTCTAAGAATGTTTAGAACTGATGGATCTTGGCTGGGTAATGTTGTGGAAGAGTTTGGATGTGATTTCGGTTGTGTTTGGTAGCCGAAATGTTAGATTTGGTGAGAGCATAGAGTTTAGGTGTAATGGCTGAAGATTTTAATGCATGATGATGCATTAATCCTCTACTTTGATGTGTTTAAAACATGGGAGACATCTTCGGATCCTTGTGGTGTTGATCCGGAGGCTTGAACGGCGTTTCGGCAAGCTTGCGAAACGGAATTGGTGAGTGGAGTTGGATTTCCAGCTTTGTATCGAATGTTTGAAGGTTTGGGAGCTTAGTTTAAGTCCAATCAACTTAACTAAGCTCAAGAGTAAGTTTTCGGAAAAACTCTCTTGGATGAGCCATGGATTGGTTCGATGCATTTGTTGATAATTGCATGTTTAAATTCTGTTTTTGAAAGCATGTTTAGCATGGTTAATGCTGGTTATGTAAGCCATTTGTTGAAGGATGCTCAAGGTAATAGATCCTTGGTTTGATTTGATAAAAATGAGGATTGATGCATAGTGATGCATGTTGTAAATGGCTTTGATTTAGATGCTTAAAAATAGTGGATTATTGATGATAATTGATGTATATTGGCAAGTGATGTGTTGGTTTTAAAGTACTTGAATCGGATATAGTTAGCCGGCTATAGGATTGGGTGCACCGTGAATTAAGTCGCCTTGGATGTTAAGGCGTTGTAATTGTACCGTAAACTCCATCCAAGTACACTAACGAGATGGTTAAGATCACAATAGTGGTTAAAAGTCCATGTGTGGATCTTGTGTTGTGTGTCCCGTGTTCTCGTTAGTGATGTTATACCACTACCGATGAGTGATGTGGAGGGGTTATGATTGTATCGTTAAACTCCATCACGGGTGTTGAGGGGTTGTGATTGTACCAGTAAACTCCACCTTGTGTGTTCGGTAGTGTGTATGAAGCGTATGGGACAACGCTTGTAATCCGCGTATCCGATTGTGTTTTATGTTGTAAAAGGGTTATGGTTTATCACTTGGAAGCCAATATGACATGTTAATGATATTGAAGCATGAGATGCTTGATGTGTATGCATTGTTGCATCGTTAATGATGTTTATGTTCCAAAAGGCTTTGTGGAAAGTGTTTTTACAAAATGCATTATTGTGTTGTTCCTTTACAGCATGCCTCACTAATCATTTGTGCTTACGCTCTCTCTTGAACCAATAATGCAGATAATTGAGGTGTTTGTGGGCAGCAAGGAGGCTAAGAATCCAAGGGAAAGCTAAGCTCATGTATGGTGACTATTTCACAACATTATTAGATTTTTGATATTTGGCAATGAGGAACCTATGATGTGTTTTTGGGAGATGTTTTGGACTCCCTAGTTGTGGCATGATGCCTTAAATGTTTTGGATATGTAAAGGGCCATTTTGGTGCTTGCTTTAATGTTTTGATGGTTGTATGCTTTGGATATTAGGAAGCATGCCTATAGACTTGTGAATTTTCCTAATTGATGCCATGAATGTGTTTTGATGTTGCAAACATGTGCCTTATATGTGTGATGACTTGTTGGCATGATTTGGAGGTCATTAGGATGTATTGGAGTGTTTAATTGTATGTTAAACCTGCAAATTCTGCACTTTCTGGGCAGTCCGTATCAGAACGGGCACCAGAGTTTCGAAACGGGGGCATGTAATGGGCTTCGTGTATCGAAACGGATAGGGTCGTTCTGAAACGTTTTTGCCACTGCCAAGCCCTGTTTCGATACAGGTCTCGAAACAAACCCGCGTTTCGGAACGGTCAACCCCCGTTCCGAAACACTAGACCATTGGGCACTGATTTGAATGGTTTAATGTTTGCAAGCTTTACGTTTTAGTCCTGAATTTTGTATTTGCAATTGCTTGAGTATGAGATGTCCGTTTGAGTTGAAATTTGACAGGGAAGCATGAAATGTGATTAATTTGATATTGGTAATTTAAAAATCAGCTAAGTTCTTTATCGTTCTAGAATTTACATTTTGGTCCCTAATATTTGTATGTTGTGCAATTGAGTCCCTTATTGCTTTTCGATTGTTGTGCTTTTCAAGTATGCTTTTCTCAAGGGTACGCTTAAGGTTAATGTACATCTAGATAAGTTTAAAAAGAAAACAAGGGTCGTTAATCAAGGTTGACTTTTGGGTTGACTTTGGTTTTCCCCGTATAATCTTCGTAGTTCGGGCCAACCGTCTAGGCCGGGCTAAGGGGGCTACATTTGGTGGTATCAAAGCTAAGTTCTCGAGTAAACGAGAATGGTTATGTGGGTGATGTATGCATGATTGCATGATGTGCCTTTTTGAATGAAAGTGTGATGTGTGAATTGTAAAGTATGTTACAATTGTGATGTATGTTGTGATTAAGCATGTTAGAGGAACCCATTGCCATATCAAGACTAATGAAATGAATTGTTTTGTTTGGAAATGAGCTTGAGTACTTGGATTTCTTACCTTGCTGAGCCTGATTATGTTTATTGCATTTGTGTTAGTGCATTGTTTTTGTGAATGGGACCTCGTAGAGAGACGAGAATTAATACGCGAGCTATGGCTCAGAACGAGAATGAGAACAATGCTGAAAATGTTGTGGATATACCTCCTCCTCCTGGTGGTGGACCGCTCGGTGGTGGTGGTGCTGGAGGTGATGGAGCTGGTGTTAGTGTTGGTGCTGGGGTCGCTGGACCTGAAGCTGGGCAGGGGCAAGCTGCTCCTGACATGACAGTTTTCATACAGGCTATTGCTGGAGCCTTTCAGGCGGTAGTAGCTGGAGCTCACGGAGCTGGGCATCAGGGTGATGCCAATGCGAGATTACCCTTGGAACGTTTGCGCAGTCTGGGAGGGATGGAGTTTAGAGGTTTGTATGCTGATGGTTTCGAATCTTGGTTGGAAAGTACCAAGAGGATATTGGGACAAATGAACTGCAATGATGTGCAGAAGCTAGGATGTGTGGTATCGCTGTTACATGATGATGCGTATACCTGGTGGACGACCACTGTCTCCAGAATGGAGGAAGCTGTTGTGACTTGGATGTTCTTTCTGAACGCGTTCAAGAGGAAGTATCTAGGTGTGCGATACCTGGATGAAAAGAAAAGATAGTTCATGTCTCTTACACAAGGAAGCATGACGGTGGCTGAGTACGAGATCCAGTTTGTCCGTCTCAGTCAGTACGCACCTGAGCTTATCTCGGATGAGCTGGAGAGGTGTGAGCGTTTCTGATATGGTTTGGTGACGGATGTAAAGACCTTTATGCTTGCTGCTGAGTACACTGATTTTGATGTGCTGGTTAGTAGGGCGAAGGACATTGAGCAGAATCTGGGTTTGTCTTCTAGGAGTGCTGGTTCTAGCTCGGGCAAGAGAGCTGCTAAGTATAGTTCCGGTGGTGGACGGAACAAGAGAGGACGAGATAGGAGGTATCAGTCTTCTGTTAGGCGTGGTAGTGGAGGGCATGGTGCGCTTGTTCAGGGAGACGGGGCGAGAGCTGATCAGAACACGTGCTGGGCGTGTGGATCGCGTGGCCATTTGAGGCGTGATTGTCCACGGGCAGCGAGAGAGGTGCATGCTCCTGTGGCAGTGACTGGTAACTCGTGCTGGAATTGTGGTTCGGCAGACCACATGAGGAGGGAGTGTCCTTTGTTGGCCGGTGGTGGTCAGGGACGTGCTCCTGGAGTTGTTGCACCACAGAGAGGTCGTGGGCGCGGTCGCGGTAACTTCCAGCGCAGAGATGATGGTGGAAGGAATGTGGCTCATGTGGTGGCTGTCCAACCTGAGGGTGGTAGCCAGGCTCGAGTGTATGCTTAGTGAGAGGGGAGGAATGACACGGATGTGATCGCATGTACCTTCACTTTGCAATCCTTGTCATTACTTTCCTTGATTGATTCTGGATCTACACACTTGTAACGCCCCAATTTTGGGCTTAGAAGTTTTGGGTTTGGACCGGGTCGGTCGGAGTGCGGTTCGAATATATAAAGGGTGAATTTAGAAAAGCCTAGTTCGGGTTGCATTAAAAATATGGAAAAATGTCTTAAAATCCTCTTTTATTATATATAGGAGAATGGTGGAATCAATTTTACAAAATGAGGTTTGGAAGAGTGACATTTTGGTTAGTGACCAAAATGTAATTTTCGAAAACTGTGTGACTGTTTTAAAAAGGATTGAAACTTTGAATCTTTAAGGAGCTATTTACCCAAAAGGAGTTTCTCCAGATTTTTCCTAAATATTAAAGGTTTAATTAATGGTTTTTAAATAAAAGTAAAAGGGAGGGAAGATATTTTGGCATTTTCCAACTAACTTTTCCAAATTCCCATTTTCCTTTTCTCTCAATTTTCTCTCAACCCAAACACATTTCTCGAGAACATTTCCCTCTGATTTTGGCATCCAAATATGAGATTTCAATTCTCTTTTGATCTCTAATCATCTCTTCAACAAAACCTTATCAATTGCTAATTGGATTTTCAAGAATCTTGGTTCCAAAAAGGGAGAAACTCAAGTTTAGAGGTATGAACGTCCTTCTCCTCTAAATTCTCAGTTCTTTACTGATATTCCCAAGTTCTCAATCCTTGATTTATGTTTTATTAAAGGTTTTACAATTGTACTCTTGATCTTGGCTTTAAAATGCAAGATTTGGTTGATTTTTGATAGAATTCGTATGATCTGATTGGGCACTGATTTGAGGTGTGTTTTTGATGTTAAAAGAATGTTTAATTGATGAGAAATTGAGGTTTAATCAATGCAATCCCGGATAGGTTGATTTTCCTAAGTTTAGCTTGAGTTTATGGTTGTTTTTGGAGTGATCTTGATGATCTGTTATAGCTGGAGGTATAAGGACGTGGTTAGATCCTTTTTGGATGTTAATTGATGTTTAAGGATGTTTAGAATTGATGGATCTTGGCTGGGTAGTGTTGTGGAGTTGTTTGGATGCATTTTCGGTTGTGTTTGGTAGCCGAAAATGGAGTGTGGATGAGAGCAGCGAGTTTAGGTGCTTTCATTGAAGATATTAATGCATGATGATGCATTAATCCTCTACTTTGATGTGTTTAAAACATGGGAGTCATCTTTGGATCCTTGTGGTGGTGATCCGGAAGCTTGATTGGTGTTTCGGCAAGTGGCGAAACGGAATCGGTGAGTGGATTTTGGTTTTCAGCTTTGAAACCAATGTTTTGAAGGTTTGGGAGCTTAGTCTAAGTCTAAGCAACTTAGCTAAGCTCAAGAGTAAGTTTTCGGTAAAACTCTCTTGATGATGAACCATGGTTGGTTCTTGGTTAAGATCACAAAGGTGGTTAAAAGTCCTTGTGTGAATCTTGTGTATTTTAAGAACAACATGGTGGTTAAAAGTCCATGGTTGGTTCTTGGTTAAGGTCACAAAGGTGGTTAAAAGTCCTTGTGTGAGCCTTGTGTATTTAAGAACACCATGGTGGTTAAAAGTCCATGGGTGATTCTTGTTAAGGACACAAAGGTGGTTAAAAGTCCTTGTGTGGTCCTTGTGAATTGTAAGAACATCATGATGTTTAAAAGTCCATGGATGGTTCTTGTGCTAAGGACACAATGGTGTTTAAAAGTCCATGTGTGGTCCTTGTGAATTGTAAGATCACAATGGTGTTTAAAAGTCCATGTGTGGATCTTATGTTGATTGTATCACTTGTGGCCAATATGACATGTTATAAACTTAAAGAATGAAATGCTTGTTTTTAAATGCTTATGTGCATGTACAAATGATGATTTGAACTAAGGTTTATACATGTGTTTTATAAATGCATTATTGTGTTGTTTTAAATGAGCATTCCTCACTAAGCTATTTGCTTACGCTCTCTCTTTTCTTAAACCAATAATGCAGAGCATTGAAGTGCAATTGGGGCAGCAAGGAAGCCAAGCATCCAAGTGAAGATTTAAGCTCATGTATGGTGAACATTTTCCTAAAACTATTAGCTTTTGGGCGTTTGGGAATGGGGGACCTATGTTGTTGTTCTGGGAGATGTTTTGGACTCCCTAAGTTGGTTTTATGTTGTTAATGTTGTTGGAACATGTAATTGGCCTTTGTGAGGTGGTTTTGGTATATTGATGCTTGAATGGTTTTCTAAGTAGGATGCATGCCTATAGAATTGGGGATTTGCTTAATTGATGCCATGATTGAGTAGGGTTGATGCAATTATGTTCTTATGCATGAAATGACTTGCTGGTATAATTTGGTTGCATTTGGAGCATGTTTGATGGGTCAATTGAGTGTTTAAACAGCAAAAATCTGCAAATCTGGGCAGGTCGTATCGGAACGGGTGCTACCGTTTCGGAACAGGGGCCTAAAATGGCCTAGGCGTTTAGAAACGGGAGGAACCGTTCCGAAACGGAAATGCTACTGCCAAGCCATGTTTCGGAACCCGTTTCAGAACGGTCCCATGTTTCGGAACAGGTCCTTCCTGTTTCGGAACACTCGACCGTTGGGCTCTGAATTTGATGGTTAAATGTTTTGAAATGTTTGCGTTTTAGTCCTGAACTTTGTTATTGCGATTGAATGAGTTTGAGATGTCCGTTTGAGCTGAAATTTGGCAGAGAAGCATGAAAGATGATTAATTTCATATTGGTAACTTAAAATTGGGTTAAGTTCTTATAATTTTCAGAATTTACAATTTGGTCCCTAATTCCTTAATTTGTGCAATTGAGTCCATGTATGTTCTCTGATTGTTATGATCTTTGAGTATGCTGATCTTGTGAACATATCTAGGGTTATTGTTCATCTAGACAAGATTAAAAAGAAAAAAAAGGGGTCGTTAATCAAGGTTGACTTTCGGGTTGACTTTGGTTTTCCCCGTGTAAACTTCTTAATTCGAGTCAACCGTCTAGGCCGGGTTAAGGGGGTTACAACACTCATACATATTGCGTGAACATGCTCAATTGCTTGGTTTACCTGTTGAGTTTTTGGCTGTTGGTATGCGTGTAACTAGTTCCTTTGGTGAGACCGTTGTGACACGGAAGTTATATAGAAGATGTCCTTTGGTTGTGCAAAACCATGTTTTTCATGTTGATCTTATGGAATTGCCTTTCTATGGTTTTGATGTAATCCTTGGTATGGATTGGCTTGTTGAACATCGAGCTGTGGTGGATTTTGAGAACAAACGAGTTTCGTTGAAGCTTGCGGATGATTATGAGGTAGTGGTGGTTGGTGAGAATGTGAAGTTTCTTGCCAATGTGGTGTCTACATTGGAAGCAAGCCGAATGCTGAGGCAAGGTTGTGAAGCCTACCTAGCCTTTGTGATGAATCCTAGATCTAAGGAGTTGCGAGTGCAAGATATCAGGACGATGCGAGAGTTTCCTGGTGTGATTCCGGAGGAGTTGCCTAGATTGCCTCCTAATCGAGAAGTGGAGTTTGGGATTGAGCTATATGAAAACACAACTCCAGTGTCCATTACTCCTTATCGAATGGCACCTAAAGAGTTGAAGGAGCTGAAGACGCAACTTCAGGAGTTGCTTGATCGTGGTTTCATTCGGCCGAGTGTGTCACCTTGGGGTGCACCGGTCTTGTTTGTAAAGAAAAAGGATGGCACTATGAGAATGTGCATCGATTACCGTCAGCTGAACAAGTTGACTATCAAGAATCGGTATCCATTGCTGATGATTGATGATCTTTTTGATCAGTTTAGGGGAGCGGATGTGTTCTCTAAGATTGACTTAAGGTCAGGGTATTACCAGTTGAAGGTGAAGGATGTGGACGTGCCAAAGACAGCCTTCAAGACGAGGTATGGGCATTATGACTTCCTTGTGATGTCGTTTGGTTTGACGAATGCTCCTGCAGCTTTTATGGACATGATGAATAAAGTGTTCCATGAATATTTGGACAAGTTTGTTGTGGTGTTCATTGATGATATCCTCGTGTACTCTAGTACTGAGGAGGAGCATGAGGGACATTTGAGGATTGTGTTGCGGGCTTTGTTGGAGAATCAGCTTTATGCTAAGCTGAGTAAGTGTGAATTCTGGCTCAGGGAAGTTGTGTTCCTTGGTCATGTGGTTTCTGCTGAGGGGATTCGTGTTGATCCACAGAAGATTGAGGTCGTGATGAATTCGAAGCCTCCTAAGTTTGTTCATGAAGTCCGTAGTTTCCTTGGTTTGGCAGGATACTACCGGAGGTTCATGGATGGATTTTTGAAAATTGCTGCACCTTTGACGAAGTTGTTGCAGAAGGATGTCAAGTATAAGTGGATGGAAGCAAGACAGTAGGCTTTTGAGCAGCTTAAGGTAGCTTTGACGCAAGCTCCTATCTTGGTTCAACCTGAATCAGGGAAAGAGTTTGTGGTGTATAGTGACGCGTCCTATGTTGGTTTGGGTTGTGTGTTGATGCAAGAGGGTAAGGTAGTGGCTTATGCATCGCGCCAGTTGAAGGTGCATGAGCGCAATTATTCTACGCATGACATTGAGTTAGCTGCGGTGGTTTTTGCTTTGAAAATTTGGAGACATTACCTGTATGGTGAGAAGTGTACTGTGTACATGGATCACAAGAGTTTGAAGTATCTGATGTCTCAGAAAGAGTTGAATCTTAGGCAACGACGTTGGGTGGAGTTGCTTAAGGATTACGATCTGACGATCGAGTACCATCCGGGTAAAGCTAATGCTGTAGCGAATGCCTTGAGTAGGAAGGTAGCAGTGGAGTTGAGGGCTATGTTTGCCAGCTTGAGCATTTTGCGAGATGGCGGTCTTGTGGCTGGAAGGCAAGTGAAACCATCCTTGGTTCAGTTGATAAAGGATAAGCAGCTGTTGGATGATTCCTTGGTGCCACATGTTCAGAATATTGCTGAGGATAGGCCATCTGATTTCTGCTTTAGTGATGATGGAGTTTTATGTTTTGGGAGTCGAATAGTGGTGCCCAATGATGCTGAGTTGAGGCGTGCTATTCTGACTGAAGCTTATAGTAGTCCTTTTGTTATGCACCCTGGTAGTACAAAGATGTATCGTGATCTTAAGGATGAGTATTATTGGGTGGGATTAAAGAAAGATGTTGCTGAGTATGTGAGCAAGTGCATGGTTTGTTAGCGAGTTAAGGCTGAACATCAGTTTCCTTCTGGGTTGTTGCAACCGTTGAGGATTCCTGAGTGGAAGTGGGAAAGGATTACCATGGACTTTGTGTCTGGTTTTCCTTTGTCGCCATCGAAGAAGAATTCGGTGTGGGTGATTGTGGATCGCCTTACGAAGTGTGCGCATTTCTTACCTGTGCATACTACGTATACATTGGATAAGCTTGCAGAGCTGTACATTGCTGAGATTGTGCGTCTACATGGTGTGCCAAAGTCTATTGTGTCGGATAGAGATCCGAGGTTTACATCGCGTTTCTGGGAATGTTTGCATCAAGCATTGGGTACACGACTGAATTTTAGTACTTCTTATCATCCACAGTCGGATGGACAGTCTGAGCGTGTTATCCAAGTGCTGGAGGATATGTTGAGGTGCTGTGTGATTGAGTTTCAAGGCTCTTGGGAGAAGCATTTGCCTTTGGTGGAGTTTGCTAATAACAATATCTATCAGGAAAGTATTCAAATGGCACCTTATGAAGCCTTGTACGGGAGGAAGTGCAGAACTCCTCTTTGTTGGGCTGAAATAGGTCAGAAGTTGGTATCGATGCCAGCTTTGTTGAAAGGAACCACCGAGAAGGTAAAGCTCATTTGTGAGCGATTGAAGGCAGCTTTTGATCGACAGAAGTCTTACGCGGATTTGAAGCGTAAGGAGATTGAGTATGCGGTAGGTGACCGTGTGTTCTTGAAAGTTTCGCCTTGGAAAAAGGTGATGAGGTTTGGCCGAAAGGGTAAGTTGAGCCCTAGGTACATTGGACCATACGAGGTGATTGAGCGTGTGGGTCCTGTTGCGTACAAGTTGAGATTGCCGCAAGAGTTGGAAAAGATTCATGATGTGTTTCATGTCTCTATGCTTCGGAGGTATAGATCGGATCCTTCGCATGGTATGCATGTGGAGGAAGTGGAGTTGAATCTAGACTTGACCTATGATGAGGAACCGGTGGAAATTCTGGATTCAGACAGTAAAGTTCTTCGAGGCAAGACCATTGATTTGGTAAAGGTGTTATGGAAGCATCGTGGTGTTGAGGAAGCCACGTGGGAACGAAAGGATGACATGAAGAAGTAGTTTTCGTACCTCTTTCCTCCAGGTAAATTTCGAGGATGAAATTTCTTAAGGGGGGAGAGTTGTAACACCCCAATTTTGGGCTTGGAAGTTTAGGGTCTGAAACGGATCGGTCTGTTTTTCGGTTCGAATATAAAAGGTGGTTTTAGGGAAAAACTAGTTCGGGTTGCATTAAAAATATGGAAAAAATATCTAAAAATCTTCTTTTAATATATATAAAAGAGTGGTGAAATCAATTTTACAAAATAAGGTTTGGAAGTGTGATATTTCGAAATAGTGACTAAAATGTAATTTTTGAAAAGTTCAGTGGTGATTGTTTTGTAAGGATTGAAACTTTGAATCTTTAAGGAGCTAATTTACCCAATATTGATTTCTCAAGATTTTTCTTAGATTTTAATGATTCATTTAATGTTTAATTAATTAAAGGAAAATGGGAAAAACCAATTTTGAGACTACATAACTAACTTTATTAAAAACTTTCTCATCTCATTTTCTCTCAAAATTCTCTCAGCCAAACACATTTTTACAGCAACATTTCTTTTGATTTTCACACTAAATGATGAGATTACAATCATCAAAAGATTCCTAATCCTTTCTACATCAAATCCTCTTCATTTGCTTATTGAATTTTCAAGGATTTTGGCTCTAATCAAGGAGAAATCTACATTTAGAGGTAAGGATGTCCTTCTCCTCTAAATACTCAGTTCTTTACTGAAATTCCCAAGTTCTCAATCCTTAAATTAAGTTTTATAAAAGGTTTTAATGTTGTGATCTTGATTTTGGCTTAAAACTCAAGATTTGGATTAAATCTTGAAGAAATTCGTGGTGATTGTTTGGGATCTATTTTGAGATGGCTTTTTAATGTATTTTTGATGTTTAATGATGTGTAATTGAGGTTTCATCAATGCAATCTCGAATAGGTTGATTTTCCTAAGTTGTTGCTTGTGAAAATGGTGGTTTTGGGGTGATCTTGGTGTTCTGTTATAGCTGGAGGTATAAGGACGAGTTTAGGTTCTTTTTGGATGTTCATTGATGTCTATGAATGTTTAGAAGTGATGGATCTTGGCTGGGTAATGTTGTGGAAGAGTTTGGATGTGATTTCGGTTGTGTTTGGTAGCCGAAATGTTAGATTTGGTGAGAGCAGCGAGTTTAGGTGTAATGCCTGAAGATTTTAATGCATGATGATGCATTAATCCTCTGCTTTGATGTGTTTAAAACAGGGGAGACATCTTCGGCTCCTTGTGGTGTTGATCTGGAGGCTTGAACGGCGTTTCGACAAGCTTGCGAAACAGAATTGGTGAGTGGAATTGGATTTCCAGCTTTGTATCGAATGTTTGAAGGTTTGGAAGCTTAGTTTAAGTCTAATAAACTTAACTAAGCTCAAGAGTAAGTTTTCGGAAAAACTCTCTTGGATGAGCCATGGATTGGTTCGATGCATTTGTTGATAATTGCATGTTTAAATTCTGTTTTTGAAAGCATGTTTAGCATGGTTAATGCTGGTTATGTAAACCATTTGTTGAAGGATGCTCAAGGTAATAGATCCTTGGTTTGATTTGATAAAAATGTGGATTGATGCATAGTGATGCATGTTGTAAATGGCTTTGATTTAGATGATTAAAAACGGTGGATTGTTGATGATAATTGATGTATATTGGCAAGTGATGTGTTGGTTTTAAAGTACATGAATCAGATATATTTAGCCGGCTATAGGATTGGGTGCACCTGAATTAAGTCGCCTTGGATGTTGAGGGGTTGTAATTGTACCGTAAACTCCATCCAAGTACACTAACGAGATGCTTAAGATCACAATGGTGGTTAAAAGTCCATGTGTGGATCTTGTGTTGTGTGTCCCGTGTTCTCGTTAGTGATGTTATACAACTACCGATGAGTGATGTGGAGGGGTTGTGATTGTACCGTTAAACTCCATCACGGGTGTTGAGGGGTTGTGATTGTACCGGTAAACTCCACCTTGTGTGTTCGGTAGTGTGCATGAAGCGTATGGGACAACGCTTGTAATTCGCGTATCCGATTGTGTTTTATGTTGTAAAAGGGTTATGGTTTATCACTTGGAAGCCAATATGACATGTTAATGATATTGAAGCATGAGATGCTTGATGTGTATGCATTGTTGCATCGTTAATGATGTTTGTAACGCCCCAATTTTGGGCTTAGAAGTTTTGGGTGGACCGGACCGGTCAGAGTGCGGTTCGAATATAAAAGGTGAATTTTAGGAAAGCCTAGTTCGGGTTGCATTAAAAATATGGAAAAATGTCTTAAAATCCTCTTTTATTATATATAAGAGAATGGTGGAATCAATTTTGCAAAATGAGGTTTGGAAGAGTGACATTTTGGATTAGTGACCAAAATGTAATTTTCGAAAACTGTGAGACTGTTTTAAAAAGGATTGAAACTTCGAATCATTAAGGAGCTATTTACCCAATGGGAGTTTCTCCAGATTTTTCTAAGATATTAAATGATTAATTAAAGGTTTTTAAATAAAACAAAAGTGGAGGGAAGATATTTTGGCCATAACTAACTTTTCTCTCAAATCTTCCATTTTCATTTTCTCTCATTTTCTCTCAAACCAAACATCTTTCTCCAGAGCTATTCTCTCTGATTTTGTCACCTAAATATCTCTTTTCAATTCTCCTTTGATCTCTAATCATCTCTTCAACAAAACCTCACCATTTTCTAATTGGATTTTCAAGATTTTGGTTCCAAAAAGGGAGAAACTCAAGTTTGGAGGTAAGAACGTCCTTCTCCTCTAAACTCTCAGTTCTTTACTGAAAATCCTAAGTTCTCAATCCTTAATTTGTGTTTTATAAAAGGTTTAAGGTTGTGTTCTTGATCTTGGCTTATAAATGCAAGATTTGCTTGATTTTGATGAAATTTCGTATGATCTGATTGGGCAGTGTTTTGAGGTGTCAATTTGATGTTAAATGAATGCTAAATTGATGAGAAATTGAGGTTTAATTAATGCAATCTCGGATAGGTTGAATTTCCTAAGTTTAGCTTGTGTTCTTGGTTGTTTTTGGAGTGATCTTGATGGTCTGTTATAGCTGGAGGTATAAGGACGTCTTTGGGATCATTTTGAATGTTAATTGATGTTTGTAAATGGTTAGAAGTGATGGATCTTGGCTGGGTTAAGTTTTGGAAGTGTTTGGAGGTGATTTCGGTTGTGTTTGGTAGCCGAAATGTTGGATTTGGGTAGAGCAGCAAGTTGAGTTGTGTTGCTGGTGCTTTTAATGCATTATGATGCATTAATCCTCTGTTGTTGTGAGCTTGAAACAGGGGAGATTGATCCGTGAGCATTAGAGGTGGTGTGGAAGGCTTCGGATGCTTGGAAGGCTTGTTGGCTAGCCTTGTTTTGTGTATCGGTGAGTGAAGTTGGGTTTTCAGCTTTAAAACCAAGGTTTGAAGGTTTTGGGAGCTTATTTTAAGTCTAAACAACTTAGCTAAGCTCAAGAGTAAGTAAATGGATTTTTTCTCTTGGTTGTGTTATGAAATGATATCTAAAAGCACTTGTGATTGTTGGTTGCATTGCATGTGATTTGCATGTTTTAAATTCTGTTTTGGAAGCATTTAATAGCATGGTTTAATGTTGGGTTTGAGAGTCATGTGTGAAGGATGCTCAAGGTAAGAGTTCCTTGGTTTTGTACATTGGAATTGTGGAATTGATGCATAGTGTTGCATGTTGTTTAATGGCTTTGTGTAATGCTTCAAAAAAACAGTGGATTAATGATGGTAAATGGTGGTTTTTGCATTTTGGTTATGCTTGTAAAACAATGGATTAATGTGGTAAGATGGTTATATTGGCAAGTGATGTAAGTGGTTCTTGGTTACTTAAATCGGATATAGTTAGCCGGCTATAGGATTGGGTGCACCGTTAATAAAGTCGCCTTGGATGTGGAGTGGTTAAGTGTGAACCGGTAACTCCATCCAAGTACACTAACGAGATGGTTAAGAACACCATGGTGGTTAAAATTCCATGGGTGGGTCTTGTGTTAAGGTCATAATGGTGGTTGAAATTCCATTTGAGGACCTTGTGCTTGTTAAGATCACAATGGTGGTGTAAAGTCCATGTGTGGATCTTGTGAAGTATGTCTCGGATCTCGTTAGTGATGTTATACAACTACCAATGGTTGATGCAAAGGTTATATGGTGGTTAAAATTTCATATGGGGACCTTGTGCATGTTAAGGTCATATGGTGGTTAAAATTCCATATGAGGATCTTGTGAGTGTTAAGGTTATATGGTGGTTAAAATTCCATATGAGAACCTTGTGATTGTTAAGGCCATATGGTGGTTAAAATTCCATATGAGGGCCTTGTGTATGGTAAGGTCAAATGGTGGTTAAAATTCCATTTGGGGACCTTGAGATTGGTAGTGTGTATGAAGCGTGGGGACAACGCTTGTGATCCGCGTATCTGATTGGATGTTGAGTTGAAAAGTGGTTGTGGTTTATCACTTGGAAGCCAATATAATGTTCTTGAATATAATGAAGCATGAGATGCTTGAAATGATGCATGGTTGCATGAGAAGTGTGTAATGTTCTATAAATGCATGTTTTACTTGTTAGCTTGAATAAGTGTTGATTATCTATTGAGAATGGTGCATGTGTGCATGGAGACTCTTTAATGCATTGAAGTCTTGTGAAGGCTTGTTAAAAAGGGCATGTGATGCAAATGTTGAGTTTATGGTTCATATGTTGCATTTGTTTAATGCATGTAGTTAATCGAATGAGCAAGTGATTTGTAAAGGGTTCTTGCTTTGAAATGTTTTTCAAGATTGAGAAAAGTATGATGTGAAGTGGAAACGTTTTCCAAGGATCTTGTATTTAATCTTGCATATGATGTTCATGCATGGGTTGGTTAAATAGATGGTTTTGCAAGTTTGTGCTTCGAAAAGGATTACTTAGCTATCTAAGCTAAGGGCTGGTTATCATGTTTGAGAAATGCATGATGTTAAGCATGTTGTTGAAAGGGTTTTCAAACATTGCTTTGGTTTATCGAATCGAGTTTGCTTTTAAAAGTGGTTTTATGACTCGCTGCATTGATGGTGTTTTGGTTTTGAGCATTCCTCACTAAGCATTATGTGCTTACGCTCCTTTTTGTCCATCAATGCAGATAATTGAAGTTGGAACAACGAGAAGCAAGGGATTCAAGGAGGGCTCCACTTGAGATGTATGTCTCGGTCAATAGCTATAGTTAATACAGGCAATGGGGGAAGAATCTCTTTTGTTGATGTTTAATGGGATTGTGTATGTTGGACAAGTTTGGTTTTATGTTGTTGTTAATGTTGGAACATGTTTTTGGCCTTTATGAGGTGGCTTTGATATATTGAGGCTTGAATGGTTTGCTAAGTAGGAAGCATGCCTATAGAATTGGGGATTTCCATAATTGATGCCATGTTGTTGATTGGTTGATGCAATTATGTACCTTGGTTGTTGAATGACTTGCTGGTAAAGTTTGGTGGCTTTTCGAGCATGTTTGATGGGTCAATTGTATGATAAACCAGCAATTTTTCTGCAATCTGGGCAACCTGTTTCGGAACAGGTGCTACCGTATCGGAACGGGGGCCTGAAATGGCTTGGGCGTTCCGAAACGGAAGGCACTATTCCGGAACAGTTTGGCCACTGCCAGGCCTTGTTTCGGTACCGGTTTCGGAACGGTCCCGCGTTTCGGAACGGGTCCTTCCTGTTCCGAAACACCCGACCGTTGGGCACTGAAATTGTTGGTTAAATGTTTTGAAAACCTTGCGTTTTGGTCCTGAACTTTGTGTATGCAATTGTATGAGTTTGAGATGTCCGTTTGAGCTGAAATTTGGCAGAGAAGCATGAAAGATGATTAATTTCATATTGGTAACATTAATTTGGGTAAAGTCCTTATAATTTCTAGAATTTGCAATTTGGTCCCTAAAGTTGTAATTTGTGCAATTGAGTCCCTGAATGATCTGCGATTGTTATGATCTCTTAGTATGATTATCTTGTGAACATGTCTAGGGTTAACGTGCATCTAGACAAGAGTAAAAAAGAAAAAAAGGGTCGTTAATCAAGGTTGACTTTCGGGTTGACTTTGGTTTTCCCCGTGTGATCTTCTTAATTCGGGTTGACCGTCTAGGCCGGGTTAAGGGGGTTACATTTGGTGGTATCAGAGCCAGGTTGCGAATGTTTTGGGAAATGGTAAGTTGTTGTAATATGTGTTGATGTTTATTCTGATGTGTGGTTGAAAGTTGGTTAGAATGCGTGTTTTTAAGTGAATTGTTGATGTTTTTAAGCATGCTTTTTGATTGTGAATCTTCATTGAGTTGATGTGGATTTGTGCTGATGTTGTGCTGGTATTATGAGCTGATTTTATGAATGATGGAAGTGTAATGGTTATGATATTGATGATGCTATGTTGTTACAAGTGAATGTTGTTGATGAAAGCATGATCGAAGTATGTTGATTGATATGCTTGATGTTGTGAGATACATGTTTTATTGACTGTTATGTCATGTAAAAAGGGGAGGATTCGGGATACCCATTGCCTTATTATTATAGCTATTGTGTTATTTTGGAGTTGGAGTTTGAATCCTTTCTTAAAGCTGGTCTGATCGATTTGTTTGTTTTATTGTGATTGTTTGCTGTTTATAGCATGGTGAAATCGATGAATGAATGGCAGTTAGGTGAGATGGTTGCTGCTTTAGGGCAGGTTGTTAAGGCGTGGAATTCACCTTTTGATGGAGGTGTTTCGTTTCGGTCTTCTGTGCCTGGTGTTGGGGTAGTGAGGCAGGAGGAAGAAGTTGGTTCTGTGATGAAAAGTTCATCATCTATTGTTAAAGAGATGTTGGGAACATCTCAGGCTGTGGTAACAGTAAGGCCTGTAGACGTACCGATTGTGGGATGTGCGGGTTTGTCGAAACAACGTTTGCATGATTTGGGAATTGTGGAGTATCATGGTTCGACACCTGAGTCGTTCGGGGCTTGGTTAGCCAGTGTAGTTCTGATTTTGGATCAGGAAGGTTGTGATTATGCCTGTAAGCCGGGAAGTGTTGTTTCATTGATGCTGGAGAACGCTTGTGCCTGGTGGACATCTGTGGCGGTGGTGTCACACATCCAAGATATTGATTGGGATTTCTTTGTGTCTGCCTTTTATGAAAGGTATCTTGGAGGGAAATTTCCAAGGGTTAAGCAATGTGAGGGTGTGGTTTCTGTTTATGAAGGTGAGAAAGGTTTAAGCAAGAAAGTTGTGGGTGGAGTGGAAGCTCAGTTACCGGTGTGTGGCCGTTGTGGAAGACGCCATGTTGGAGGTTGTTGGGGCGTAAGTGCTTGTTGGAACTGTGGTTCTAAAGAGCATGTGAAGCGAGATTGTCCTCAAGTGGGGAGATCAACTTCAGTGGTGGCAGAAAGGTCTCTGAAGGGTCGTGGGCACGGCCGAGACAAAGTTCGAAGGTGGCAAGAAGAGTAGAAGGTGGTGAGGAGCTTGGAAAATGGGATCTGCTGGAATTGTGGGTCTGTTGGACATATGAGACGTGATTGTTTGAAGTTGGCTCGGGGTAGCCAGGGTTCTTTACCGCAAGGAGATGGTGATGACCTTAGTGTGCTAGCTGATGCTGCAGCGGTGCGGTTGGGGAGTGATGGTTCTGCAAGGAAGAGAGCTCGTCTGATGAAGCTCCGGGGTGGTGATGTGTTTTCAGGTAACCTTGTTAAGTAACCTTTTGCTCTAGTATCCTAGTTGGTTTTGGTTTGGTTTTTCCTTGCGTAGCGGGTATGGTCTCGTTGCTAGCATGTTTGGGGTAGTAGTTGTTGTTGTTTTGGAAACAACTTTAGTGTGAAGAAAACATTAGTGAGTATCTTGTGGATAATGGGTTGTTAGAATGATGGAGTTGGTCAAGTTGGAATTGAGATAGGAGGTTGTTCTTAGGCGGATTCTTAGGATGTTATTGGTGGCTGTGAACCGACATACATGCACAGTTAAAATCATTTATTATATACTATATTATATATGTACTGGTCCATGCATACATGTGGCATGACATTAGAGGTTTTGCATACATGTACATCAGGCATTGGTAGGGCATATTGGTGACCATGCATACAACGTTCACACTCGCCAATAACTAATCGAGTCTGTTAGTGCTGTGATGGAGTTAGGTTGGATGATGGGTTTTTAGAGGTTGTTTTGGTGCTAGGAGAATGTTAGAAGTTGTGGAGGGTATTAAGCGAGTTGTTAGTAATAGTGTATGCGGTGTAGCATGTTGGTAGAAAGAAAGTGTTTGGTGCTTAATGGGTTAGTGGTGTGGTGGTAAGAAGATTGCCGATTGAAGTTAGAATCGGTCAAGTGGTTGTGAATAGCTAGTATAAGTGGTAGTTCCTTGGAAGTTGGGTGATGTTGTATGTTGTGGGTGGGTTCTAAGGTGCTGAGGTAACTTGGCATTGATGTTGTGTTGTGGGTTGTAGAAAAGGGTTAGTCTGGGAGAGTAAGAGTCTCGTAACCTAGTTATGTATGTGTAGGTTTGGTGGTGTCCTGGTAAGGCAAGTGTTGCAGTCAATCTTGAAGTGGAAAGGCAATGTAAGATCAAATGCCAATGTTGGTTGGCCGAGTTTTTGTGAGAAGTAATTGGCTAGTTGTGATTAAGTAAATTCTTTCTGAAGTCAGTTGGTGGTGTGTGGAACGGCTGGCGGAGTTAAGGTTGGGGTTTTGTGACGTGATTATCAGATGATGAGTGAGCAGTTCTGGTGAGTCGTTATGGTAAAGATAGCGGTGGATGTGAAGTAAGGTCAGCAATACGTTGGGAAGTTTGGGTAAGCAGTTGTTGCTTAAGAATTTTTGTTTGTTGTGAAAATCTCTGAAAGAGGTTGAGTAGTTTTCGCAAGGAGTTTTGGAAGCAGTGAAGGTTGTAGGTCACATGGTGGCTGAACTGGATTGGTTGGTGTCACCGTGTGTATGAGTCTTGGGAGTTATGAGTTAAGGTGGTGTATGTTGTGAAAGTGTGGAGGTTCTTCAGGTTGTTGTTGGGGATATGTGCAGTTCGAAAGTGTGAAAGGATAAGGTGTGGATAGCATCTGAGTGTTTTGGGAATTCTTGAACAGTGTGTGGTGGTGTTGGGTTTGGTGGAGTTTTGTCTAGGGAGTGTTCAGTGGTGGTTGAGGCTTTTGTGTTGCCTTGTGTGTTGATTTGAGAAGGTTGGTTGTTCTCATTTCGCCAGTTGAAATTTCGAGGACGAAATTTCCTAAGAGGGGGAGAGTTGTAACGCCCCAATTTTGGGCTTAGAAGTTTTGGGTGGACCGGAACGGTCAGAGTGCGGTTCGAATATAAAAGGTGAATTTTAGGAAAGCCTAGTTCGGGTTGCATTAAAAATATGGAAAAATGTCTTAAAATCCTCTTTTATTATATATAAGAGAATGGTGGAATCAATTTTGCAAAATGAGGTTTGGAAGAGTGACATTTTGGATTAGTGACCAAAATGTAATTTTCGAAAACTGTGAGACTGTTTTAAAAAGGATTGAAACTTTGAATCTTTAAGGAGCTATTTACCCAATGGGAGTTTCTCCAGATTTTTCTAAGATATTAAATGATTAATTAAAGGTTTTTAAATAAAACAAAAGTGGAGGGAAGATATTTTGGCCATAACTAACTTTTCTCTCAAATCTTCCATTTTCATTTTCTCTCATTTTCTCTCAAACCAAACATCTTTCTCCAGAGCTATTCTCTCTAATTTTGTCACCTAAATATCTCTTTTCAATTCTCCTTTGATCTCTAATCATCTCTTCAACAAAACCTCACCATTTGCTAATTGGATTTTCAAGATTTTGGTTCCAAAAAGGGAGAAACTCAAGTTTGGAGGTAAGAACGTCCTTCACCTCTAAACTCTCAGTTCTTTACTGAAATTCCTAAGTTCTCAATCCTTAATTTGTGTTTCATAAAAGGTTTAAGGTTGTGTTCTTGATCTTGGCTTATAAATGCAAGATTTGCTTGATTTTGATGAAATTTCGTATGATCTGATTGGGCAGTGTTTTGAGGTGTCAGTTTGATGTTAAATGAATGCTAAATTGATGAGAAATTGAGGTTTAATTAATGCAATCCCGGATAGGTTGAATTTCCTAAGTTTAGCTTGTGTTCTTGGTTGTTTTTGGAGTGATCTTGATGGTCTGTTATAGCTGGAGGTATAAGGACGTCTTTGGGATCATTTTGAATGTTAATTGATGTTTGTAAATGGTTAGAAGTGATGGATCTTGGCTGGGTTAAGTTTTGGAAGTGTTTGGAGGTGATTTCGGTTGTGTTTGATAGCCGAAATGTTGGATTTGGGTA
Source organism: Hibiscus tridactylites (assembly GCA_958450335.1). Classification (NCBI taxonomy): domain Eukaryota; kingdom Viridiplantae; phylum Streptophyta; class Magnoliopsida; order Malvales; family Malvaceae; genus Hibiscus; species Hibiscus tridactylites. The sequence goes on from OY288271.1 coordinate 65,958,806, forward strand.
GAGCAGCAAGTTGAGTTGTGTTGTTGGTGCTTTTAATGCATTATGATGCATTAATCCTCTATTGTTGTGTGCTTGAAATAGGGGAGATTGATCCGTGAGCATTAGAGGTGGTGTGGAAGGCTTCGGATGCTTGGAAGGCTTGTTGGCTAGCCTTGTTTTGTGTATCGGTGAGTGAAGTTGGGTTTTCAGCTTTAAAACCAAGGTTTGAAGGTTTTGGGAGCTTAGTTTAAGTCTAAACAACTTAGCTAAGCTCAAGAGTAAGTAAATGGAATTTCTCTCTTGGTTGTGTTATGAAATGATTTCTAAAAGCACTTGTGATTGTTGGTTGCAATGCATGTGATTTGCATGTTTCAAATTCTGTTTTGGAAGCATTTAATAGCATGGTTTAATGCTGGGTTTGAGAGTCATGTGTGAAGGATGCTCTAGGTAAGAGTTCCTTGGTTTTGTACATTGGAATTGTGGAATTGATGCATAGTGTTGCATGTTGTTTAATGGCTTTGTGTAATGCTTCAAAAAAAACAGTGGATTAATGATGGTAAATGGTGGTTTTTGCATTTTGGTTATGCTTGTAAAACAATGGATTAATGTGGTAAGATGGTTAGATTGGCAAGTGATGTAAGTGGTTCTTGTTTACTTAAATCGGATATAGTTAGCCGGCTATAGGATTGGGTGCACCGTGAATAAAGTCGCCTTGGATGTGGAGTGGTTAAGTGTGAACCGGTAACTCCATCCAAGTACACTAATGAGATGGTTAAGAACACCATGGTGGTTAAAATTCCATGGGTGGGTCTTGTGTTAAGGTCATAATGGTGGTTGAAATTCCATTTGAGGACATTGTGCTTGTTAAGATCACAATGGTGGTGTAAAGTCCATGTGTGGATCTTGTGAAGTATGTCCCGGATCTCGTTAGTGATGTTATACAACTACCAATGGTTGATGCAAAGGTTATATGGTGGTTAAAATTCCATATGGGGACCTTGTGCATGTTAAGGTCATATGGTGGTTAAAATTCCATATGAGGATCTTGTAAGTGTTAAGGTTATATGGTGGTTAAAATTCCATATGAGAACTTTGTGATTGTTAAGGCCATATGGTGGTTAAAATTCCATATGAGGGCCTTGTGTATGGTAAGGTCAAATGGTGGTTAAAATTCCATTTGGGGACCTTGAGATTGGTAGTGTGTATGAAGCGTGGGGACAACGCTTGTGATCCGCGTATCCGATTCGATGTTGAGTTGAAAAGTGGTTGTGGTTTATCACTTGGAAGCCAAAATAATGTTCTTGAATATAATGAAGCATGAGATGCTTGAAATGATGCATGGTTGCATGAGAAGTGTGTAATGTTTTATAAATGCATGTTTTACTTGTTAGCTTGAATAAGTGTTGATTATCTATTGAGAATGGTGCATGTGTGCATGGAGTCTCTTTAATGCATTGAAGTCTTGTGAAGGCTTGTTAAAAAGGGCATGTGATGCAAATGTTGAGTTTATGGTTCATATGTTGCATTTGTTTAATGCATGTAGTTAATCGAATGTGCAAGTGATTTGTAAAGGGTTCTTGCTTGGAAATGTTTTTCAAGATTGAGAAAAGTATGATGTGAAGTGGAAACGTTTTCCAAGGATCTTGTATTTAATCTTGCATATGATGTTCATGCATGGGTTGGTTAAAATGATGGTTTTGCAAGTTTGTGCTTCGAAAAGGATTACTTAGCTATCTAAGCTAAGGGCTAGTTATCATGTTTGAGAAATGCATGATGTTAAGCATGTTGTTGAAAGGGTTTTCAAACATTGCTTTGGTTTATCGAATCGAGTTTGCTTTTAAAAGTGGTTTTATGACTCGCTGCATTGATGGTGTTTTGGTTTTGAGCATTCCTCACTAAGCTTTATGTGCTTACGCTCCTTTTTGTCCATCAATGCAGATAATTGAAGTTGGAACAACGAGAAGCAAGGGATTCAAGGAGGGCTCCACTTGAGATGTATGTCTCGGTCAATAGCTATAGTTAATAAAGACAATGGGGGAAGAATCTCTTTTGTTGATGTTTAATGGGATTGTGTATGTTGGACAAGTTTGGTTTTATGTTGTTGTTAATGTTGGAACATGTTTTTGGCCTTTATGAGGTGGCTTTGATATATTGAGGCTTGAATGGTTTGCTAAGTAGGAAGCATGCCTATAGAATTGGGGATTTCCATAATTGGTGCCATGTTGTTGATTGGTTGATGCAATTATGTACCTTGGTTGTTGAATGACTTGCTGGTAAAGTTTGGTGACTTTTGGAGCATGTTTGATGGGTCAATTGTATGATAAACCAACAATTTTTCTGCAATTTGGGCAACCTGTTTCGGAACAGGTGTTACCGTATCGGAACGGGGGCCTGAAATGGCCTGGGCGTTCCGAAACGGAAGGCACTGTTCCGGAACAGTTTGGCCACTGCCAGGCCTTGTTTCGGTACCGGTTTCAGAACGGTCCCGCGTTTCGGAACGGGTCCTTCCTGTTCCGAAACACCCGACTGTTGGGCACTGAAATTGTTGGTTAAATGTTTTGAAAATCTTGCGTATTGGTCCTGAACTTTGTGTATGCAATTGTATGAGTTTGAGATGTCCGTTTGAGCTGAAATTTGGCAGAGAAGCATGAAAGATGATTAATTTCATATTGGTAACATTAATTTGGGTAAAGTCCTTATAATTTCCAGAATTTGCAATTTGGTCCCTAAAGTTGTAATTTGTGCAATTGAGTCCCTAAATGATCTGCGATTGTTATGATCTCTGAGTATGATTATCTTGTGAACATGTCTAGGGTTAACGTGCATCTAGACAAGAGTAAAAAAGAAAAAAAAGGGTCGTTAATCAAGGTTGACTTTCAGGTTGATTTTGGTTTTCCCCGTGTGTCTAGGGTTGACTTTGCATCGTTAATGATGTTTATGTACCAAAAGGCTTTGTGGAAAGTGTTTTTACAAAATGCATTATTATGTTGTTCCTTTACAGCATGCCTCACTAATCATTTGTGCTTACGCTCTCTCTCTTGAACCAATAATGCAGATAATTGAGGTGTTTGTGGGCCGCAAGGAGGCTAAGAATCCAAGGGAAAGCTAAGCTCATGTATGGTGACTATTTCACAACATTATTAGATTTTGATATTTGCAATGGGGAACCTAGGATGTGTTTTTGGGAGATGTTTTGGACTCCCTAGTTGTGGCATGATGCCTTAAATATTTTGGATATGTAAATGGCCATTTTGGTGCTTGCTTTGATGTTTTGATGGTTGTATGCTTTGGATATTAGGAAGCATGCCTATAGACTTGTGAATTTTCCTAATTGATGCCATGAATGTGTTTTGATGTTGCAAACATGTGCCTTATATGTGTGATGACTTGTTGGAATGATTTGGAGGTCATTAGGATGTGTTGGAGTGTTTAATTGTATGTTAAACCAGCAAATTTTGCACTTTCTGGGCAGTCCGTATCGGAACGGGCACTAGCGTTTCGAAACGGAGGCTTGTAATGGCCTTCGTGTATCGAAACGGATAGGGTCATTCCGAAACGTTTTTGCCACTGCCAAGCCCTGGTTCGATACAGGTCTTGAAACGAACCCGCGATTCGGAACGGTCAACCCCCGTTCCGAAACACTAGACCGTTGGGCACTGATTTGAATGGTTTAAGGTTTGCAAGCTTTACGTTTTAGTCCTGAATTTTCTATTTGCAATTGCTTGAGTATGAGATGTCCGTTTGAGTTGAAATTTGACAGGGAAGCATGAAATGTGATTAATTTGATATTAGTAATTTAAAAATCAGCTAAGTCCTTTATCTTTCCAGAATTTACATTTTGGTCCCAAATATTTGTATGTTGTGCAATTGAGTCCCTTATTGCTTTCCAATTACTGTGCTTTTCAAGTATGCTTTTCTCAAGGGTACGCTTAAGGTTAATGTACATCTAGATAAGTTTAAAAAGAAATAAAAAGGGTCGTTAATCAAGGTTGACTTTCGGGTTGACTTTGGTTTTCCCCGTGTAATCTTCGTAGTTCGGGCCAACCGTCTAGGTCGGGCTAAGGGGGTTACAAAACGTGTATCGATACATTTTGGATACTGTGAGCCCCTGTTTCGAAACAAGTTTCGAATCACTTTGGCTACTGGAATTGCCTGTTTCGAAATAAGTATTGAAACGACAAGGCAAAATGAGACCCTGTTCCGAAACGGGGTGGATGCGTTTCAAAACAGGTGTCTGACTTTTTAAACTGGAGCTCATGTTTCGAAACAGGCTTTGACTGCTAGAAACACAGGCCTGTATTTGGGCTTTTTGACATCTCTAAAGGGTCTCAAGGGCTGGGCTTAGGCCCTGTTTGTCGTTGGGCTTCCGCTTAAGTTTAACTAATGCATCTAGATAAGATAATACATGAAAAAGTTTTCCTAGGGTCGGTAACCGAAGTGGAGCCTTAACGGGTTTCATCTCGGTTATCCCCGTGTAGCCCACTCGGATCGGTCAAGCGTCCGGACCGGGACGAGAGGGTTACAAAAACATTTTGTGGTCCTTTTTGTAGAGGTTTCAAACGAGCAGGTCTAAATGGACCTTTCAATGGGCCCGTTGGAATTTTAACTGAGAAAAATGTATAAAATTGAGATTTTGCAATATAATTGTGTTGAAACCTCCTAATCAATTACAAAAACTCCTAAAATTTGATTAAAACTTTTTTGAAGTCCTATTTGTAGAGGTTTCGGACGAGCGGGTCGAAATGGGCCTTTCAATGGACCCGTTGAAATTTTAACTGAGTAAAAAGTACAAAAATTGAGGTTTTGCAATATAATTGTGTTGAAAAGCTCCTAATAAATTATTTGAACTCCTAAAATATGATTAAAACTTGTTTTGTGGTCCTTTTTGCAGAGGTTTTGGACGAGCAAGTCTAAATGGGCCTTTCAATGGACCCGTTGGAATTTTAACTGAGTAAAAAGTACGGAAATTGAGGTTTTGCAATACAATTGTGTTGAAAAGCTCCTTTTCAATTACATAAACTCCTAAAATTTGATTAAAACTTTTTTGTAGTCCTTTTTGATAGGTTTCGGACGAGTAGGTCTAAATGGGCCTTACAATGGACCCGTTGGAATTTTAACTGAGTAAAAAGTACAGAAATTGAGCTTTTGCAATATAATTGTGTTGAAAAGCTCCTAATCAATTATTTGAACTCCTAAAATTTGATTAAAACTTGTTTTGCGGTCCTTTTTGTAGAGGTTTCAGACGAGAAAGGTCTAAATGGGCCTTTCATTGGACCCGTTGGAATTTTAACTGAGTAAAAAGTATAGAAATGGAGGTTTTGCAATATAATTGTGTTGAAAAGCTTCTAATCAGTTATTTGAACTCCTAATATTTGAATAAAACATTTTTGCGGTCCTTTTTGTAGAGGTTTCAGACGAGCAGGTTTAAACGGGCCTTTCAATGGGCCCGTTGAAATTTTAATTGAATAAAAAGAATAAAATTGAGGTTTAGCAATATAATTGTGTTGAAAAGCTCCTAATCAATTACATAAACTCCTAAAATTTGATTAAAACTTGTTTTGTAATCCTTTTTGTAGAGGTTTCGGACGAGCGGGTCGAAATAGGCCTTTCAATGCACCCGTTGGAATTTTAACTGAGTAAAAAATACAGAAGTTGAGGTTTTGAAATATAATTGTGTTGAAAAGCTCCTAATCAATTATTTGAACTCCTAATATTTGAATACAACATTTTTGCGGTCCTTTTTGTAGAGGTTTCGGACGAGCATGTCTAAATGGGCCTTTCAATGGGCCCGTTGGAATTTTAACTGAATAAAAAGTATAAAATTGAGGTTTTTCAATATAATTGTGTTGAAAAGTTCCAAATCAATTATTTCAACTCCTAAAATTTGATTAAAACTATTTTGCGGACCTTTTTGTCGAGGTTTCGGATGAGCAGGTCTAAATGGGCATTTCAATGGACCCGTTAGAATTTTAACTCAGTAAAAAGTATAGAAATTGAGGTTTTGCAATATAATTGTGTTGAAAAGCTCCTAATCTATTACATAAACTCCTAAAATTTGGTTAAAACTTTTTTTACAATCCTTAATGTAGAGGTTTCGGACGAGCGGGTCGAAATGGGCCTTTCAATGGACCCGTTGAAATTTTAACTGAGTAAAAAGTACAGAAATTGAGGTTTTTCAATATAATTGTGTTGAAAAGCTCCTAATCAATTACATGAACTCCTAAAATTTGATTAAAACTTGTTTTACAGTCCTTTTTGTAGAGGTTTCGGACGAGCGGGTCGAAATAGGCCTTTCGATGGACCCGTTGGAATTTTAACTGAGTAAAATGTAAAGAAATTGCGGTTTTGCAATATAATTGTGTTGAAAAGCTCCTAATAAATTATTTGAACTCCTAATATTTGAATAAAACATATTTTCGGTCCTTTTTGTAGATGTTTCGGACGAGCAGGTCTAAATGGGCCTTTCCATGGGCCCATTGGAATATTAATTGTGTAAAAAGTATAAAAATTGAGGTTTTTTCAATATAATTGTGTTGAAAAGCTCCTAATCAATTATTTGAACTCCTAAAATTTGATTAAAACTTGTTTTGCGGTCCTTTTTGTCGAGGTTTTGGACGAGCAGGTCTAAATGAGCCTTTCAATGGACCCGTTAGAATTCTAACTGAGTAAAAAGTACATAAATTGAGGTTTTACAATATAATTGTGTTGAAAAGCTCCTAATCAATTACATAAACTCCTAAAATTTGATTAAAACATTTTCTGCAGTCCTTTTGTATCGGTTTCGGACGAGCAGGTCTAAATGGGCCTTACAATGGACTTGTTAGAATTTTAATTGAGTAAAAAGTACAGAAATTGAGGTTTTGCAATATAATTGTGTTGAAAAGCTCCTAATCAATTATTTGAACACCTAATATTTGAATAAAACATTTTTGTGGTCCTTTTTGTAGAGGTTTCGGACGAGCAGGTCTAAATGAGCCTCTCAATGGGCCCGTTTGAATTTTAACTGGGTAAAAAGTATAAAATTGAGGTTTTTCAATATAATTGTGTTGAAAAGTTCCCAATCAATTATTTGAACTCCTAAAATTTGATTAAAACTATTTTGCCGTCCTCCTTGACGAGGTTTCGGACGAGCAAGTCTAAATGGGCCTAAAATGGACCTGTTAGAATTTTGACTAAGTAAAAAGTACAGAAATTAAGGTTTTGAAATATAAATGTGTTTAAAAGCTCCTAATCAATTATTTGAACTCCTAATATTTGAATAAAACTTTTTTGTGGTCCTTTTTGTAGAGGTCTCAGACGAGCATATCTAAATGGGCCTATCAATGGACCCGTTGGAATTTTAACTGAGTAAAAAGTACAGAAATTGAGGTTTTGCAATATAATTGTGTTGAAAAGCTCCTAATCAATTATTTGAACTCCTAATATTTGAATAAAACATTTTTGTGGTCCTTTTTGTAGAGGTTTCGGACGAGCAGGTCTAAATGAGCCTCTTAATGGGCCCGTTTGAATTTTAACTGAGTAAAAAGTATAAAATTGAGATTTTTCAATATAATTGTGTTGAAAAGTTCCTAATCAATTATTTGAACTCCTAAAATTTGATTAAAACTATTTTGCGGTCCTCTTTGACGAGGTTTCGGACGAGCAAGTCTAAATGGGCCTAAAATGGACCCGTTAGAATTTTGACTATGTAAAAAGTACATAAATTGAGGTTTTGCAATATAAATGTGCTTAAAAGATCCTAATCAATTATTTGAACTCCTAATATTTGAATAAAACATTATTGTGGTCCTTTTTGTAGAGGTCTCGGACGAGCAGGTCTAAATGGGCCTTTCAATGGACCCGTTGGAATTTTAACCGACTAAAAGTACAGAAATTGAGGTTTTGCAATATAATTGTGTTGAAAAGCTCCTAATCAATTACATGAACTCCTAAAATTTGATTAAAACTTGTTTTGCAGTCCTTTTTGTAGAGGTTTCGGACGAGCGGGTCAAAATGGGCCTTTCAATGTACCTGTTCGAGTTTTAACTGAGTAAAAAGTAAAGAAATTGAGGTTTCGCAATATAATTGTGTTGAAAAGCTCCTAATCAATTTTTTGAACTCCTAAAATTTGATTAAAACATGTTTTGCGATCCTTTTTGTAGAGGTTTCGGACGAGCATGTCTAAATGGGCCTTTCAATGGACCCGTTAGAATTTTAACCGAGTAAAAAGTACTGAAATTGAGGTTTTGCAATATAATTGTGTTGAAAAGCTCCTAATCAATTACATGAACTCCTAAAATTTGATTAAAACTTTTTTTTGCAGTCCTATTTGTAGAGGTTTCGGACGAGCGGGTCGAAATGGGCCTTTCAATGGACCCGTTGGAATTTTAACTGAGTAAAAAGTACAGAAAATGAGGTTTTGCAATATAATAGTGTTGAAAAGGTCCTAATCTGTTATTTGAAGTCCTAAAATTTGATTAAAACTTGTTTTGCGGTCCTTTTTTGTAGAGGTTTCGGACGAGCAGGTCTAAATGGGCCTTTCAATGGACCCGTTGGAATTTTAACGGAGTAAAATGTACAAAAATTGAGGTTTTGCAATATAATTGTGTTGAAAAGCTCCTAATAATTTACATGAACTCCTAAAGTTTGATTAAAACTTATTTTGCAGTCCTTTTTGTAGAGGTTTCGGACGAGCGGGTCGAAATGGGCCTTTCAATGGACCCGTTGGTATTTTAACTGAGTAAAAAGTACAGAAATTGAGGTTTTGCAATATAATTGTGTAAAAAGCTCCTAATAAATTATTTGAACTCCTAATATTTGAATAAAACATTTTTGCGGTCCTTTTTGTAGAGGTTTCGGACGAGCATGTCTAAATGGGCCTATCAATGGAACCGTTGGAATTTTAACTGAGTAAAAAGTACAGAAATTGAGGTTTTGCAATATAATTGTGTTGAAAATCAATTACTTGAACTCCTAATATTTGAATAAAACATTTTTGTGGTCCTTTTTGTAGAGGTTTCGGACGAGCAGGTCTAAATGAGCCTTTCAATGGGCCCGTTTGAATTTTAACTGAGTAAAAAGTATAAAATTGAGGTTTTTCAATATAATTGTGTTGAAAAGTTCCTAATCAATTATTTGAACTCCTAAAATTTGATTAAAACTATTTTGCGGTCCTCTTTGACGAGGTTTCGGACGAGCAAGTCTAAATGGGCCTAAAATGGACCCGTTAGAATTTTTTTTTGAAGAAAGGGCCTCATTAAAAACCCCACTAAACCTTACTGGGCTGACCCAGTAGGCCCTAGGAGGGGAAAAGAGTGCCCAAAATGTATTATAAATTAAGGTGGTTGGTTAACAACCGGTACAAAAGTTCTTAGAGCATCGGGTAAGCCCGGCCCAAAATACATAGAGGAATGAGAATGCAAAGCCCAATTGGCTACAGAATGAGCTAAAATATTAGCTCCACGCGGTACATAGAGTAACCTAAGACCTGATACAGTAGTAATGAAAGATCTCATGTCCTGCACCGGTCTTTGAATAGGGGAGGCATCCTCGCTTGCTGTGCACAACCGGTTGATCAACAGGGCTGCATCTGATTCAAGGATAAACCCAGTCCATCCCGCCTCCACCCCTAAATGGACACCATCCGAAATCGCCCGTAGTTCTGCTGATGTAGAATCTGCAATAGTGTCCAGGTAAATAGCCCGTCCCATCAGGATAGCTCCATAAGCGTCACGGGCCACGATGCCAATTCCAGCCGACCCCATAGTTGGGTGGAAAGCACCGTCAACATTGATTTTGATTGATCCAGCTGGCGGCAGCCTCCAAACAGGTGGGGAAAGCGCTGTCGTCGTCGGTTGCCTCATCGTGGGAACATCTGCGTTGGCTGCTAGGTAGTCTCGAAGTAGGTCCTGTGAGTTCATCACAGTGAGCCATGGGGGCTGCAGACGCTGAGAATGGACCCATTCATTCCTCCTATTCCAAAGATTCCATAGAATAGTTAGAAGGAGATCAAATTGTGCGCAAGATAGGAGCCTAGCTCCTCGTTCCAACCAAAGTGACATCGATGTGTCGTTGCTATTTCGAAGCGCGGTTGGAAATCCGGCGAGGCTGAGAGTCTCAGCCGCACCTGGACAATCTTTGAAAGCATGAAGCGCAGATTCTATCGTCGAAGTGCAAAACGGACACATGCCCGAGCCTAGTCCTATATTCGCGAGGCGAGCCCCTGTTGGTAGCGCATCCCGGCCTACCCTCCATCCAAAGGTGCGGATTTTCGGGAGTGTGTTGGATTTAGTAATGATCTTCCATAAAGGGTTCGGACGCTCAAGAGGCCGTGAGGGCCTACGTAAGAATAGGTACCCAGAGCGCACGGAATATATGTTCGTATCGTGAAAACCCCATAGTAGAGTATCGTGTCGGACATCAGAAATTGGTATGGTCAATATTTTGTCGGCATCGTCGTCATCGAAATATTGACGTATTTTACGTTCATCCCATGCATTATGATGACGTATCATAAAGTCTCCGCATCGCAATGGGATTTCCTCATTGTCTTGATAGCTACCAAAGAGAGCTAGCCCACTGGACCCACCCCAAGTATCACGATGGAGGCGCAGCCGGCTATCAATTCCCGGTCGCCAAAAGAAACCAGAACGTAATTGCTGCAACGCCTGCCAAATACCTCGCCAAGCATAGGAGGCTCGGTTGTCAACTTTTGCCTCTAAAATATTCCCGGAGGGATAATAGCGTGATTTGAGGACTCGAGCGAGTAAGGAATCGGGTGAGTGGATTAGCCGCCATATTTGTTTCCCAAGTAGGGCAACATTGAAGTCCCGGAGATCTCGGAAACCCATGCCCCCTGCAGCTTTAGGGGCGCACATAGTATCCCAGGAAAGCATTGGCCATCCTTGTTTGTTACTTCTGCCCGTCCACCAGTAACGGCGGATTGATCGTGTTGCGTCATCCACAATGTTCTGTGGAAGTAAGTAACAGGACATGACATATTGGGGTAGCGCTTGCGCCACAGATTTTATAAGAATCTCACGCCCGTTGTATGATAGAAGGTTAGTATCCCATTTAGTCATGCGAGAATTGACCATGTCTCGAATGAAGCCAAGACTGGTCGTTCGATTCCTCCCGATTAGCAAAGGGACACCCAGATAGGTTCCTGGGTCATCAACCAGGCGTATGCCAAGGGTATGTTATAGCGCATGAGTGAAGTCCCTTGAAACGAGGGGGCTACAAAAGGCCGTCGACTTCGAAAAGTTGACTGACTGACCGGAGGATGCCTCGTATATTCGGAGAATCTCTTTTAAATGGGCAATTTCCCCTGGGCAGTTACGAACAAAGACAATGCTATCATCCGCAAAGAGCAGGTGGTTAATTCTTGGGCCACGTCTATTAGCTTGTAACCCAATTAGACGTCCCGAATGTTGTTCAGCCTCGAGGGCTGCAGAGAGCCCTTGAGAGCATATTAAAAAGAGAAATGGCGACAGAGGGTCCCCTTGCCGGATTCCCCGAGTCGGAAAGAAATCATTAGATAGGGCGCCATTAAGGCGAACCGAAAAGGACACGGTGGAGACGCATCGGAGTATTAATTGGACCCAGTCCGATGCAAATCCCATACGCAGCATTACGTCTTTAAGGAAAGACCACTCAACCTTATCAAAAGCTTTTTCCATATCGAGTTTCAAAGCAGCCCCCTGATACATCGAGGCGTTGTTGGTATGGAGGGTATGCACAAGTTCATGCGCAATTAAAATATTGTCAGTAATATTCCGACCACTGACAAAAGCAGCTTGCGCATCACTGATACAATGCGGTAAAATAGGTTTAAGTCTATTTACAAGAACCTTAGAGACGGTTTTATAAATGACAGAACATAAGCTGATCGGCCTGTATTGCCTCATGTTTGATGCGTCGGATACCTTTGGGATTAGGACAATGATAGCCTTGTTTACCGTTGCCATGTCTTCTTCTCCTCGTAACAGGCGTAAACAAAGTCGAATAAACTCAGGCCCTATAACGTCCCAATATTGTCTATAGAAACTACTAGGGAAGCCGTCAAAGCCGGGAGCTTTCCTAGGGCCTATATCCCGGAAAGCTGCGGTGACTTCCTCTTCTATGAAGGGTCGTAGCAACAATGAATTCATTTCATCGCTAACCACTGGGGAAATATGTGCCAAGAGCACCGGAGATGGGTTTGGATTAGACGATGTGAATAAATTCTGAAAATATTCGGATGCAATCCGGAGAAGCTCAGGTTTCTCCGTATGCCAGGTTTGGTCCACATCGAGAAGACCCCGTATGGTGTTCTTCTTCCGTCGTTGAGAAGCACGAGCGTGGAAGAAGGCAGTATTCTTATCACCTTGTGAAAGCCAAGTAACACGAGATCGTTGTGCCCAGTAGGCCTCCTTGGCATCCAGGAGGCGTTTGAGCTCCAGTTTTGCGTCCCGGAGACCGAGTAGCATGTGATGCGTAAGTCGTTTCCTACGCATATAGGAGTTGATCGTACGCTGAAGTTCAGCTATTCGTTCGTTGGAGTTGGAGCGTCTATCCGCCTGCCAATTGTGTAATTGGTTCCCTACCGCGGTCAACTTGTCTATTAGGGTGCCCGACGCGTTGGACCACGCTTGGTGAACCGTGGAGATACAAGATGGGTCCTTAGCCCAGCATGCCTCGAAACGGAAACAGTCACTATTATGCTCATTATATTGCCCACGATGCGCATAAGGGTTGTTACGTGAAGTGTCCATAAGAATAATGTAGTGATCCGAATTCGGGGAAAATATATGCCGACATTGGAATGATAAATGAGCAGTGAGCCATGCATCGCATGCGAGATAGCGATCGAGGCGTTCACAAACAGGTGAAACGTTTGGCCCTGTACGTGACCAAGTGAACCAGCCCGAAGATGGTTTGCAATCAAATATCCCATTACGAGCAAGGCATTCATGGAAGGTGGTGATTTGTGATTGCGGTCGTCGACCTCCGCCTTGTTTTTCAGAGTCTGATAGAATTTCGTTTAGGTCTCCTCCAATTAACCAAGGTAGAGGTGAGTTCGGACGAAGGGAATCGATGAGTTCCCACGTTTTATATTTCAAAGTAGTTTCGGCAAACCCATAGATTCCGGTAAAACGAAAACAATCATCGGAAGATGTAATAATGGAATCTAAATGGCGATCAGAATACGATAAAAGATTGACATCCACTTTATTATTCCATAATAAAATTAAACCCGAGCAACTTGAGCTGCTTTTCACATGGAAGCAGCCCTTCATATCAAGAGAGAGTTTTAAGCGTTCAAAATCAAAATTACATAACCGAGTTTCCGATAAAAAAATAAGCAAAGGTTCTAGTTTGCGGACCGTTGAAATGAGCCCTCGAACTGCCTCTGGTGAACCAAGCCCACGGCAGTTCCAGCACATGAGTCTCATTTCTCTCGGCGGGGTTGAATATCAACCGCCGCCGAAGAGACTTTGCTGCTCATCCCAGCTTTAGAGTGTTGAAGTTTTCCTGTAGGTGCTGTTCCGTGGTTTGCCGGTCGTAAAGGAGCCTTTGGAGAGGTACGTGGACGCTTAGCCATCGTAGGAGCAGTCAATGGAGGGCTGCGTTTTGCTCTTCGTGGCGCAACAGCATCCTTTGGTGGGCTCGAGGAAGTAGCGAGCCAATCCTCAAAGTCTGGGTTGACGAATGCATTGCTTCCGTGTCCCGCGGTGGTAGACTTAGCCGGCACTGCAGTGGGTACCGGGAAGCCGTCATTATCAATCAAAACAAACCGCTTGTTTGGCGGAGTGGAGGAGACATCCTCATCCATCGTGGTTGTCTTAGTAGCAGCGGGGGCTCCCGTATTTGCTGATTCTGCATCGGCTGGGATGACAGCAATGGGGGCAACATCAAGAGGTTCCACCGAAAGCTGTCCTGTGGCCTCCCCCTCCGTATCTGCCATTAGCACCTCAAGGGCAGCATCAGGCGCGACTGGAGCTGGCTGCTCCTTCAAAGTTTCCGTATCCGGGGGTGCTGGGCTATCAGTAACCCTATCAGCGATCTGTTCTGCGCCCAGGGGTGCTGCAGCGTCAAAGTTCGTTGCAGCAGCAACGGTTGGCTGCCCTGGAGTGCGGTCTTTCCTCGAAGCCGAGGTTGCCGCTTCTGTATGTGTCATGGTTGGGACGGCATCAGCTACTGCAGATTTACCTTTGCTTTCCAGTCCTGAGGAGTAGAAGCGACAGCGAAACACATTAAAATTTTGATAAATATAAGTAGCAGGAGATGATCCTACTAAGTAAAAAAAGATTGCAACAGAAGCAGGATAATATGATACCCGCATTGGTGCTTTTTCCTTTGGTTGCTTCTTTACCTGCAAGGAGGTAAAAAGACGAAGGGAATCATCGTAAAGTGGGCAGAAGAAAAAACAATAATACGTGGGCGCATAAAGAAAAAAAGAAATACCCGTGTTAGGCATTGCAGGCTTAGTAGATTCAAAGTAACTAACCCTTCCCCGGGTTGTTATTTTTGCTTTCTTTTTTGGTGCCGGGGCACGCAACCAGTCTCCATACTGTTGGGGCATGTTTTCATCATCCTTAAAGTCCACACAAGTGGCTTTGAGATGGCACAAGATACCACATCCATGACAGAAAGATGGTAGGTTTTCGTATTGAATAGGTAACATCTGGGGATCTTCATCCTCCTCAAGTTGAACAAACACAAACCGTCGTAGCGGCTGATGTACATCAATTACAACTAGGACTCGGAGGAATTCAGTCATGTTCCCTTCCTCTGATTGACGGGAGTCAGTCCCTAGTACTGCTCCGATCCCTCCACCAATAGTACGGCCAGTGGCATTTGCTACCACTACGCTAGTCATCATAGCGATCGGAACTCTATGTATCCTTACCCAGATGCGCATCTGGTCATATCGGTATCCCTTGATTGTGAGCTTTGGCTGTACAGGTAGGATTGCAAGCCAATCCTTCTTAAACGTCCATGGCCCTCCTTTCAGGACCTCGTCCCTGCAAGCTTTAGTTGCAAATTTAAACAAAAAATGTCCAGAGCCAAGAGATGTTACCGATGAGAGCTTGTAATCTCTCCAGATAGCAGTGAAGAGTCGTATCACAGCATTCTCTTCATAGTCTTTCGTGTTGAACAGTTTCCCGATGAGTGACGATTTGTAGTCGTCAAGAGGAATGGCCTTTGTTGAGGCAGGAGCACAGATGACATGTTTCTCTTCATTTGTAAACTGAAGTTTATCAAAGTGAGAGAGGAATGAATCAGAAGAGGCCATAAGTGATTGTTTGAATTCGAAGATGGAAGCGGGTTTCACACAGTTGGAGTGTATCGCAAAAAGTGTGAGAAAAAGCCTAGTAAGTGATATATTTAGGCTATGATTCGGTTTGGGTAGTGGTAAGACAGAATTGAAATACCAAAGTTTAAAAATGAGTTTGAATTTAAGTAATATCCAAATAATCCTAAGATTAAAAAATGGAATTAACTTAAATTCATGTAGATTATCCAAAAGAGAAGAATAATAGGAATATGTAGTATATCCTATTCGTTTGAATGTAAAGGAGGAATAAGGGAAGTTGAATTTAGATAATCTCTCGATAATCCTTAGATTAAGAGAGGATATTAAAGTAAATTCAATTTTATTAGGATAATAGGCAAAATATTTGAATTTATTTATTATCCTAGTAATCTTGAGATTAAAGGATAATAGAGCTTGTATTTCAAATTTGAATTTAGTTAAACTCTCGATAATCCTTAGATTAAAAGAGGATATTAAAATAAATTCAAATTTATTATTATGATAATAGCCAAAATATTGGAATTTATTTATTATCCTAGTAATCTTGAGTTTAAAGGATAATAGGAATTGTATTTCAAATTTGAATTTAGATAAACTCTTGATAATCCTTAGATTAAAAGAGGATATTAAACTAAATTCAAATTTATTATTAGGATAATAGTCAAAATATTTGATTTTATTTATTATCCTAGTAATCTTGAGATTAAAGGATAATAGAAATTGTATTTCAGATAAGTGACTAGACTTATCAGATATTATTAACCTCCAACCATTTGGAATCTTATCCAAGACTAAAGGTGAATTGGAATTGTATAATATCATAACCAAATTGTGGATGTCAGATAATGTAGACAATAATTTGAAGTTAGGTAGAGTTATTATAATCCTGGGATTATAATAGGGTTTAAGTTTTGAAAATAACTTTTTATTCCTTAGATTTGGAGATAAAGTTATTTTAAACTCAAATAGAGTCTCATGGAGGATGGAGTTGGCTAGATAATAAAAATAAAAATCCATTTTTATTTTAATATCTAGAATTTGTAATTTAAGCCTCAGTTTAAATTTATTATTCAAAGGATTTGTATCATAATAAAATATCAAATCCCATTGAATTAGGAGTAAGTTAGAAAAGGATAGGTTTAGGTGGGATTCCACCGATTTGCATGCATTGCATGGCAATGGTCCACGTGCATGGGGCAAAGTCTCCCATGCTACCGTATGACGTGGCATTTCATTGTCCCAAGGACTAAGCGAATCCAACCTGCAGCTCCAGCAAATATGGAATAAGAAGATTGCTTTCGTCCCGGTTGTATTCACCCTTTCACCGGCCTGCCGGCGTGGTTTGTGGTGATCCTGCACCGGTGGAGACCGTACAATCCACATTTTTGCAAATATGGTGATAAAACAAACAAAATGCATTATATGAACATTTTGTTGTAGTAATAAAATCATAGAATCAAATGAATGAACCCTCTGCTCTATCAGTTGGCAGGTAAATTCATTCAGAAATAATACGTTCCTTAGCATTATGTCGCAGTTAAGGAATTGGATATAAGGTCGTTTGGACCAGGAAAAGCCCTGTACTCGAAAGGAGTCAGGGTCGACGAAGGGAATCAATGGTGATGTCCCAGCATGTGTGTGATGTATATGATCTACATCGGTTGCTTTTACCGCAAATAGTGGCCATTGCCAAGGCCAAAATTTCACCAAAGGAGGGTACATAATAGAGAGATGCACCAGTAATGGGCTGATAAAATTCCTCCGAGCGAGATGAGTGGCGATTACTTTTATCATGTTTGTGCTAAGCAAGCACCATGATGAAAGTAGAAGGGAAGGGTGGAGGCATGGATGACGGCGGAGATCATGGTGGAGGAGGGTTGTTAGAAGGAGGAGGAAGAGGCGGGGAGGAGTGAAAAGAAGGCGGAGAGGGAGAAAGGATAGGAGAGAGTTTGAGAGAAAATTTGAGAGAGAATTTGAGAGAATTTTCATCACGCCACCCGTTGGAACTGAGTAAAAAGTGACCCGTTAGAATTTTGACTGAGTAAAAAGTACAGAAATTGAGGTTTTGCAATATAAATGTGTTTAAAAGCTCCTAATAAATTATTTGAACTCCTAATATTTGAATAAAACATTTTTGCGGTCCTTTTTGTAGAGGTTTCGGACGAGCAGGTCTAAATGGGCCTTTCAATGGACCCGTTTGAATTTTTTTTGAAGAAAGCGGGCCTCATTAAAAACCCCTACTAATATCCCCGGGCACAAGACCCGGAGGACCTAAAAAGGGGAAAAGAGTACCCAAAATATATTTATAAAGAACGAGGGAAACCCTCGCTAAGTACAGCAGTTTGAATACAAGCAGGATACAAGGATCCAAAAGACATAGAGGTCATAGACCTAAGGGCATGGGTAGCCAACGTATGAGCTACAATATTAGCCTCACGGAATACAAACTGAACATGTGCAGAAGAAAAGGACTCTAAAGCAGCATGGGCTTGCAGAATCGTTGGTCCCATTGGAGAGAGATCTGGGCCCAGGGAGTTGATTCTGTTCGCAAGAGATGCATAGTCCGTCTCGAAAATCACATTGCGCCAACCTTGGGTTTGAGCAAAAGTAATATCCGCAAGAAGACTTCTCCCTTCAGACGTGATAGCATCCGCGCAACTGCCGAGGGGAAAAGCCAGACCGCCAACAACCGTCCCCGTGTCATCACGGGCCACAACGCCAACCGCTGCTGCACGTGTGGAAGGATCAAAAGCCCCATCCACATTGACTTTAACATAACCTGGAGGGGGAGGACCCCATCGAGATGGAGGAACCGAAGATAGAGGGATAGAAGAAGAAGACAAAGAAATGGCATCAGAGAAATCACGATGAAGACTAATGGAGTTGACAACGATTAGCCATGGGGGTTGAAGATGTCGATTATGGATGCAGTCGTTACGCCTGTTCCAAATGTTCCAAAGGGTAGTTAAGAAAAGCCCAAAAAGTTCAGGAGAAATGAGTGCAGCACCTTTCTCAAGCCAATGGAGGCCAGTGAGAGCAGTGCTATTAATAAGAGAAATGGGAAGACCAATCAAGCGAAGGGCCTCTAAAGCACTAGGGCAATCACGAAGAGCATAGAGAATTGTTTCCGGCGCAGAATGACATACAGGGCAGGGCCCTGAATCTGGAGCAAAAGCCTGAAGGCGAACCCCAACAGGTAGGGCCTCTGAACCAAGACGCCAACCAAAAGTTTTAACTTTAGGCAGAACCTTGAGTTTGGAAAGAAATTTCCAAATCTGAGGTGGCTGTAGACGTGGCTCAGGAGGGCGTTGTAGAAAGAGATAGCTAGATCTGACAGAGTAGATACCAGAGTCGTTGGGCCTCCAAATGATGGAATCCCGAGTATCATTGATGATGGGGTGGAAAGAATGGAGTCGGCA
Source organism: Hibiscus tridactylites (assembly GCA_958450335.1). Lineage (NCBI taxonomy): Eukaryota > Viridiplantae > Streptophyta > Magnoliopsida > Malvales > Malvaceae > Hibiscus > Hibiscus tridactylites. The sequence continues at coordinate 65,977,481 of OY288271.1, forward strand.
TCATCCGATGTAAAGTATGCACGGATTTTAATAGGGTCCCAAGATGCTTGATTTCGTAACATAAAGTCGCGACAACGAATATGGACTTCATCTGATAACTCATAGTCCCCGTAAAGATGAAGAGTCGAAGAGCCTCCCCAATTATCATGGTGAATGCGTATGTTGCTGTTAATGCCAGGGTGATAGAGGAAACCTCCAAAAAGGTGTTGCATAGCGTTATAAAGACCCTTCCAGGCAAAAGAAGCTCGGGAAGGCCGAGAGGCATTAAGAATATTGTCAGACGGAAAGTATTTGGATTTATAGATTTGTCCCAGAAGGGATTCTGGTTCACAAATAACTCGCCATAATTGTTTACCAAGAAGGGCAATGTTAAAATTGTTTAGGTCCCTAAAACCCAAACCTCCAACTGATTTAAGCAAACACACATGCTCCCAAGGGAGCATATGCCAACCCTTCTTATTCGATTTACCAGACCACCAATAGCGGCGGATGGCAGATGTCATATCATCGATAATATTTTGGGGCAATAAATAACATGACATAACATATTGAGGTAGAGATTGTAGTACAGCTTTTATAAATATTTCCCTACCACTGAAGGAAAGAAGTTGTTTATCCCAATTGGATAATCTATCATGAAATTTATCACGTATAAACCCAAGAGCAAGGGTCTTGTTTTTACCAATAAGGAGAGGCACCCCCAGATAGACACAAGGGTTGGGAACCTCACGAACTTGGAGGTAAGAGTTGATGTCATGGCGAGTCGAAGCAGGAGTTCGCGGATTGCAGAATATAGTAGACTTATGAAAATTAACTGCTTGCCCAGAGGCTGAAGCATAAGTTTGGAGGGCAAATTTAAGATGTGCCGCCTCCTCGGATTTCGAATTGATGAAAACTATGCAATCATCAGCAAAGAGTAGATGGTTAACTTTGGGGCCATACTTACTAGCCCCGATACCAGGGAGCAAGCCATTATGTTTAGCGTCGGACAAAAAAGCTGAAAGCCCTTGAGTGCAAAAAAGAAAGAGAAAAGGAGATAAAGGATCCCCTTGGCGAAGACCCCGTTGAGGACGGAATAGAGGAGAAAAAGAATTGTTGACCTTGACCGTAAAGGAGACTGAGGAAATACATCTCATAATAAGGGAAACCCATGATGATGCGAAACCCATCCGGTTCATGACATTTTCAAGGAAGGACCATTCAACCCTGTTAAAAGCCTTTTCCATATCTAGCTTTAGGGCAGCACCTTGAGTAGATTTAGAAGTACCAGTATTGATGGAGTGAATAATTTCATGGGCAATAAGAATGTTATCCGTAATGTTACGCCCCTGAACAAAAGCAGCTTGATTGGAGCTGATACAAAAGGGAATGGTATGTTTCATACGATTAACTAAAACTTTAGCAACAATTTTGTAGATAACGGTGCAAAGACTAATGGGCCTTAGATGCCTCATGGTTGTAGGGTCCTTAATTTTGGGTATGAGGACCAGGATTGTTTGGTTTACTGAAGCCATATTAGCTGAGCCGTTTAAGAGACTAAGAACGAGAGAGATGATATCTGAACCAATAGTATCCTAATGTTGACGGAAGAAACCACTAGGCAATCCATCAATACCAGGGGCTTTCCTGGGATCAATATCGCGGAAAGCGGCGGTAATTTCATCTGGTGTGAAATCCTTAGTAAGGGACTCATTCATGGCAGTCGTGATTGAGGGAGTGATTTTTGAAAGAATTTAATCGGACAAGGAAGGATTTGAGGATGTAAACAGATTGTGAAAGTATGTTGATGCAATTGTCATGAGATCGGTGTCTTTAGTACACCAATTGTTATTAGAATCAAAAAGACCAATGATGGTGTTCTTCTTCTTTCTACTAGAAGCTCGGGCATGAAAGAAGCGAGTATTTTTATCTCCCTGAGATAGCCAAAGATTACGAGAGCGCTGTGCCCAGTATACTTCTTGCTCCTCAAGTAATTTGTGAAGCTCAGTTTTAGCAGAGATGTATCTTTTTTCAGCCGAAGCAGAAAGAGGCCGTTGTAAAAATGTGTTAATTTTTTTAGTGAGAAAATTGATACGACCAGTGGATTTAATTCTTTGTTGGGATTGCCAATCTCCTAGGCAGGAGCCAATGGCTTTAATTTTATCTAAATTATTACCCCTTGTAGAAGACCAAGTTTGTTTAACAACAGAGATGGCTTCATCATTGGTGGCCCAACAATTTTCAAATCTGAATTTGGTTGATGGAGGGCGGCGATTTGTTAGAGCAGGCGGGTCTGTATTCAAGAGGAGAAAGCAGTGATCAGATTTGGCATCAAAATCGGAAGTGATACTAAAATTGGGATAATTTGCTTTCTAGGCCATATTCCCTACGAAACGATCTAGTCTCTCAAATAAGGTAGGGGTTTTGGGCCCCGTTTTAGCCCAAGTGAACCAACCCGATGTTGGTTTACAGTCGAAAAGGTTATTACGGGATAGACAGTGGCGAAAATTGTTAATTTGAGATCTGGCTCGACGTCATCCTCTTTGTTTTTCGTTATCAGAAAGGATTTCATTGAAATCACCACCAATAAGCCAAGGCATACCATCATTTTTATTAAGAGAATCAATTAAATCCCAAGTTTTTGGTTTATGACATGTTTCAGAAAAACCATGAATACCAGTGAAATAAAATGAAGAGGAGTTGCAATTAATGTAAGTGTGAATAAAACGATCCGAATAAGCAAGCATATCAATATTGTAATTATTCAAAGTAAAAAGAGCAAGACCGGAACATGCATCAGAAAAATCCACAGAAACAGCTAGGTCCATACCTAGCAAAGAACCAAGACGGCTATAAGACGTATTTTTAAGTTTAGTTTCGCATAAAAAAGTAAATTAGGTTTATGAAGTTGAACGTAATGCTGGAGATGTTGAACTACCTGGACCTTTCCGAGACCCTGACAGTTCCAACATAAAATGATCATTTTCCTCGGCGGGGTTGTGCATCAGCCGCCGCCGGAGAGTTTTTTCCGCTGCTCATCCCAGCTTTCAAGGTAGGAGAAGGAGAGGGCCTAGACTTTTTGGGCTGGAGAACCACTTGAATGGGGGAACGTCTCTTGACACCACGATTAGGAGGAATGGGAATAGGGGCTGGAGCAGATGTTGCATCATTTGGGTAATGCTTAAGTAGCCATGAATCAAAATCATCAAAAAATGAAATACCGGTTTAGAGGAACGGCTTACTTAGTTGAGCATCTAATTTCCTCACTTGTTGAGCAATATCATCATCGTGACCATCCAGATCGACTTGAACAGGGTAAATGGTATTCAGTGGTTTTGGAGAAATAACCCTAGAAGGGATTGGCTCTTTTGGAGATTGCTTGGGGTCCACTTTTGGAGGAGGCAACTCTGAGGATTCCTCTCCCACCATCTCATCATTATTATTGTTTTCCTCATTAGGTAAGTCTGCAAAAGAGGCAGCGTCCCCTTCATTGAGGTTCCCTAGAAAATTAGAAAAAGGGGAGGAAAAAATCAGATATTGGAAACTTCGGAGAAAAGGGAAATGATAGGAATTAGTAAGATGTATACCCGAATCTTGTGCAGAGAGCACAAGCTCAACGATAGATTTACCCTTATCAAAGGGGTTTGAGGAAGAGGGGAAAATAGTAAGAGGATATAATAATGAAAAACAATAATGTGATAATCTTAAAAAAGACGACAAAGTACCTAATGGTTGTTGCTGGTTGGTAGGGATAGGTGTCTCAACAGATTTACCCTTATCTGTTGGATCTGTATCAAAGAAAGAATTCGAGTAAAGTAATGATGTAAAGGAAAATAAGTTTCGAATCAAAAAGTTAGTAAGTGGAATACCTGATGGAGGTTGGCGATTAGCAGAAGAGGAAGGCTCAACAGATCTGATCCGACCTCGTGGTCCCTGTTCCCGACGACGGGGAGGAAGCCAACAAAGCCAATCACCATACTGGAGTTTAGATGGGTCAATCGATGCCTTGTTGGGGCAATGTTCAAAGATATGACTGATGAGGCCACACCCGTGGCAGAGGAGAGGGCGACACTCGTATTGAAGTTGGCAGGAAGTTGTACGTGTACCTTTCCCAATCAGGAGGAAACGACGGATTGGCTTAGAGATGTCCATTAAAATTTCCACTCGTAAGAATTCGGTCATATTACCCCTTTCTTTCCGTGTATTAGTTCGCAGTACAGTGCCAACCATGCCGCCAAGGGATTGTCCCACTAAGTGGGTCCTTTCAGGATCTTCCAAAAATGGCTTAGGTAAAGCTAGTATTCGAAACAATATTCTCATCGGATTAAAAGAGTAATCATCCATACTTTTTCCTGGCACATATTCAGCAATTGCCATCCATTCATCTTTGAACAAACATGGTCCTCTTTCATAAACATCATCTCTTTCACTAACAGTAGCAAACTCAATTCTAAAGAAAGACTCACGAATAGTGGAAATAGATTTCAAATGATTCTTCTTCCAAATACCTTCAAAGGCTTGGAGGATCGCCCAATCATCGATCGGTTTTGTTGAGATGAATTTGCCTATGAGGATTACTCTCGGATCTTCCTCGAAGAAGTCGAAGTCGGGAGTGTAGATAGCATTAGCTTCCTCATTGGTGAGGTCGAGATTGATGTAGTTAGGAAGGGAGGATGAGGAAGCCATTGGAGTGGAGAAGAAATATGGAGAAGTAAAATCAAGCAGAAAGTGGGAAAAAGGTAAAAGGAAATTGAGTAAAAGAAATAACTGAAAATATAGGTTTGAAAAAGAAGGAGCAATTAAGGAATTAAATAAAAGGAAGTTAATAGAAAACGAATAATAGGAGATTGATTGTCTAGAGTTTAGGGAAAAATGCAAAAAGAGATATTAATTGGATAATTGTGTAAGGAAAATAGAAGTGTTAAATAAATAAAAAGGATTGTAATCGAAAAGTGGGGAAAGTTTCCTAAAATTGGATGTAAAGATAGAAAATTATAACTAATAGAATTTAATGTGATTATAAATTTAATGGAAAATAGAGATATGGAATATAAACACATGGTAATTAGTTTTGCAATATAATTGAGGTTTTGCAATATAATTGTGTTGAAAAGCTCCTAATCAATTACATGAACTCCTAAAATTTGATTAAAACTTGTTTTGCAGTCCTTTTTGTAGAGGTTTCGGACGAGCGGGTCAAAATGGGCCTTTCAATGTACCCGTTGGAGTTTTAACTGAGTAAAAAGTAAAGAAATTGAGGTTTTGAAATATAATTGTGTTGAAAAGCTCCTAATAAATTATTTGAACTCCTGAAATTTGATTAAAACTTGTTTTGCGATCCTTTTTGTAGAGGTTTCGGACGAGCAGGTCTAAATGGGCCTTTCAATGGACCCGTTGGAATTTTAACCGAGTAAAAAGTACTGAAATTGAGGTTTTGCAATATAATTGTGTTGAAAAGCTCCTAATCAATTACATGAACTCCTAAAATTTGATTTAAACTTTTTTGCAGTCATATTTGTAGAGGTTTCGGACGAGCAAGTCTAAATGGGCCTAAAATTGACCCGTTAGAATTTTGACTGAGTAAAAAGTACAGAAATTGAGGTTTTGCAAAATAATTGTGTTGAAAAGCTCGTAATAATTTATATGAATTCCTAAAGTTTGATTAAAACTTATTTTGCAGTCCTTTTTGTAGAGGTTTCGGACGAGCGGGTCGAAATGGGCCTTTCAATGGACCCGTTGGTATTTAGCTGAGTAAAAAGTACAGAAATTGAGGTTTCACAATATGATTGTGCAAAAAGCTCCTAATAAATTATTTGAACTCCTAATATTTGAATAAAACATTTTTGCGGTCCTTTTTGTAGAGGTTTCGGACGAGCAGGTCTAAATGGGCCTATCAATGGACCCGTTGGAATTTTAACTTAGTAAAAAGTACAGAAATTGAGGTTTTGCAATATAATTGTGTTGAAAAGCTCCTAATCAATTATTTGAACTCCTAATATTTGAATAAAACATTTTTGCGGTCTTTTTGTAGAGGTTTCGGACGAGCAGGGCTAAATGAGCCTTTCAATGGGCCCGTTTGAATTTTAACTGAGTAAAAAGTATAAAATTGAGGTTTTTCAATATAATTGTGTTGAAAAGTTCCTAATCAATTATTTGAACTCCTAAAATTTGATTAAAACTATTTTGTGGTCCTCTTTGACGAGGTTTCGGACGAGCAAGTCTAAATGGGCCTAAAATTGACCCGTTAGAATTTTGACTGAGTAAAAAGTACAGAAATTGAGGTTTTGCAATATAAATGTGTTTAAAAGCTCCTAATCAATTATTTGAACTCCTAATATTTGAATAAAACATTCTTGCGCTCCTTTTTGTAGAGGTTTCGGACGAGCGGGTCCAAATGGGCCTTTCAATGGACCCCACTTGAAATTTTAACTGAGTAAAAAGTATAAAATTGAGGTTTTGCAATATAATTGTGTTGAAAAGCTCCTAATCAATTACATAAACTCCTAAAATTTGATTAAAACTTTTTTTGCAGTCCTTTTTGATAGGTATCGGACGAGCATGTCTAAATGGGCCTTACAATGGACCCGTTGGAATTTTGACGTAGTAAAAAGTACAGAAATTGAGCTTTTGCAATATAATTGTGTTGAAAAGCTCCTTATAAATTATTTGAACTCCCAAAGTTTGATTAAAACTTGTTTTGCGGTCCTTTTTGTAGAGGTTTCGGACGAGCAGGTCTAAATGGGCCTTTCAATGGACCCGTTGGAATTTTAACTTAGTAAAAAGTACAAAAATTGAGGTTTTGCAATATAATTGTATTGAAAAGCTCCTAATCAATTACATGAATTCCTAGAATTTGATTAAAACTTATTTTGCAGTCCTTTTTGTAGAGGTTTCGGACGAGCTGGTCGAAATGGGCCTTTCAATGGACCCGTTGGTATTTTAACTGAGTAAAAAGTACAGAAATTGAGGTTTCGCAATATATTTGTGTTGAAAAGCTCCTAATCAATTATTTGAACGCCTAATATTTGAATAAAACATTTTTGCGGTCCTTTTTGTAGAGGTTTCGGATGAGTAGGTCTAAATTGGCCTTTCAATGGACCCGTTGGAATTTTAGCTCAGTAAAAAGTACAGAAATTGAGGTTTTACAATATAATTGTGTTGAAAAGCTCCTAATCAATTATTTGAACTCCTAATATTTGAATAAAACATTTTTGCGTTCCTTTTTGTAGAGGTTTCGGACGAGCAGGTCTAAATGGGCCTTTCAATGGGCCCGTTGGAGTTTTAACTGAGTAAAAAGTATAAAAATTGAGGTTTTCAATATAATTGTGTTGAAAAGCTCCTAATCAATTATTTGAACTCCTAAAATTTGATTAAAACATGTTTTGCGGTCCTTTTTATCGAGGTTTTAGACGAGCAGGTCTATGGGCTTTACAACGGTCCTGTTAGAATTTTAACTGAGTAAAAAGTACAGAAATTGAGGTTTTGCAATATAATTGTGTTGAAAAGCTCCTTATCAGTTATTTGAACTCCTAATGTTTGAATAAAACATTTTTGCGGTTCTTTTTGTAGAGGTTTCAGATGAGCAGGTCTAAATGGCCGTTTCAATGGGCCCGTTGGAATTTTAACTGAGTAAAAAGTATAAAATTGAGGTTTTGCAATATAATTGTGTTGAAAAGCTCCTAATCAATTACGTAAACTCCTAAAATTTGATTAAAACGTTTTTTGCAGTCCTATTTGTAAAGGTTTCGGACGAGCGAGTCGAAATGGACTTTTCAATGGACCCGTTGAAATTTTAACTGAGTAAAAAGTACAGAAATTGAGGTTTTGCAATATAATTGTGTTGAAAAGCTCCTAATCAATTATTTTAACTCCTAAAATTTGATTATAACTTGTTTTGCGGTCCTTTTTTGTAGAGGTTTCGGACGAGCAGGTCTAAATGGGCCTTTCATGTAACGCCCCAGTTTTGGGCTTAGGAGTTTTGGGCGTTGACCGGTTGGTCAAAGTGATGTTCGAATCTTAAGAGGTTAAATTAGGAAAGCCTAGCTCGGGTTGCATTAAAAATATGGAAAAATGTTCTAAAATCATCTTTTAATATAATTAAGTGAACTGTGAAATCAATTTTTGAAAATGAGTTTTGGAAGTGTGACATTTTGGCTAGTGACCAAAATGTAATTTTCGCAAGTTTGGTGGCTATTTTATAAAGGGTTGAAACTTTGAATCTTTAAGGAGCTATTAATCCAAAAGTGGTTTCTCCAGATTTTTCCAAGATATTTTGAGTTATAATTCTGATTTTTAAAGTATATTAAAAAGGAGGGAAAAGCCATTTGGCTAATTTTCATAACTAACTTCTCATTTTCTTTCTCTCATTTTCTCTCAAACCAAACACTACATTTCCAGATATTTGTTTCTGATTTTCTCACCTAAATTCCTCCTTTCAACTCTCATTTGATTACAAATCAACATATCTTCAAAACCTCTTCAATTGCTACAAGTTTCATCAAGGTTTTTCATTCCAAAAAGTGGAGAAACACAAGTTTGGAGGTAAGAACGTCCTTCTCCTCTAAACTATCAGTTCTTTACTGAAATTCCTAAGTTTTCAATCCTAAATTGATGTTTAATTAAAGGCTTTTAAGTTGATTTATGGATCTTGGCTTATTATGCAAGATCTTGATGATTTTTGATGATTTTCGTTAGATCTGAGTAATCTGTGATTTAAGAGGTGTTTTTGATGTTAAATGATCTCTAAAATGATGTGGAATTGAGTTTTGATTGATGCAATCCCGGATAGGTTGAGTTTCCTAAGTTTAGCTTGTGTTTTAAGGTAGTTTTTGAGGTGATCTTGGTGATTTGTTGTTGTTGGAGGTATGAGGTTGTTAATAGGTTGTTTTTAGATGTTATATGATGTTAATGGAAGTGAGGTTTTGCTGGTTTATGGCTGGGTTTTGTTTAGAAGTGGTTTGGATGCATTTTCGGTTGTGTTTGGTGGCCGAAAATGGAGGTTGGATGAGAGCAGCGAGTTTAGATGCTTTCATTGAAGCAATTAATGCATGATGATGCATTAATCCTCTGCTTTGATGTGTTGAAACAGGGGAGGCATCTTTGGATCCAAGTTTGGTTGATCCGGAAGCTTGATTTGGTGCTTTGGCTTGAAGCAAAGTGGAAATCGGTGAGTGCATTTGTGGAATTTGGATTTCAGCTTTTAAAACCAAGGTTTGAAGGTTTTGGGAGCTTAGTTTAAGTCTAAACAACTTTGCTAAGCTCAAGTGTAAGTTTTCGGATTTTCTCTCTAGTGGTGGCCATGTTTTTGTTGTGATGCAAGATGATGATTTGCATGTTTTAATTACTGTTTTGAAAGCATGTTTTAGCATGGATTTTGCTGATGTTGTAAGCCATATATTGAAGGTAACTCTAGGTAGGAGTACCTTGCTTTTATACATTGAAATAATGTGGTTTGATGCTTTGAAATGCATGATGAAAATGGCTTGGTTTAATGCTTTAAAACAGTGGATTAAATGATGAATATGATGTATATTGGCAAGTGATGTTTTGAAAAGATTAAGGTCACTAAGGTGGTTAAAAGTCCTTGAGTGAGCCTTGTTACTTAAGATCATCAAGGTGGTTAAAAGTCCTTGGATGAGTCTTGTTGCGGACACTAAGGTGGTTAAAAGTCCTTAGGTGATCCTTTCCATGGTGTTTAAAAGTCCATGGGGCCAAGGTGTTTAAAAGTCCTTGGGGCCAAGGTGTTTAAAAGTCCTTGGGGTGATTCAAGCATTGGACACAAAGGTGGTTAAAAGTCCTTGTGTGGTCCTCATTCATGGTGTTTAAAAGTCCATGGCCAAGGTGTTTAAAAGTCCTTGGGAAAGTTGTTGAACTTGATTTATGAAATGAAATGTATCACTTGAGCCAATATGACATGTTAAGTGTATTATGAAGCATGGGATGCTTGTTTTAAATGATTATGTTGAAGCATGAGATTGCTTGTTTTAAGTATGCTTTTGAGCATGTGCAAAGGTTGATTTTGAGCATGGTTTACAAATGGTTTTTAATGCATTATTGAATTGTTTTTAATGAGCATGCCTCACTAAGCTTTTGCTTACGCTCTCTTTGTTTTCTTAATTCAATAATGCAGAGCATTAGTGTACCTTGAGGGGCAGCAAGAAAGGGCAAGCAATCAAGTTCAAGTGAAGCTCAATGTATGGAGGTTTTATAAGTACATTTTAGCTTTTGTGTGTTTTGGCAATGGGGGACCAAAGTGTATGTTTTGGGAGGTGTTTGAGACTCCCTAAGTGTGTTGAATGTTGTTGAGATTGCTGATTTTATAATTGGCTTTATTATGCTTGGTTATGAAGGTTTATGCATGAATAGCTAGCTTGTGTAGGAAGCATGCCATTAAAATTGGGGCTTTTCATATGTGATGGTTATATGTTGAATTGGTGATGCAATTATAGTCCCTGCATGTTGATTGATTATGTGGTATGATTAGGTGTCGTTAAATTAAAGTTTGAAGCATGTATGATGTTGTTTTTGAGTCGATTTCAGGCGGGGGTATCGGTACTCGGGCTTGCGTATCGATACGCATGAGCCAAATATGCACATTTCTGCACAGGGGTATCGGTACGGTTGAGTGGGTATCGATACCGCCTAGGCTATTTATGAATGCCGTATCGAAACGCGGGACCTCGTATCGATACGATCTCTGGAGTTTGGTTACTGTCTTCCCCGCGTATCGGTACGACTCCAGGCGTACCGATACGTGTCCGTTAATTCGGTTAAAAGTATCTTTGCATGTTTGAATTGTTTGCATTTTAGTCCTGAATCTTGTTTGTTCAATTGTGTGAGCTTGAGAGGTCCTTTTGAGCTGAAATTTCACAGAGAAGCATGAAACCTGATTAATTTCAAGTTGGTAACTTCAATTTGGGTTAAGTCCTTTTAATTATCAGAAATTACAATTTGGGCCCTAAAGTTGTAATTTGTTCAATTGGGTCCCTGTTTGATCTCTGATGTTTGTGATCTTTGAGTATGATGTTTGTGTGATCACAATTAAGATTAATGTGCATCTAGACAAGTTTAAAAAGAAAAAAATGGGTCGTTAATCAAGGTTGACTTTCGAGTTGACTTTGGTTTTCCCCGTGTGACTTTCTTAATTCGGGTCAATCGTCTAGGCCGGGTTAAGGGGGTTACATTTGGTGGTATCAGAGCTGAGTTTGCGAGTAATTGGGAATGAATGTATGCATGATTGAAGTATGTTTAGCTTGTATGCTTGTTGTGTGAAAGCATGTTCAGTGGTTTGAGATGTTGATGCAATTGAGATGTATGCTATGATGTTGCATGTTGAGGGTACCCATTGCCAAACAAAAGCTAATGAAATGAAATTGATTTTGAATGAAATTGAGCTTGAATACTTGGATTGCTTACCTTGCTGGGTCTGACTTGTTTTATTTTGCATTGTGATTGCATGGTAAAAGTATGGCACCACGTAGAGAGTTAAGAGGTAGTGTGCGAGCTACGGCTCCCAATGAGACTGAGAATGAAGAGAATACGGGTAGTGCTGTGTTACCCCCTCCTCCGCCTGGTGGTGGTGCTGGAGGTGAGCGAGCTGAAGCTGCAGCTGGTGCTGGAGCTGCTGGACCAGAGGTTGGTCAGGGGCAAGCTATGCCTGACATGTCTATGCTGGTACAAGCTATTGCGGGTGCTTTTCGAGCAGCAGTAGCTGGAGCTCAAGGAGCTGGGCATCAGGGAGATGCTGGAGTCAGATTACCTTTGGAGCGTCTGTGCAGTCTTGGTGGGACTGAGTTCAGAGGTATGTCCGCTGAGAGTTCGGAAGCTTGGCTAGAGAGTACCAAGCGTATCATGGGTCAGATGAGCTGCACGGATGTGCAAAAGTTGGGCTGTGTTGTGTCCTTGCTTCAGGACGATGCTTATACATGGTGGACGACCACCATAGCTGGGATGGCTGAAGATGATGTTACTTGGACATTCTTTCAGAATGCGTTCAAGAGGAGATATCTTGGAGTGAGATATCTGGATGAGAAAAAGCGTGAATTCATGTCTCTTACCCAAGGGAGCATGAGTGTGGCTGAGTATGAGGTGCAGTTCGTACGGCTCAGTCAGTATGCACCGGAGCTGATACCTGATGAGCGTGAGAGGTGCGAAAGGTTCCGTTATGGCTTGGTGACGGAAGTAAAGACCTACATGTTGGCTGCTGAATATGATGATTTTGATGTGTTGGTTGGTCGATCCAAGGACATTGAGATGAACTTGGGTTTAGCTGCGAAAGGTGCTGGAGCTAGTTCTGGCATGAGAGCTGCTGAGTATAGTTCCGGAGGTGGACGGAACAAGAGGGGGCGTGATCAGAGGTATCAGTCCTCAGCCAAGAGAGGTGGTGGTGCACCTGCTAGAGGAGGTTTTGCTAGAGCTGAACCAAGTGCTTGCTGGATCTGTGGTTCGCGTGGTCACATGAAGCGTGATTGTCCTCGTGCTGTGAGGGAGGTGCAAGCTCCTGTTGCGGCTGCTGGTAATGGATGTTGGAACTGTGGTTCTGTTGACCATCTGAGGCGAGATTGTCCGAGGTTGGCTGGTGGCCAAGATCGTGCTCCTGTTGTTGCACCGCAGAGAGGTCGTGGGCGCGGCCGTGGTAATTTCCAGAGGAGAGAGGAAGGTGGTCGCGGAGTAGCTCATGTTGTGGCTATTCAGCCTGAGGGTGGAGGCCAAGCGAGGGTGTATGCTCAGCGTGAGGGAAGGAATGATGCTGATGTGATTGCAGGTACCTTTACTTTGCAATCCTTGTCATTGCTTTCTTTGATTGATTCTGGATCTACGCATTCATACATTTTGCGTGAGCATGCTGAATTGCTTGGTTTGCCTGTTGAGTCTTTGGATGTTTGAGTTCGTGTCACTAGTTCTTTTGGTGAAACTGTTGTGACTCGAAAGCTTTATAGAAGGTGTCCCTTGGTTGTTCAAGAACATGTCTTTCATGTTGATCTTATGGAGTTGCCTTTCTATGGTTTTGATGTGATCCTTGGTATGGATTGGCTTGCTGAGCATCGTGCTGTTGTGGATTGTGAGAATAAGCGGGTTTCGCTTAAGCTTGCGGATGATTATGAAGTTGTTGTAGTTGGCGAGAATGTGAAGTTTCTTGCTAATGTTGTGTCTACCTTGGAGGCAAGTAGGATGTTGAGGCAAGGGTGCGAAGCTTATCTAGCTTTTGTGATGAATCCTAGCTCTAAGGAGTTGAGGGTGCAGGATATCAAGGTTGTGAAAGAGTTTCCTGGTGTTTTTCCTGAAGAGTTGCCTGGGTTACCTCCTAATCACGAGGTGGAGTTTGGAATTGAGCTGTATGAGAATACAACTCCTGTGTCCATTGCTCCCTATAGAATGGCACCTAAGGAGCTGAAAGAGCTGAAGACGCAGTTGCAAGAGCTGCTAGATCGTGGTTTCATCCGGCCGAGTGTGTCGCCTTGGGGTGCTCCTGTTTTGTTTGTGAAGAAGAAAGATGGCACTATGAGGATGTGCATTGATTACCGTCAGCTGAACAAGTTGACTATCAAGAATCGGTATCCTTTGCCGAGGATTGATGATCTCTTTGATCAATTTCGGGGAGCTGCTGTGTTCTCTAAGATTGACTTGAGGTCAGGGTATTATCAGTTGAAGGTGAAGGATGTGGATGTGCCTAAGACAGCTTTCAGAACAAGGTATGGGCATTATGAGTTCCTTGTGATGCCGTTTGGGTTGACAAATGCTCCTGCTGCTTTCATGGACATGATGAATCGTGTTTTTCATGAATATCTGGACAAGTTCGTTGTGGTGTTCATTGATGATATCCTCGTGTACTCGCGTACTGGGGAGGAGCATGAAGAGCATTTGAGGATTGTTTTGCAAGCCTTGTTGGAGAATCAGCTTTATGCTAAGCTGAGCAAGTGTGAGTTTTGGCTTAAGGAGGTGGTGTTTCTTGGGCATGTGGTCTCAGCTGAGGGGATTCGTGTTGATCCTCAGAAGATTGAAGCAGTGATGAACTGGAAAGTTCCTAAGTCTGTTCATGAGATCCGTAGTTTCCTTGGGTTGGCGGGATACTACCGGAGGTTTGTGGATGGTTTTTCCAAGATTGCTGCTCCTTTGACGAAGCTGTTGCAAAAGGATGTTAAGTATGAGTGGACAGAAGCGAGACAGCAGGCTTTTGAGAAGCTGAAGGCGGCTTTGACTCAAGCTCCTATCTTGATTCAGCCTGAATCAGGGAAAGAGTTTGTGGTCTATAGTGATGCATCCTTTGTTGGTTTGGGGTGTGTGTTGATGCAAGAGGGTAAGGTTGTGGCTTATGCGTCGCGGCAGTTGAAGGTGCATGAGCGCAACTATCCTACGCATGATATTGAGTTTGCTGCAGTGGTGTTTGCTCTGAAGATCTGGAGACATTATCTGTATGGTGAGAAGTGTACTGTGTACACGGATCACAAGAGTTTGAGGTATCTGATGTCTCAGAAGGAGTTGAATCTTAGGCAGCGGCGTTGGTTGGAGTTGCTCAAGGATTATGATCTGACGATTGAGTATCATCCTGGTAAAGCTAATGTTGTTGCGGATGCCTTGAGTAGGAAGGTAGCTGTTGAGCTGAGAGCTATGTTTGCTAGCTTGAGCATATCGCGAGATGGTGGTCTTGTTGCTGAGTTGCAAGTGAAACCATCTTTGGTTCAGTTGATCAAGGAAAAGCAGTTGCTGGATGATTCCTTGGTGTCTCGTGTTCAAGATATTGCGGAGGGTAGACCTTCGGATTTCTGCTTTAATGAGGATGGTGTGTTGTGTTTTGGTAGTCGGATAGTAGTGCCTACAGATGTTGAGTTTAGGCGTGCTATTCTGACTGAAGGTCATAGTAGTCCTTTTGCTATGCACCCTGGTAGTACTAAGATGTATCATGATCTTCGTGATGAGTACTATTGGGTGGGTTTGAAGAAGGATGTTGCAGAGTTTGTGAGCAAGTGTTTGGTGTGTCAGCGAGTTAAGGCTGAACATCAGGTTCCTTCTGGTTTGTTGCAACCGTTGAAAATCCCTGAATGGAAGTGGGAGAGGGTTACCATGGATTTTGTATCTGGTTTGCCTTTGTCTCCATCAAAGAAGAATTCTGTTTGGGTGATTGTGGATCGCTTGACGAAGTGTGCGCATTTCTTGCCTGTGCATACTACGTTTTCTTTGGATAAGCTGGCAGAGCTGTACATTGCTGAGATAGTGAGGTTGCATGGTGTGCCTAAGTCGATTGTGTCGGATAGGGATCCGAGGTTCACATCGCGTTTTTGGCAGTGTTTGCATCAAGCTCTGGGTACAAGGTTGCATTTCAGTACATCCTATCATCCTCAGTCGGATGGTCAGTCTGAGCGGGTTATTCAGATTTTGGAGGATATGTTGAGATGCTGCGTGATTGAGTTCCAAGGTTCTTGGGAGAAGCATCTGCCTTTGGTTGAGTTCGCTTATAACAATAGTTATCAGGCGAGTATACAGATGGCACCTTATGAGGCTCTGTATGGGAGGAGGTGTAGGACTCCTCTTTGTTGGGCTGAAACTGGTCAAAAGTTGGTTTCGATGCCTGCTTTGTTGAAAGAGACCACCGAGAAGGTGAAGCTCATTTGTGAGAGGTTGAAGGCTGCCTCTGATCGGCAAAAGTCTTACGCCGATTTGAAGCGTAAGGAGATAGAGTATGCGGTGGGTGACCGTGTGTTCTTGAAGGTTTCGCCTTGGAAGAAGGTTATGAGGTTTGGCCGGAAGGGTAAGTTGAGCCCTCGGTACATTGGACCATATGAGGTGGTTGAGCGTGTGGGTCCTGTTGCGTATCGGCTGAGGTTACCTCAGGAGTTGGAGAAGATTCATGATGTGTTCCATGTTTCTATGCTCCGGAAGTATAGATCTGATCCTTCGCATGTGATGCCTGTAGAGGATGTGGTTTTGAATCCGGATTTGACCTATGATGAGGAACCGGTGAAGGTTCTGGATTCGGATAGCAAGGTTCTTCGTGGCAAGACCATTGAGTTGGTGAAGGTGCTGTGGAAGCATCGAGGTGTTGAGGAAGCCACGTGGGAGCGGAAGGAAGACATGCTGAAGCAGTTTCCTTATCTCTTTCCTTCAGGTAAATTTCGAGGACGAAATTTCTTAAGGGGGGGAGAGTTGTAACGCCCCGGTTTTGGGCTTAGGAGTTTTGGGCGTTGACCGGTTGGTCAAAGTGCTGTTCGAATCTTAAGAGGTTAAATTAGGAAAGCCTAGCTCGGGTTGCATTAAAAATATGGAAAAATGTTCTAAAATCATCTTTTAATATAATTAAGTGAACTGTGAAATCAATTTTTGAAAATGAGTTTTGGAAGTGTGACATTTTGGCTAGTGACCAAAATGTAATTTTCGCAAGTTTGGTGGCTGTTTTATAAAGGGTTGAAACTTTGAATCTTTAAGGAGCTATTAATCCAAAAGTGGTTTCTCCAGATTTTTCCAAGATATTTTGAGTTATAATTCTGATTTTTAAAGTATATTAAAAAGGAGGGAAAAGCCATTTGGCTAATTTTCATAACTAACTTCTCATTTTCTTTCTCTCATTTTCTCTCAAACCAAACACTACATTTCCAGATATTTGTTTCTGATTTTCTCACCTAAATTCCTCCTTTCAACTCTCATTTGATTACAAATCAACATATCTTCAAAACCTCTTCAATTGCTACAAGTTTCATCAAGGTTTTTCATTCCAAAAAGTGGAGAAACACAAGTTTGGAGGTAAGAACGTCCTTCTCCTCTAAACTATCAGTTCTTTACTGAAATTCCTAAGTTTTCAATCCTAAATTGATGTTTAATTAAAGTCTTTTAAGTTGATTTATGGATCTTGGCTTATTATGCAAGATCTTGATGATTTTTGATGATTTTCGTTAGATCTGAGTAATCTGTGATTTAAGAGGTGTTTTTGATGTTAAATGATCTCTAAAATGATGTGGAATTGAGTTTTGATTGATGCAATCCCGGATAGGTTGAGTTTCCTAAGTTTAGCTTGTGTTTTAAGGTAGTTTTTGAGGTGATCTTGGTGATCTGTTGTTGTTGGAGGTATGAGGTTGTTAATAGGTTGTTTTTAGATGTTATATGATGTTAATGGAAGTGAGGTTTTGCTGGTTTATGGCTGGGTTTTGTTTAGAAGTGGTTTGGATGCATTTTCGGTTGTGTTTGGTGGCCGAAAATGGAGGTTGGATGAGAGCAGCGAGTTTAGATGCTTTCATTGAAGCAATTAATGCATGATGATGCATTAATCCTCTGCTTTGATGTGTTGAAACAGGGGAGGCATCTTTGGATCCAAGTTTGGTTGATCCGGAAGCTTGATTTGGTGCTTTGGCTTGAAGCAAAGTGGAAATCGGTGAGTGCATTTGTGGAATTTGGATTTCAGCTTTTAAAACCAAGGTTTGAAGGTTTTGGGAGCTTAGTTTAAGTCTAAACAACTTTGCTAAGCTCAAGTGTAAGTTTTCGGATTTTCTCTCTAGTGGTGGCCATGTTTTTGTTGTGATGCAAGATGATGATTTGCATGTTTTAATTACTGTTTTGAAAGCATGTTTTAGCATGGATTTTGCTGATGTTGTAAGCCATATATTGAAGGTAACTCTAGGTAGGAGTACCTTGCTTTTATACATTGAAATAATGTGGTTTGATGCTTTGAAATGCATGATGAAAATGGCTTGGTTTAATGCTTTAAAACAGTGGATTAAATGATGAATATGATGTATATTGGCAAGTGATGTTTTGAAAAGATTAAGGTCACTAAGGTGGTTAAAAGTCCTTGAGTGAGCCTTGTTACTTAAGATCATCAAGGTGGTTAAAAGTCCTTGGATGAGTCTTGTTGCGGACACTAAGGTGGTTAAAAGTCCTTAGGTGATCCTTTCCATGGTGTTTAAAAGTCCATGGGGCCAAGGTGTTTAAAAGTCCTTGGGGCCAAGGTGTTTAAAAGTCCTTGGGGTGATTCAAGCATTGGACACAAAGGTGGTTAAAAGTCCTTGTGTGGTCCTCATTCATGGTGTTTAAAAGTCCATGGCCAAGGTGTTTAAAAGTCCTTGGGAAAGTTGTTGAACTTGATTTATGAAATGAAATGTATCACTTGAGCCAATATGACATGTTAAGTGTATTATGAAGCATGGGATGCTTGTTTTAAATGATTATGTTGAAGCATGAGATTGCTTGTTTTAAGTATGCTTTTGAGCATGTGCAAAGGTTGATTTTGAGCATGGTTTACAAATGGTTTTTAATGCATTATTGAATTGTTTTTAATGAGCATGCCTCACTAAGCTTTTGCTTACGCTCTCTTTGTTTTCTTAATTCAATAATGCAGAGCATTAGTGTACCTTGAGGGGCAGCAAGAAAGGGCAAGCAATCAAGTTCAAGTGAAGCTCAATGTATGGAGGTTTTATAAGTACATTTTAGCTTTTGTGTGTTTTGGCAATGGGGGACCAAAGTGTATGTTTTGGGAGGTGTTTGAGACTCCCTAAGTGTGTTGAATGTTGTTGAGATTGCTGATTTTATAATTGGCTTTATTATGCTTGGTTATGAAGGTTTATGCATGAATAGCTAGCTTGTGTAGGAAGCATGCCATTAAAATTGGGGCTTTTCATATGTGATGGTTATATGTTGAATTGGTGATGCAATTATAGTCCCTGCATGTTGATTGATTATGTGGTATGATTAGGTGTCGTTAAATTAAAGTTTGAAGCATGTATGATGTTGTTTTTGAGTCGATTTCAGGCGGGGGTATCGGTACTCGGGCTTGCGTATCGATACGCATGAGCCAAATATGCACATTTCTGCACAGGGGTATCGGTACGGTTGAGTGGGTATCGATACCGCCTAGGCTATTTATGAATGCCGTATCGAAACGCGGGACCTCGTATCGATACGATCTCTGGAGTTTGGTTACTGTCTTCCCCGCGTATCGGTACGACTCCAGGCGTACCGATACGTGTCCGTTAATTCGGTTAAAAGTATCTTTGCATGTTTGAATTGTTTGCATTTTAGTCCTGAATCTTGTTTGTTCAATTGTGTGAGCTTGAGAGGTCCTTTTGAGCTGAAATTTCACAGAGAAGCATGAAACCTGATTAATTTCAAGTTGGTAACTTCAATTTGGGTTAAGTCCTTTTAATTATCAGAAATTACAATTTGGTCCCTAAAGTTGTAATTTGTTCAATTGGGTCCCTGTTTGATCTCTGATGTTTGTGATCTTTGAGTATGATGTTTGTGTGATCACAATTAAGATTAATGTGCATCTAGACAAGTTTAAAAAGAAAAAAAAGGGTCGTTAATCAAGGTTGACTTTCGAGTTGACTTTGGTTTTCCCCGTGTGACTTTCTTAATTCGGGTCAACCGTCTAGGCCGGGTTAAGGGGGTTACATTTCAATGGACCCGTTGGAATTTTAACTAAGTAAAAAGTACAAAAATTGAGGTTTTGCAATATAATTGTGTTGGAAAACTCCTAATCAATTACATGAACTCCTAAAATTTGATTAAAACTTATTTTGCAGTCTTTTTTGTAGAGGTTTCGGACGAGCGGGTCGAAATGGGCCTTTCAATGGACCCGTTGGAATTTTAACTGAGTTAAAAGTACAAAATTTGAGGTTTTGCAATATAATTGTGTTGAAAAGCTCCTAATCAGTTATTTGAACTCCTAATATTTGAATAAAACATTTTTGCGGTCCTTTTTGTAGAGATTTTAGATGAGCATGTCTAAATGGGCCTTTTAATGGACCCGTTGGAATTTTAATGGAGTAAAAAGTACAAAAATTGAGGTTTTGCAATATAATTGTGTTGAAAAGCTCCTAATAAATTACATGAACTCCTAAAATTTGATTAAAACTTATTTTCCACTCCTTTTTGTAGAGGTTTCGGACGAGCGGGTCGAAATGGGCCTTTCAATGGACCCGTTGGTATTTTAACTGAGTAAAAAGTACAGAAATTGAGGTTTCGCAATATAATTGTGTTAAAAAGCTCCTAATCAATTATTTGAACTCCTAATATTTGAATAAAACATTTTTCCGGTCGTTTTTGTAGAGGTTTCGGACGAGCATGTCTAAATGGGCCTATCATTGGACCCGTTGGAATTTTAACTAAGTAAAAAGTACATAAATAGAGGTTTTGTAATATAATTGTGTTAAAAAGCTCCTAATCAATTATTTGAACTCCTAATATTTGAATAAATCATTTTTGTAGTCCTTTTTGTAGAGGTTTCAGACAAGTAGGTCTAAATGGGCCTTTTAATGGGCCCGTTTGAATTTTAACTAAGTAAAAAGTACAGAAATTGAGGTTTTGCAATATAATTGTGTTGAAAAGCTCGTAATCAATTACATGAACTCCTAAAATTTGATCAAAACTTGTTTTGCAGTCCTTTTTGTAGAGGTTTCGGACGAGCGGGTCGAAATGGGCCTTTCAATGGACCCGTTAGAATTTTAACTGAGTAAAAAGTACAGAAATTGAGGTTTTGCAATATAAATGTGTTGAAAAGCTCCTTAACAATTATTTGAACTCCTAATATTTGAATAAAACATTTGTGTTGTCCTTTTTGTAGAGGTTTTCGATGAGCAGGTCTAAATGGCCGTTTCAATGGGCCCGTAGGAATTTTAACTGAGTAAAAAGTATAAAATTGAGGTTTTGCAATATAATTGTGTTGAAAAGCTCCTAATCAATTATTTGAACTCCTAAAATTTGATTAAAACTTGTTTTGCGGTCCTTTTTTGTAGAGGTTTCGGACGAGCAGGTCCATATGGGCCTTTCAATGGACCCGTTGGAATTTTAACTGAGTAAAAAGTACAAAAATTGAGGTTTTGCAATATAATTGTGTTGAAAAGCTCCTAATCAATTACATGAACTCCTAAAATATTATTAAAACTTATTTTGCAGTCCTTTTTGTAGAGGTTTCGGACGAGCGGGTCGAAATGGGCATTTCAATGGACCCGTTGGTATTTTAACTGAGTAAAAAGTACAGAAATTGAGGTTTCGCAATATAATTGTGTTTAAAAGCTCCTAATCAATTATTTGAACTCCTAATATTTGAATAAAACATTTTTGCAGTCCTTTTTGTAGAGGTTTCGGACGAGCAGGTCTAAATGGGCCTTTCAATGGACCCGTTGGAATTTTAACTGAGTAAAAAGTATAGAAATTGAGATTTTGCAATATAATTGTGTTGAAAAGCTCCTAATCAATTATTTGAACTCCTAATATTTGAATAAAACATTTTTGCGGTCCTTTTTGTAGAGGTTTCGGACGAGCAGGTCTAAATGGGCCTTTCAATGGGCTCGTTTGAATTTTAACTGAGTAAAAAGTATAAAATTGAGGTTTTTCAATATAATTGTGTTGAAAAGTTCCTAATAAATTATTTGAACTACTAAAATTTGATTAAAACTATTTTGTGGTCCTTTTTGTCGAGCTTTCGGACGAGCAGGTCTAAATGGGCCTTTCAATGGACCCGTTAGATTTTTTTTGAAGAAAAGGCCTCATTAAAAACCCCTACTACTGTCCTTCAAGAAGAGCTAGAGGACCCTAAAAAGGGGAAAAGAGTGCCTAAGTTTTATTATAACATAGAAAAATTTGTTACAAGGTGATTGATACATGTAGGAATGTCAAAAATAAATGACATGGAAGATATAGAACTCAGCGAATAAGTAGCCAAAGTATGGGCCACATGATTTGCCTCACGGCGTACAAAAGAAACAAAAATTGAATCAAAAGCATGAAGGGACTCTCGAATCTGATGAAGAAGAGGTCCCATAGTAGAAAGGTCCAGCCCTGGGTTGTTGATCCTATTTGCAAGAGAAGCACAGTCGGTTTCAAGCAAGATCCGATTCCATCCTTGAGATCGGGCAAAAGTGATTCCTGCTAGAAGGCCTTCACCTTCACAAGTAACTGCATCCACACAGCTACCAAGCGGAAATACAAGGCCGCCCACAACTGCACCTGTGGAATCACGTGCCACGACGCCAACAGCCGCTGCACGTGTTGAAGGATTAAAAGCCCCATTCACATTTATTTTAATATGGTTAGGTGGAGGAAGGTTCCAGCATGGAGGAGAAAAGATAGAGGGGGTTGGGGTGGAAGAAGAAGAGGCATTACAGAAGTCGTCATGTAAACTGATGGAATTAACGACAATAAGCCATGGTGGTTGTAGATGATGATTATGAACCACAGATAGAGCAAGTTCCCGAAGTTGGTGAAAAAACTTGCATTTTGGAACCAACAGGTAATGCATAAGACGCCATATGCAATCCAAAGGTTTTGACCTTAGGTAGGGCCTAATCAATTATTTGAACTCCTAATATTTGAATAAAACATTTTTACGGTCCTTTTTGTAGAGGTTTCGGACGAGCAAGTCTAAATGGGGCTTTTAATGGACCCGTTGAAATTTTAACTGAGTAAAAAGTATAAAATTGAGGTTTTGCAATATAATTGTGTTGAAAAGCTCCTAATCAATTACATAAACTCCTAAAATTTGATTAAAACTTTTTTTGCAGTCCTTTTTGATAGGTTTCAGACGAGCAGGTCTAAATGGGCCTTACAATGGAACCGTTGGAATTTTAATTGAGTAAAAAGTACAGAAATTGAGCTTTTGCAATATAAATGTGTTGAAAAGCTCCTAATCAATTATTTGAACTCCTAATATTTGAATAAAACATTTTTGCAGTCCTTTTTGTAGAGGTTTCAGACGTGCGGGTCTAAATGGGCCTATCAATGGACTCGTTGAGATTTTAACTGAGTAAAAAGTATAAAATTGAGGTTTTGCAATATAATTGTGTTGAAAACCTTTTAATCAATTACATAAACTCCTAAAATTTGATTAAAACTTTTTTTGCAATCCTTTTTGATAGGTTTCGGACGAGCATGTCTAAATGGGCCTTACAATGGACCTGTTGGAATTTTTAACTAATTAAAAAGTACAGAAATCGAGCTTTTGCAATATAATTGTGTTGAAAAGCTCCTAATCAATTATTTGAACTCCTAAAGTTTGATTAAAACTTGTTTTGCGGTCCTTTTTGTAGAGGTTTCGGACGAGCGAGTCTAAATGGGCCTTTCAATGGACCCGTTGGAATTTTAACTGAGTAAAAAGTACAGAAATTGAGGTTTTGCAATATAATTGTGTTGAAAAGATCCTAATCATTTATTTGAACTCCTAATATTTAAATAAAACATTTTTGCGGTCCTTTTTGTAGAGGTTTCAGACGAGCAGGTCTAAATGGGCCTTTCAATGGGCCCGTTGTAATTTTAACTGAGTAAAAAGTATAAAATTGAGGTTTTGCAATATAATTGTGTTGAGCATATCGCGAGATGGTGGTCTTGTTGCTGAGTTGCAAGTGAAACCATCTTTGGTTCAGTTGATCAAGGAAAAGCAGTTGCTGGATGATTCCTTGGTGTCTCGTGTTCAGGATATTGCGGAGGGTAGACCTTCGGATTTCTGCTTTAATGAGGATGGTGTGTTGTGTTTTGGTAGTCGGATAGTAGTGCCTACAGATGTTGAGTTTAGGCGTGCTATTCTGACTGAAGGTCATAGTAGTCCTTTTGCTATGCACCCTGGTAGTACTAAGATGTATCATGATCTTCGTGATGAGTACTATTGGGTGGGTTTGAAGAAGGATGTTGCAGAGTTTGTGAGCAAGTGTTTGGTGTGTCAGCGAGTTAAGGCTGAACATCAGGTTCCTTCTGGTTTGTTGCAACCGTTGAAAATCCCTGAATGGAAGTGGGAGAGGGTTACCATGGATTTTGTATCTGGTTTGCCTTTGTCTCCATCAAAGAAGAATTCTGTTTGGGTGATTGTGGATCGCTTGACGAAGTGTGCGCATTTCTTGCCTGTGCATACTACGTTTTCTTTGGATAAGCTGGCAGAGCTGTACATTGCTGAGATAGTGAGGTTGCATGGTGTGCCTAAGTCGATTGTGTCGGATAGGGATCCGAGGTTCACATCGCGTTTTTGGCAGTGTTTGCATCAAGCTCTGGGTACAAGGTTGCATTTCAGTACATCCTATCATCCTCAGTCGGATGGTCAGTCTGAGCGGGTTATTCAGATTTTGGAGGATATGTTGAGATGCTGCGTGATTGAGTTCCAAGGTTCTTGGGAGAAGCATCTGCCTTTGGTTGAGTTCGCTTATAACAATAGTTATCAGGCGAGTATACAGATGGCACCTTATGAGGCTCTGTATGGGAGGAGGTGTAGGACTCCTCTTTGTTGGGCTGAAACTGGTCAAAAGTTGGTTTCGATGCCTGCTTTGTTGAAAGAGACCACCGAGAAGGTGAAGCTCATTTGTGAGAGGTTGAAGGCTGCCTCTGATCGGCAAAAGTCTTACGCCGATTTGAAGCGTAAGGAGATAGAGTATGCGGTGGGTGACCGTGTGTTCTTGAAGGTTTCGCCTTGGAAGAAGGTTATGAGGTTTGGCCGGAAGGGTAAGTTGAGCCCTCGGTACATTGGACCATATGAGGTGGTTGAGCGTGTGGGTCCTGTTGCGTATCGGCTGAGGTTACCTCAGGAGTTGGAGAAGATTCATGATGTGTTCCATGTTTCTATGCTCCGGAAGTATAGATCTGATCCTTCGCATGTGATGCCTGTAGAGGATGTGGTTTTGAATCCGGATTTGACCTATGATGAGGAACCGGTGAAGGTTCTGGATTCGGATAGCAAGGTTCTTCGTGGCAAGACCATTGAGTTGGTGAAGGTGCTGTGGAAGCATCGAGGTGTTGAGGAAGCCACGTGGGAGCGGAAGGAAGACATGCTGAAGCAGTTTCCTTATCTCTTTCCTTCAGGTAAATTTCGAGGACGAAATTTCTTAAGGGGGGGAGAGTTGTAACGCCCCGGTTTTGGGCTTAGGAGTTTTGGGCGTTGACCGGTTGGTCAAAGTGCTGTTCGAATCTTAAGAGGTTAAATTAGGAAAGCCTAGCTCGGGTTGCATTAAAAATATGGAAAAATGTTCTAAAATCATCTTTTAATATAATTAAGTGAACTGTGAAATCAATTTTTGAAAATGAGTTTTGGAAGTGTGACATTTTGGCTAGTGACCAAAATGTAATTTTCGCAAGTTTGGTGGCTGTTTTATAAAGGGTTGAAACTTTGAATCTTTAAGGAGCTATTAATCCAAAAGTGGTTTCTCCAGATTTTTCCAAGATATTTTGAGTTATAATTCTGATTTTTAAAGTATATTAAAAAGGAGGGAAAAGCCATTTGGCTAATTTTCATAACTAACTTCTCATTTTCTTTCTCTCATTTTCTCTCAAACCAAACACTACATTTCCAGATATTTGTTTCTGATTTTCTCACCTAAATTCCTCCTTTCAACTCTCATTTGATTACAAATCAACATATCTTCAAAACCTCTTCAATTGCTACAAGTTTCATCAAGGTTTTTCATTCCAAAAAGTGGAGAAACACAAGTTTGGAGGTAAGAACGTCCTTCTCCTCTAAACTATCAGTTCTTTACTGAAATTCCTAAGTTTTCAATCCTAAATTGATGTTTAATTAAAGTCTTTTAAGTTGATTTATGGATCTTGGCTTATTATGCAAGATCTTGATGATTTTTGATGATTTTCGTTAGATCTGAGTAATCTGTGATTTAAGAGGTGTTTTTGATGTTAAATGATCTCTAAAATGATGTGGAATTGAGTTTTGATTGATGCAATCCCGGATAGGTTGAGTTTCCTAAGTTTAGCTTGTGTTTTAAGGTAGTTTTTGAGGTGATCTTGGTGATCTGTTGTTGTTGGAGGTATGAGGTTGTTAATAGGTTGTTTTTAGATGTTATATGATGTTAATGGAAGTGAGGTTTTGCTGGTTTATGGCTGGGTTTTGTTTAGAAGTGGTTTGGATGCATTTTCGGTTGTGTTTGGTGGCCGAAAATGGAGGTTGGATGAGAGCAGCGAGTTTAGATGCTTTCATTGAAGCAATTAATGCATGATGATGCATTAATCCTCTGCTTTGATGTGTTGAAACAGGGGAGGCATCTTTGGATCCAAGTTTGGTTGATCCGGAAGCTTGATTTGGTGCTTTGGCTTGAAGCAAAGTGGAAATCGGTGAGTGCATTTGTGGAATTTGGATTTCAGCTTTTAAAACCAAGGTTTGAAGGTTTTGGGAGCTTAGTTTAAGTCTAAACAACTTTGCTAAGCTCAAGTGTAAGTTTTCGGATTTTCTCTCTAGTGGTGGCCATGTTTTTGTTGTGATGCAAGATGATGATTTGCATGTTTTAATTACTGTTTTGAAAGCATGTTTTAGCATGGATTTTGCTGATGTTGTAAGCCATATATTGAAGGTAACTCTAGGTAGGAGTACCTTGCTTTTATACATTGAAATAATGTGGTTTGATGCTTTGAAATGCATGATGAAAATGGCTTGGTTTAATGCTTTAAAACAGTGGATTAAATGATGAATATGATGTATATTGGCAAGTGATGTTTTGAAAAGATTAAGGTCACTAAGGTGGTTAAAAGTCCTTGAGTGAGCCTTGTTACTTAAGATCATCAAGGTGGTTAAAAGTCCTTGGATGAGTCTTGTTGCGGACACTAAGGTGGTTAAAAGTCCTTAGGTGATCCTTTCCATGGTGTTTAAAAGTCCATGGGGCCAAGGTGTTTAAAAGTCCTTGGGGCCAAGGTGTTTAAAAGTCCTTGGGGTGATTCAAGCATTGGACACAAAGGTGGTTAAAAGTCCTTGTGTGGTCCTCATTCATGTTGTTTAAAAGTCCATGGCCAAGGTGTTTAAAAGTCCTTGGGAAAGTTGTTGAACTTGATTTATGAAATGAAATGTATCACTTGAGCCAATATGACATGTTAAGTGTATTATGAAGCATGGGATGCTTATTTTAAATGATTATGTTGAAGCATGAGATTGCTTGTTTTAAGTATGCTTTTGAGCATGTGCAAAGGTTGATTTTGAGCATGGTTTACAAATGGTTTTTAATGCATTATTGAATTGTTTTTAATGAGCATGCCTCACTAAGCTTTTGCTTACGCTCTCTTTGTTTTCTTAATTCAATAATGCAGAGCATTAGTGTACCTTGAGGGGCAGCAAGAAAGGGCAAGCAATCAAGTTCAAGTGAAGCTCAATGTATGGAGGTTTTATAAGTACATTTTAGCTTTTGTGTGTTTTGGCAATGGGGGACCAAAGTGTATGTTTTGGGAGGTGTTTGAGACTCCCTAAGTGTGTTGAATGTTGTTGAGATTGCTGATTTTATAATTGGCTTTATTATGCTTGGTTATGAAGGTTTATGCATGAATAGCTAGCTTGTGTAGGAAGCATGCCATTAAAATTGGGGCTTTTCATATGTGATGGTTATATGTTGAATTGGTGATGCAATTATAGTCCCTGCATGTTGATTGATTATGTGGTATGATTAGGTGTCGTTAAATTAAAGTTTGAAGCATGTATGATGTTGTTTTTGAGTCGATTTCAGGCGGGGGTATCGGTACTCGGGCTTGCGTATCGATACGCATGAGCCAAATATGCACATTTCTGCACAGGGGTATCGGTACGGTTGAGTGGGTATCGATACCGCCTAGGCTATTTATGAATGCCGTATCGAAACGCGGGACCTCGTATCGATACGATCTCTGGAGTTTGGTTACTGTCTTCCCCGCGTATCGGTACGACTCCAGGCGTACCGATACGTGTCCGTTAATTCGGTTAAAAGTATCTTTGCATGTTTGAATTGTTTGCATTTTAGTCCTGAATCTTGTTTGTTCAATTGTGTGAGCTTGAGAGGTCCTTTTGAGCTGAAATTTCACAGAGAAGCATGAAACCTGATTAATTTCAAGTTGGTAACTTCAATTTGGGTTAAGTCCTTTTAATTATCAGAAATTACAATTTGGTCCCTAAAGTTGTAATTTGTTCAATTGGGTCCCTGTTTGATCTCTGATGTTTGTGATCTTTGAGTATGATGTTTGTGTGATCACAATTAAGATTAATGTGCATCTAGACAAGTTTAAAAAGAAAAAAAAGGGTCGTTAATCAAGGTTGACTTTCGAGTTGACTTTGGTTTTCCCCGTGTGACTTTCTTAATTCGGGTCAACCGTCTAGGCCGGGTTAAGGGGGTTACATTTCAATGGACCCGTTGGAATTTTAACTAAGTAAAAAGTACAAAAATTGAGGTTTTGCAATATAATTGTGTTGGAAAACTCCTAATCAATTACATGAACTCCTAAAATTTGATTAAAACTTATTTTGCAGTCTTTTTTGTAGAGGTTTCGGACGAGCGGGTCGAAATGGGCCTTTCAATGGACCCGTTGGAATTTTAACTGAGTTAAAAGTACAAAATTTGAGGTTTTGCAATATAATTGTGTTGAAAAGCTCCTAATCAGTTATTTGAACTCCTAATATTTGAATAAAACATTTTTGCGGTCCTTTTTGTAGAGATTTTAGATGAGCATGTCTAAATGGGCCTTTTAATGGACCCGTTGGAATTTTAATGGAGTAAAAAGTACAAAAATTGAGGTTTTGCAATATAATTGTGTTGAAAAGCTCCTAATAAATTACATGAACTCCTAAAATTTGATTAAAACTTATTTTCCACTCCTTTTTGTAGAGGTTTCGGACGAGCGGGTCGAAATGGGCCTTTCAATGGACCCGTTGGTATTTTAACTGAGTAAAAAGTACAGAAATTGAGGTTTCGCAATATAATTGTGTTAAAAAGCTCCTAATCAATTATTTGAACTCCTAATATTTGAATAAAACATTTTTCCGGTCGTTTTTGTAGAGGTTTCGGACGAGCATGTCTAAATGGGCCTATCATTGGACCCGTTGGAATTTTAACTAAGTAAAAAGTACATAAATAGAGGTTTTGTAATATAATTGTGTTAAAAAGCTCCTAATCAATTATTTGAACTCCTAATATTTGAATAAATCATTTTTGTAGTCCTTTTTGTAGAGGTTTCAGACAAGTAGGTCTAAATGGGCCTTTTAATGGGCCCGTTTGAATTTTAACTAAGTAAAAAGTACAGAAATTGAGGTTTTGCAATATAATTGTGTTGAAAAGCTCGTAATCAATTACATGAACTCCTAAAATTTGATCAAAACTTGTTTTGCAGTCCTTTTTGTAGAGGTTTCGGACGAGCGGGTCGAAATGGGCCTTTCAATGGACCCGTTAGAATTTTAACTGAGTAAAAAGTACAGAAATTGAGGTTTTGCAATATAAATGTGTTGAAAAGCTCCTTAACAATTATTTGAACTCCTAATATTTGAATAAAACATTTGTGTTGTCCTTTTTGTAGAGGTTTTCGATGAGCAGGTCTAAATGGCCGTTTCAATGGGCCCGTAGGAATTTTAACTGAGTAAAAAGTATAAAATTGAGGTTTTGCAATATAATTGTGTTGAAAAGCTCCTAATCAATTATTTGAACTCCTAAAATTTGATTAAAACTTGTTTTGCGGTCCTTTTTTGTAGAGGTTTCGGACGAGCAGGTCCATATGGGCCTTTCAATGGACCCGTTGGAATTTTAACTGAGTAAAAAGTACAAAAATTGAGGTTTTGCAATATAATTGTGTTGAAAAGCTCCTAATCAATTACATGAACTCCTAAAATATTATTAAAACTTATTTTGCAGTCCTTTTTGTAGAGGTTTCGGACGAGCGGGTCGAAATGGGCATTTCAATGGACCCGTTGGTATTTTAACTGAGTAAAAAGTACAGAAATTGAGGTTTCGCAATATAATTGTGTTTAAAAGCTCCTAATCAATTATTTGAACTCCTAATATTTGAATAAAACATTTTTGCAGTCCTTTTTGTAGAGGTTTCGGACGAGCAGGTCTAAATGGGCCTTTCAATGGACCCGTTGGAATTTTAACTGAGTAAAAAGTATAGAAATTGAGATTTTGCAATATAATTGTGTTGAAAAGCTCCTAATCAATTATTTGAACTCCTAATATTTGAATAAAACATTTTTGCGGTCCTTTTTGTAGAGGTTTCGGACGAGCAGGTCTAAATGGGCCTTTCAATGGGCTCGTTTGAATTTTAACTGAGTAAAAAGTATAAAATTGAGGTTTTTCAATATAATTGTGTTGAAAAGTTCCTAATAAATTATTTGAACTACTAAAATTTGATTAAAACTATTTTGTGGTCCTTTTTGTCGAGCTTTCGGACGAGCAGGTCTAAATGGGCCTTTCAATGGACCCGTTAGATTTTTTTTGAAGAAAAGGCCTCATTAAAAACCCCTACTACTGTCCTTCAAGAAGAGCTAGAGGACCCTAAAAAGGGGAAAAGAGTGCCTAAGTTTTATTATAACATAGAAAAATTTGTTACAAGGTGATTGATACATGTAGGAATGTCAAAAATAAATGACATGGAAGATATAGAACTCAGCGAATAAGTAGCCAAAGTATGGGCCACATGATTTGCCTCACGGCGTACAAAAGAAACAAAAATTGAATCAAAAGCATGAAGGGACTCTCGAATCTGATGAAGAAGAGGTCCCATAGTAGAAAGGTCCAGCCCTGGGTTGTTGATCCTATTTGCAAGAGAAGCACAGTCGGTTTCAAGCAAGATCCGATTCCATCCTTGAGATCGGGCAAAAGTGATTCCTGCTAGAAGGCCTTCACCTTCACAAGTAACTGCATCCACACAGCTACCAAGCGGAAATACAAGGCCGCCCACAACTGCACCTGTGGAATCACGTGCCACGACGCCAACAGCCGCTGCACGTGTTGAAGGATTAAAAGCCCCATTCACATTTATTTTAATATGGTTAGGTGGAGGAAGGTTCCAGCATGGAGGAGAAAAGATAGAGGGGGTTGGGGTGGAAGAAGAAGAGGCATTACAGAAGTCGTCATGTAAACTGATGGAATTAACGACAATAAGCCATGGTGGTTGTAGATGATGATTATGAACCACAGATAGAGCAAGTTCCCGAAGTTGGTGAAAAAACTTGCATTTTGGAACCAACAGGTAATGCATAAGACGCCATATGCAATCCAAAGGTTTTGACCTTAGGTAGGGCCTAATCAATTATTTGAACTCCTAATATTTGAATAAAACATTTTTACGGTCCTTTTTGTAGAGGTTTCGGACGAGCAAGTCTAAATGGGGCTTTCAATGGACCCGTTGAAATTTTAACTGAGTAAAAAGTATAAAATTGAGGTTTTGCAATATAATTGTGTTGAAAAGCTCCTAATCAATTACATAAACTCCTAAAATTTGATTAAAACTTTTTTTGCAGTCCTTTTTGATAGGTTTCAGACGAGCAGGTCTAAATGGGCCTTACAATGGAACCGTTGGAATTTTAATTGAGTAAAAAGTACAGAAATTGAGCTTTTGCAATATAAATGTGTTGAAAAGCTCCTAATCAATTATTTGAACTCCTAATATTTGAATAAAACATTTTTGCAGTCCTTTTTGTAGAGGTTTCAGACGTGCGGGTCTAAATGGGCCTATCAATGGACTCGTTGAGATTTTAACTGAGTAAAAAGTATAAAATTGAGGTTTTGCAATATAATTGTGTTGAAAACCTTTTAATCAATTACATAAACTCCTAAAATTTGATTAAAACTTTTTTTGCAATCCTTTTTGATAGGTTTCGGACGAGCATGTCTAAATGGGCCTTACAATGGACCTGTTGGAATTTTTAACTAATTAAAAAGTACAGAAATCGAGCTTTTGCAATATAATTGTGTTGAAAAGCTCCTAATCAATTATTTGAACTCCTAAAGTTTGATTAAAACTTGTTTTGCGGTCCTTTTTGTAGAGGTTTCGGACGAGCGAGTCTAAATGGGCCTTTCAATGGACCCGTTGGAATTTTAACTGAGTAAAAAGTACAGAAATTGAGGTTTTGCAATATAATTGTGTTGAAAAGATCCTAATCATTTATTTGAACTCCTAATATTTAAATAAAACATTTTTGCGGTCCTTTTTGTAGAGGTTTCAGACGAGCAGGTCTAAATGGGCCTTTCAATGGGCCCGTTGTAATTTTAACTGAGTAAAAAGTATAAAATTGAGGTTTTGCAATATAATTGTGTTGAAAACCTTTTAATCAATTACATAAACTCCTAAAATTTGATTAAAACTTCTTTTGCAATCCTTTTTGATAGGTTTCGGACGAGCATGTCTAAATGGGCCTTACAATGGACCTGTTGGAATTTTTAACTAATTAAAAAGTACAGAAATCGAGCTTTTGCAATATAATTGTGTTGAAAAGCTCCTAATCAATTATTTGAACTCCTAAAGTTTGATTAAAACTTGTTTTGCGGTCCTTTTTGTAGAGGTTTCGGACGAGCGAGTCTAAATGGGCCTTTCAATGGACCCGTTGGAATTTTAACTGAGTAAAAAGTTTAGAAATTGAGGTTTTGCAATATAATTGTGTTTAAAATCTCCTAATCAGTTATTTGAACTCCTAATATTTGAATAAAACATTTTGCGGTCCTTTTTGTGGAGGTTTCAGACGAGCATGTCTAAACGACCTTTCAATGTGCCCGTTGGAATTTTAACTGTGTAAAAAGTATAAAATTGAGGTTTTGCAATATAATTGTGTTGAAAAGCTCCTAATCAGTTATTTGAACTCCTAATATTTGAATAAAACATTTTTGCGCTCCTTTTTGTAGAGGTTTCAGACGAGCAGGTCTAAACGGGCCTTTCAATGGGCCCGTTGGAATTTTAACTGAGTAAAAAGTACAGAAATTGAGGTTTTGCAATATAATTGTGTCGAAAAGCTCCTAATCAATTGTTTGAACTCCTAATATTTGAATAAAACATTTTTGCGGTCCTTTTTGTAGAGGTTTCGGGCGAGCAGGTCTAAATGGGCCTTTCAATGGGCCCGTTGGAATTTTAACTGAGTAAAAAGTATAAAATTGAGGTTTTTCAATATAATTGTGTTGAAAAGTTCCTAATCAATTATTTGAACTCCTAAAATTTGATTAAAACTATTTTGCGGTCCTTTTTGTCGAGGTTTCGGACGAGCAAGTCTAAATGGGCCTTTCAATGGACCCGTTAGAATTTTAACTGAGTAAAAAGTATAGAAATTGAGGTTTTGCAATATAATTGTGTTGAAAAGCTCCTAATCTATTACATAAACTCCTAAAATTTGATTAAAACTTTTTTTGCAGTCCTTAATGTAGAGGTTTCGAACGAGCGGGTCGAAATGGGCCTTTCAATGGACCCGTTGAAAAAAAATTTTTTTTGAAGAAAAGGGCCTCATTAAAAACCCCACTAATCCCAACTGGGCAAGCCCAGTTAGGGTCTTAAGATGGGAAAAGAGTACCCAAATATATAAATTAAATCAAGGAGGTTGATGAACAACCGGTACAAAAGATCGTAAGTCATCGGGCAAGCCCGGTCCAAAAGACAAAGAACAACGAGAATGAAGAGCCCAGATGGCTACACTATGCGCTAAAACATTAGCAGCGCGTGGTACATAAGTATAGCATAAATCAGGGATAGTACTGAAAAAATCTCGACCTGCCGCTATCTGTGAGCGTAGGATGGAAGCATCATGGTCGGGATTGCGAAGCTTGTTGAGAATCAAGGCCGCGTCCGACTCTAGGTGGAAATCCTGCCAACCCGCTTCTAATCCAAGGCGGACTCCAGTGACAATAGCGTGGAGTTCCTCAGATGAGCAGTCGGGAATTTCTTCAGAAAAGGAAGCCTGTCCAAGCAAGATAGAGCCAGTGGCATTGCGAGCTATAATACTGAGACCAGCAGCACCTGTGACCGGGTTGAAAGCACCATCGACGTTGATCTTGATTCTTCCTGCTAGTGGTGGTCTCCAAGCTGGTCGGGGAAGTGCTGCGTCGGTCCCCGTGTGCGTCGAAGGGATGGTGGATGTGGCCGAGGCGTAGTCGTGAAGAAGCTCCTGGGAATTCATTAGGGTGAGCCATGGTAGCTGCATACGTCGGGAATGGACCCAGTCGTTCCTTCGGTTCCAAATGTTCCATATGATCGTAAGAAGCAAGATTAACTCAGAGCGGGAGAGTAGCGAAGCCCCTCACTCTAACCAGAGAGCTATCGATGAGTCCGTACTACCATATATAGTGCGGGGAAACCCGGCAAGATGAAGCGCTTCATTGGCACCGGGGCAATCCCGCAGTGCATGAACCGCAGTTTCAATAATAGTGGGACAGAAAGGACATATACCTTCGCCCATTCCTAGAGCGGCGAGCCGGTCGCCTATTGGTAAGGCATTCTGCCCCGCCTGCCAACCAAAGGTGCGGATTTTCGGTAGCGTAGGGGATTTAGCTATAACCTTCCAGAGTGGGCAAGGACGGGCAAGGGGTCGTAAAGGCCGACGCAAAAAAAGATATCTGGAACGGAATGTGTAGATGTTGGTGTCATGAAAACCCCACAATAAGACATCCCTGCGATCTGCAGAGATCGGTACTTTTAGAATGTTAGCAGCGTCATCCCAGTCAAAGTAGTCGTGAATCTTACTTTCGTCCCAGGCATTCTGATTGCGAAGCATGAAGTCTCTATATCTTAGAGGCATCTCCTCATTATCCTGATAGGTTCCGAAAAATGAGAGCCCACTAGATCCACCCCAGTGATCATGGTGAATACGTAATCTACTATCAATTCCAGGGCACCAGAAGAAACCGGGTTGTAGCCGGTGTATGGCCTGCCAAACACCTCGCCAAGCGAAGGAAGAGCGTCTGTCCGATTTAGCCTCGAGAATATTGCCCGAGGGAAAATAGCGGGAACGTAGGACACAAGCAAGTAGGGACTCAGGCGACTGTATCAGTCGCCAAATTTGTTTCCCTAGAAGCGCGATGTTAAAATCATGTAAGCCCCCCAACGGTTTTGGGCGTGCATAGGGCATCCCATGAAAGTAATGGCCAACCTTTCTTATTGCTTCGACCCGACCACCAATACCTACGTATCGAGCGAGTCGTGTCATCCACAATGTTTTGCGGGAGGAGATAGCAGGACATAATATATTGTGGTATTGCCTGGGGCACTGATTTAATTAAAATTTCTCGGCCGTTAAATGAAAGTAAATTAGTGTCCCATTTAGCCATACGCGAATTTATCTTGTCTCGTAAAAACCCTAAACTAGTCGTTCGGTTTCTTCCCCATGAGGAGGGGGACTCCAAGATAAATCCCAGGGTCATCGACCAAACGAATACCAAGCGAATGCTGAAGGGCCTGTAAGAAAGCCGTGGAGCAGGAGGAGCTGCAGTAGGCTGTAGACTTAGCAAAATTCACAGATTGGCCTGAGGATGATCCGTATAGGTGTAGAATTTCTTTCAATCGTTGTACGTCCTCAGGGCAATTCCGCAAGAACACAATACTGTCATCCGCAAAGAGCAGATGGTTGATCCTAGGCCCTCGACGATTTGCGTTTAATCCTAGTAGTCGTCCTTCTCTCTGCTCTGTCTCAAGGGTTGCGGAGAGACCTTGCGAGCAAATGAGAAAGAGGAAGGGAGAAAGGGGGTCTCCTTGTCGGATGCCTCTCGTCGGAGAAAACTCCTCCGAGAGAGCCCCGTTAAGTCGGACCGAGAATGAGACAGAGGAGATGCAGCGGAGTAGCAAATGCACCCACTCCGGAGCAAAACCCATACGCGTCATTACATCTCGGAGGAAAGACCATTCGACTTTGTCAAAGGCCTTTTCCATATCAAGTTTAAGAGCCGCCCTTGATATATGGAAGCATTATTGGTGTGAAGGGTATGTACAAGCTCGTGGGCAATTTGGATGTTATCAGTGATGTTTCTTCCGCTAACAAAAGCGGCATGTGCATCACTAATACAATTGGGTAGGATCAGCTTCAGACAATTGACAAGGACCTTGGCTATAGTTTTGTAGATGACCGTGCACAAACTGATTCGTCTGAACTGATGCATATTAGTAGCATCATCTACTTTCGGGATCAGAACTATAACCGTTTTGTTAACAGTCAACATGTCCGCTTCCCCTCGAAGGAGTCGCAGACAAAGGTCGACCAACTCAGGTCCAATGACATCCCAGTATTGCCTATAGAAGCTACTAGGGAAGCCATCTATTCCAGGTGCTTTTCTAGGGCCTATATCCCTAAACGCTGCAAGCACCTCACTCTTAGAGAAAGGTCGGCAAACTCAATTTTCGATGGACCCGTTGAAATTTTAACTGAGTAAAAAGTACAGAAAATTGAGGTTTTGCAATGTAATTGTGTTGAAAAGCTCCTAATCAATTATTTGAACTACTAAAATTTGATTAAAACTAGTTTTGCGGTACTTTTTGTAGAGGTTTCGGACGAGCAGGTCTAAATGGGCCTTTCAATGGACACGTTGGAATTTTAATTGAGTAAAAAGTACAAAAATTAAGGTTTTGCAATATAATTATGTTGAAAAGCTCCTAATAAATTACATGAACTCCTAAAGTTTGATTAAAACTTGTTTTGCAGTCCTTTTTGTAGGGGTTTCGGATGAGCAGGTCGAAATGGGCCTTTCAATGGACCCGTTAGAATTTGAACTGAGTAAAAAGTATAAAAATTGCGGTTTCGCAATATAATTGTGTTGAAAAGATCCTAATCAATTCTTTGAACTCCTAATATTTGATTAAAACTTGTTTTGCGATCCTTTTTGTAGAGGTTTCGGACGAGCATGTCTAAATGGGCCTTTCAATGGACCCGTTGGAATTTTAACTGAGTAAAAAGTACTGAAATTGAGGTTTTGCAATATAATTGTGTTGAAAAGCTCCTAATCAATTACATGAACTCCTAAAATTTGATTAAAACTTATTTTGAAGTGCTTTTTGTAGAGGTTTCGGACGAGCGGGTCGAAATGGGCCTTTCAATGGACCCGTTGAAATTTTAACTTAGTAAAAAGTACAGAAATTGAGGTTTTGGAATATAATTGTGCTGAAAATCTCCTAATCAATTACATGAACTCCTAAAATTTGATTAAAACTTACTTTGCGGTCCTTTTTGTAGAGGTTTCGGACGAGCAGGTCTAAATGGGCCTTTCAATGGACCCGTTGGAATTTTAACTAAGTAAAAAGTACAAAAATTGAGGTTTTGCAATATAATTGTGTTGAAAAGCTCCTAATCAATTTTTTGAACTCCTAATATTTGAATAAAACATTTTTGCGGTCCTTTTTGTAGAGGTTTCGGACGAGCAGGTCTAAATGGGCCTTTCAATGGGCCCGTTGGAATTTTAACTGAGTAAAAAGTATAAAAATTGAGGTTTTACAATATATTTGTGTTGAAAAGCTCCTAATCAATTATTTGAACTCCTAAAATTTTATTAAAACTATTTCGCGGGCCTTTTTGTCGAGGTTTCGGATGAGCAGGTTTAAATGGGCATTCCAATGGACCCGTTAGAATTTTAACTTAGTAAAAAGTACAGAAATTGAGGTTTTGCAATATAATTGTGTTGAAAAGCTCCTAATCAATTACATAAACTCCTAAAATTTGATTAAAACTTTTTGCAGTCTTATTTGTAAAGGTTTCGGACGAGCGGGTCGAAATGGGCCTTTCAATGGACCCGTTGAAATTTTAACTGAGTAAAAAGTACAGAAATTGAGGTTTTGCAATATAATTGTGTTGAAAAGCTCCTAATCAATTATTTGAACTCATAAAATTTGATTACAACCTTTTTTGTGGTCCTTTTTTGTAGAGGTTTCGAACGAGCAGGTCTAAATGGGCCTTTCAATGGACCCGTTGGAATTTTAACTGAGTAAAAAGTACTGAAATTGAGGTTTTGCAATATAATTGTGTTGAAAAGCTCCTAATCAATTACATGAACTCCTAAAATTTGATTAAAACTTATTTTGAAGTGCTTTTTGTAGAGGTTTCGGACGAGCGGGTCGAAATGGGCCTTTCAATGGACCCGTTGAAATTTTAACTTAGTAAAAAGTACAGAAATTGAGGTTTTGGAATATAATTGTGCTGAAAATCTCCTAATCAATTACATGAACTCCTAAAATTTGATTAAAACTTACTTTGCGGTCCTTTTTGTAGAGGTTTCGGACGAGCAGGTCTAAATGGGCCTTTCAATGGACCCGTTGGAATTTTAACTAAGTAAAAAGTACAAAAATTGAGGTTTTGCAATATAATTGTGTTGAAAAGCTCCTAATCAATTTTTTGAACTCCTAATATTTGAATAAAACATTTTTGCGGTCCTTTTTGTAGAGGTTTCGGACGAGCAGGTCTAAATGGGCCTTTCAATGGGCCCGTTGGAATTTTAACTGAGTAAAAAGTATAAAAATTGAGGTTTTACAATATATTTGTGTTGAAAAGCTCCTAATCAATTATTTGAACTCCTAAAATTTTATTAAAACTATTTCGCGGTCCTTTTTGTCGAGGTTTCGGACGAGCAGGTTTAAATGGGCATTCCAATGGACCCGTTAGAATTTTAACTGAGTAAAAAGTACAGAAATTGAGGTTTTGCAATATAATTGTGTTGAAAAGCTCCTAATCAATTACATAAACTCCTAAAATTTGATTAAAACTTTTTGCAGTCCTATTTGTAAAGGTTTCGGACGAGCGGGTCGAAATGGGCCTTTCAATGGACCCGTTGAAATTTTAACTGAGTAAAAAGTACAGAAATTGAGGTTTTGCAATATAATTGTGTTGAAAAGCTCCTAATCAATTATTTGAACTCATAAAATTTGATTACAACCTTTTTTGTGGTCCTTTTTTGTAGAGGTTTCGGACGAGCAGGTCTAAATGGGCCTTTCAATGGACCCGTTGGAATTTTAACTGAGTAAAAAGTACAAAAATTGAGGTTTTGCAATATAATTGTGGTGAAAAGCTCCTAATCAATTACATGAACTCCTAAAATTTGATTAAAACTAATTTTGCGGCACTTTTTGTAGAGGTTTCGGACGAGCAGGTCTAAATGGGCCTTTCAATGGACCCGTTGGAATTTTAACTGAGTAAAAAGTACAAAAATTGAGGTTTTGCAATATAATTGTGTTGAAAAGCTCCTAATCAATTTTTTGAACTCCTAATATTTGAATAAAACATTTTTGTGGTCGTTTTTGTAGAGGTTTCGGACGAGCAGGTCTAAATTGGCCTTTCAATGGGCCCGTTGGAATTTTAACTGAGTAAAAAGTATAAAAATTGAGGTTTTCCAATATATTTGTGTTGAAAAGCTGCTAATCAATTATTTGAACTCCTAAAATTTGATTAAAACTATTTCACGGTCCTTTTTGTCGAGGTTTCGGACGAGCAGGTTTAAATGGGCATTTCAATGGACCCGTTAGAATTTTAATTGAGTAAAAAGTACAGAAATTGAGGTTTTGCAATATAATTGTGTTGAAAAGCTCCTCATCAATTACATAAACTCCTAGAATTTGATTAAAACATTTTTTGCAGTTCTTTTTGTAGAGGTTTCGGACGAGCGGGTCGAAATGGGCCTTTCAATGGACCCGTTGAAATTATAACTGATAAAAAAGCACAAAAATCGAGTTGTTGCAATATAATTGTGTTGAAAAGCTCGTAATCAATTGTATGAACTCCTTAATTTTGATTTAAACTTATTTTGCAACCCTTTTTGTAGAGATTTCGGACGATCGGGTCTAAATAAGCCGAACAATGGACCCGTTGGAATTTTAATTGAGTAAAAAGTACAGAAATTGAGGTTTTGCAATATAATTGTGTTGAAAAGCTCCTAATCAATTACATGAACTCCTAAAATTTGATTAAAACTTATTTTGAAGTGCTTTTTGTAGAGGTTTCAGACGAGCGGGTCGAAATGGGCCTTTCAATGGACCCGTTGAAATTTTAACTTAGTAAAAAGTACAGAAATTGAGGTTTTGGAATATAATTCTGCTGAAAATCTCCTAATCAATTACATGAATTCCTAAAATTTGATTAAAACTTATTTTGCGGTCCTTTTGGTAGAGGTTTCGGACGAGCAGGTCTAAATAGGCCTTTCAATGGACCCGTTGGAATTTTAACTGTGTAAAAAGTACAAAAATTGAGGTTTTGCAATATAATTGTGTTGAAAAGCTCCAAATCAATTTTTTGAACTCCTAATATTTGAATAAAACATTTTTGTGGTCCTTTTTGTAGAGGTTTCGGACGAGCAGGTCTAAATGGGCCTTTCAATGGGCCCGTTGGAATTTTAACTGAGTAAAAAGTATAAAAATTGAGGTTTTCCAATATATTTGTGTTGAAAAGCTCCTAATCAATTATTTGAACTCATAAAATTTGATTAAAACTATTTCGCGGTCCTTTTTGTCGAGGTTTCGGACGAGCAGGTTTAAATGGGCATTTCAATGGACCCGTTAGAATATTAACTGAGTAAAAAGTACAGAAATTGATGTTTTGCAATATAATTGTGTTGAAAAGCTCCTCATCAATTACATAAACTCCTAAAATTTGATTAAAACATTTTTTGCAGTTCTTTTTGTAGAGGTTTCGGACGAGCGGGTCGAAATGGGCCTTTCAATGGACCCGTTGAAATTTTAACTGACAAAAAAGCACAAAAATCGAGTTTTTGCAATATAATTGTGTTGAAAAGCTCGTAATCAACTGTATGAACTCCTTAATTTTGATTTAAACTTATTTTGCAACCCTTTTTGTAGAGATTTCGGACGATCGGGTCTAAATAGGCCGAACAATGGACCCGTTGGAATTTTAACTGAGTAAAAAGTAAAGAAATTGATGTTTTGCAATATAATTGTATTGAAAAGCTCCTAATCAATTACATAAACTCCTAAAATTTGATTAAAACTTATTTTGCAGTGCTTTTTGTAGAGGTTTCGGACGAGCGAGTCTAAATGGGCCTTTCAATGGACCCGTTGAAATTTTAACTGAGTAAAAAGTACAGAAATTGAGGTTTTGCAATATAATTGTGTTGAAAAGCTCCTAATCAATTATTTGAACTCATAAAATTTTATTAAAACCTGTTTTGCGGTCCTTTTTTGTAGAGGTTTCGGACGAGCAGGTCTAAATGGGCCTTTCAATGGACCCGTTGGAATTTTAACTGAGTAAAAAGTACAAAAAATGAGGTTTTGCAATATAATTGTG
The DNA here is from genome assembly GCA_958450335.1 of Hibiscus tridactylites. Taxonomy (NCBI): domain Eukaryota; kingdom Viridiplantae; phylum Streptophyta; class Magnoliopsida; order Malvales; family Malvaceae; genus Hibiscus; species Hibiscus tridactylites. Next base: position 66,018,327 of record OY288271.1, read on the forward strand.
TTGAAAAGCTCCTAATCAATTACATGAACTCCTAAAATTTGATTAAAACTTATTTTGAAGTGGTTTTTGTAGAGGTTTCGGACGAGCGGGTCGAAATGGGCCTTTCAATGGACCCGTTGAAATTTTAACTTAGTAAAAAGTACAGAAATTGAGGTTTTGGAATATAATTGTGCTGAAAATCTCCTAATCAATTACATAAACTCCTAAAATTTGATTAAAACTTATTTTGCGGCACTTTTTGTAGAGGTTTCGGACGAGCATGTCTAAATGGGCCTTTCAATGGACCCGTTGGAATTTTAACTGAGTAAAAAGTAAAAAAATTGAGGTTTTGCAATATAATTGTGTTGAAAAGCTCCTAATCAATTTTTTGAACTCCTAATATTTGAATAAAACATTTTTGTGGTCGTTTTTGTAGAGGTTTCGGACGAGCAGGTCTAAATTGGCCTTTCAATGGGCCCGTTGGAATTTTAACTGAGTAAAAAGTATAAAAATTGAGGTTTTCCAATATATTTGTGTTGAAAAGCTGCTAATCAATTATTTGAACTCCTAAAATTTGATTAAAACTATTTCACGGTCCTTTTTGTCGAGGTTTCGGACGAGCAGGTTTAAATGGGCATTTCAATGGACCCGTTAGAATTTTAACTGAGTAAAAAGTACAGAAATTAAGGTTTTGCAATATAATTGTGTTGAAAAGCTCCTAATCAATTATTTGAACTCATAAAATTTTATTAAAACCTGTTTTGCGGTCCTTTTTTGTAGAGGTTTCGAACGAGCAGGTCTAAATGGGCCTTTCAATGGACCCGTTGGAATTTTAACTGAGTAAAAAGTACAAAAAATGAGGTTTTGCAATATAATTGTGTTGAAAAGCTCCTAATCAATTACATGAACTCCTAAAATTTGATTAAAACTTATTTTGAAGTGGTTTTTGTAGAGGTTTCGGACGAGCGGGTCGAAATGGGCCTTTCAATGGACCCGTTGAAATTTTAACTTAGTAAAAAGTACAGAAATTGAGGTTTTGGAATATAATTGTGCTGAAAATCTCCTAATCAATTACATAAACTCCTAAAATTTGATTAAAACTTATTTTGCGGCACTTTTTGTAGAGGTTTCGGACGAGCATGTCTAAATGGGCCTTTCAATGGACCCGTTGGAATTTTAACTAAGTAAAAAGTAAAAAATTGAGGTTTTGCAATATAATTGTGTTGAAAAGCTCCTAATCAATTTTTTGAACTCCTAATATTTGAATAAAACATTTTTGTGGTCGTTTTTGTAGAGGTTTCGGACGAGCAGGTCTAAATTGGCCTTTCAATGGGCCCGTTGGAATTTTAACTGAGTAAAAAGTATAAAAATTGAGGTTTTCCAATATATTTGTGTTGAAAAGCTGCTAATCAATTATTTGAACTCCTAAAATTTGATTAAAACTATTTCACGGTCCTTTTTGTCGAGGTTTCGGACGAGCAGGTTTAAATGGGCATTTCAATGGACCCGTTAGAATTTTAACTGAGTAAAAAGTACAGAAATTGAGGTTTTGCAATATAATTGTGTTGAAAAGCTCCTCATCAATTACATAAACTCCTAGAATTTGATTAAAACATTTTTTGCAGTTCTTTTTGTAGAGGTTTCGGACGAGCGGGTCGAAATGGGCCTTTCAATGGACCCGTTGAAATTATAACTGATAAAAAAGCACAAAAATCGAGTTGTTGCAATATAATTGCGTTGAAAAGCTCGTAATCAATTGTATGAACTCCTTAATTTTGATTTAAACTTATTTTGCAACCCTTTTTGTAGAGATTTCGGACGATCGGGTCTAAATAAGCCGAACAATGGACCCGTTGGAATTTTAATTGAGTAAAAAGTACAGAAATTGAGGTTTTGCAATATAATTGTGTTGAAAAGCTCCTAATCAATTATTTGAACTCCTAAAATTTGATTAAAACTTGTTTTGCGGTCCTTTTTTGTAGAGGTTTCGGACGAGAAGGTCTAAATGGGCATTTCAATGGACCCGTTAGAATTTTAACTGAGTAAAAAGTACAAAAATTGAGGTTTTGCAATATAATTGTGTTGAAAAGATCCTAATCAATTACATGAACTCCTAAAATTTGATTAAAACATATTTTGCAGTCCTTCTTGTTGAGGTTTCGGACGAGCAGGTCTAAATGGGCCTTTCAATGGGCACGTTGGAATTTTAACTGAGTAAAAAATATAAAAATTGAGGTTGTCCAATATATTTGTGTTGAAAAGCTCCCAATCAATTATTTGAACTCCTAAAATTTGATTAAAATTTGTCTTGCGGTCCTTTTTGTCGAGGTTTTGGACGAGCAGGTCTAAATGGGCCTTTCAATGGGCACGTTGGAATTTTAACTGAGTAAAAAATATAAAAATTGAGGTTGTCCAATATATTTGTGTTGAAAAGCTCCTAATCAATTACATGAACTCCTAAAATTTGATTAAAATTTGTCTTGCGGTCCTTTTTGTCGAGGTTTTGGACGAGCAGGTCTAAATGGCCCTTTCAAAGAACCCGTTGGAATTTTAACTGAGTAAAAAGTACAGAAATTGAGGTTTTGCAATATAATTATGTTGAAAAGCTCCTAATTAATTATTTGTACTCCTAAAATTTGATTAAAACTTGTTTTGCGGTCCTTTTTGTAGAGGTTTCGGACGAGCTGGTTTAAATGGGCCTTTCAATGGACCCGTTGGAATTTTAACTGAGTAAAAAGTACAGAAATTGAGGTTTTGCAATATAATTGTGTTGAAAAGCTCCTAATCAGTTATTTGAACTCCTAATATTTGAATAAAACATTTTTGCGGTCCTTTTTGTGGAGGTTTCAGAGGAGCAGGTCTAAATGGGCCTTTCAATGGGCCCGTTGGAATTTTAACTGAGTAAAAAGTATAAAAGTGAGGTTTTGCAATATAATTGTGTTGAAAAGCTCCTAATCAATTACATAAACTCCAAAAATTTGATTAAAACTTGTTTTGCAGTCCTTTTTGTAGAGGTTTCTGACGAACGGGTCGAAATGGGCCTTTCAATGGACCCTTTGGAATTTTAACTGAGTAAAAGTATAAAAATTGAGGTTTTCAATATATTTTTGTTGAAAAGCTCCTAATCAGTTATTTGAACTCCTAAAATTTGTTTAAAACTTATGTTGCGGTCCTTTTTGTCGAGGTTTTGGACTAGCAGGTCTAAATGGGCCTTTCAATGGACCCGTTAGAATTTTAACTGAGTAAAAAGTACAGAAATTGAGGTTTTGCAATATAATTGTGTTGAAAAGCTCCTAATCAATTACATAAACTCCTAAAATTTGATCAAAACCTTTTTTTCAGTCTATTTTGTATCGGTTTCGGACGAGCAGGTCTATATGGGCATTACAATTGACCCGTTGGAATTTTAACTGAGTAAATAGTACAGAAATTGAGGTTTTTCAATATAATTGTGATGAAAAGCTCCTAATCAATTATTTGAACTCCTAAAATTTGATTAAAACTTGTTTTGCTGTCCTTTTGTAGAGGTTTCGGACGAGATGGTCTAAATGGGCCTTTCAATGGACCCGTTGGAATTTTAACTGAGTAAAAAGTACAGAAATTGAGGTTTTGCAATATAATGTTTTTGAAAAGCTCCTAATCAGTTATTTTAACTCCTAATATTTGAATAAAACATTTTTGCGAACCTTTTTGTAGAGGTTTCAGACGAGTAGATATAAATGGGCCTTTCAATGGGTCCGTTGGAATTTTAACTGAGTAAAAAGTATAAAAGTGAGGTTTCGCAATATAATTGTGTTGAAAAGCTCCTAATCAATTACATAAACTCCAAAATTTTGATTAAAACTTTTTTTGCAGTCCTTTTTGTTGAGGTTTCGGACGAGCGGGTCGAAATGGGCCTTTCATTCGACCCTTTGGAATTTTAACTGAGTAAAAATTAAAGAAATTGAGGTTTTGCTATAAAATTGTGTTGAAAAGCTCCTAATAAATTATTTGAACTCCTAATATTTGAATAAAACATTTTTGCGGTCCTTTTTGTAGAGGTTTCGGACGAGCAGGTCTGAATGGGCCTTTCAATGGGCCCGTTGGAATTTTAACTGAGTAAAAATTGAGGCTTTTCAATATAATTGTGTTGAAAAGCTCCTAATAAATTATTTAAACTCCTAAATTTTGATTAAAACATGTTTTGTGGTCCTTTTTATCGAGGTTTTGGACTAGCAGGTCTAAATGGGCCTTTCAATGGACCCGTTAGAATTTTAACTGAGTAAAAAGTATAGAAATTGAGGTTTTGCAATATAATTGTGTTGAAAAGCTCCTAATCAATTACATAAACTCCTAAAATTTGATTAAAACCTTTTTTTTCAGTCCATTTTGTATTAGTTTCGGACGAGCAGGTCTAAATGGGCCTTACAATGGACCCGTTGGAATTTTAACTGAGTAAAAAGTACAGAAATTGAGGTTTTGCATTATAATTGTGTTGAAAAGCTCCTAATCAATTATTTGAAATCCTAAAGTTTGATTAAAACTTGTTTTGTTGTCCTTTTTGTAGAGGTTTCAGACGAGATGGTCTAAATGGGCCTTTGAATGGACCCGTTGGAATTTTAACTGAGTAAAAAATACAGAAATTGAGGTTTTGCAATATAATTGTGTTGAAAAGCTCCTAATCAGTTATTTGAACTCCTAATATTTGAATAAAACATTTTTGCAGACCTTTTTGTAGAGGTTTCAGACGAGTAGGTCTAAATGGGTCTTTCAATAGGCCCGTTGGAATTTTAACTGAGTAAAAAGTATAAAAGTGAGGTTTTGCAATATAATTGTGTTGAAAAGCTCCTAATCAATTACATAAACTCCAAAAATTTGATTAAAACTTTTTTTTGCAGTCCTTTTTGTAGAGGTTTCGGACGAGCGGGTCGAAATGGGCCTTTTAATGGACCCTTTGGAATTTTAACTGAGTAAAAAGTAAAGAAATTGAGGTTTTGCAATATAATTGTGTTGTAAAGCTCCTAATAAATTATTTGAACTCCTAATATTTGAATAAAACATTTTTGCGGTCCTTTTTGTAGAGGTTTCGGACGAGTTGGTCTAAATGGGCCTTTCAATGGGCCCGTTGGAATTTTAACTGAGTAAAAAGTATAAAAATTGAGGTTTTTCAATATAATTGTGTTGAAAAGCTCCTAATTAATTATTTAAACTCCTAAAATTTGATTAAAACATGTTTTGCGGTCCTTTTTATCGAGGTTTTGGACGAGCAGGTCTTAATGGGATTTTCAATGTACCCGTTAGATTTTTAACTGAGTAAAAAGTATATAAATTGTGTTGGTTTTGCTAAGAGCAGCGAGTTTAGTTGTGTTGCTGGTGCTTTTAATGCATTATGATGCATTAATCCTCTGTTGTTGTGTGCTTGAAACAGGGGAGTTTGATCCGAGAGCATTAGAGGTGGTGTGGAAGGCTTCGGATGCTTGGTAGGCTTGTTGGCTAGCCTTGTTTTGTGTATCGGTGAGTGAAGTTGGGTTTTCAGCTTTTAAACCAAGGTTTTGAAGGTTTTGGGAGCTTAGTTTAAGTCTAAACAACTTTGCTAAGCTCAAGAGTAAGTAAATGGATTTTCTCTCTTGGTTTGTGTATGAATCAGTTTTTAAAGCATTTGCGAGTGTTGGATGCAATGCATGTGATTTGCGAGTTTTAATTCTGTTTTGAAAGCATAATTTAGCATGGTTTAATGCTGGTTTTTAAAGCCATGTGTGTTGGATGCTCAAGGTAAGAGATTCATGGTTTTGTACATTGGAATTATGAAATTGATGCATGGTGTTGCATGTTGTTTAATGGCTTTGTCTAATGCTTAGAACAGTGGATTGATGATGGTAAATGGTGGTTTGTGCATATTGGTTATGCTTGTAAAACATTGGGTTAATGTGGTAAGTTGGTTATATTGGCAAGTGATGTAAATGGTTCTTGGTTACTTGAATCGGATATAGTTAGCCGGCTATAGGATTGGGTGCACCGTGAATAAAGTCGCCTTGGATGTGGAGTGGTTAAGAGTGAACCGGTAAACTCCATCCAAGTATCCTAACGAGGTGGTTAAGGTCATAATGGTGTTGAAATTCCATTCGAGGACCTTGGGTAAGCAAAGGTAATAATGGTGGTTAAAATTCCATTTGAGGACCTTGTGCTTGTTAAGATCACAATGGTGGAGTAAGTCCATGTGTGGATCTTGTATAGGGTGTCCCGGATCTCGTTAGTGATGTTATACAACTACCAATCGGCGATGTTAAGGTTATATGGTGGTTAAATTCCATATATGGGAACCTTGTGAATGTTAAGGTTGTATGGTGGTTAAAATTCCATACATGGGAACCTTGTGTATGTTAAGGTTATATGGTGGTTAAAATTCCATATATGGTAACCTTGTGTATGGTAAGGTCAAATGGTGGTTAAAATTCCATTTGGGGACCTTGGATTGGTAGTGTGTATGAAGCGTGGGGACAACGCTTGTGATCCGCGTATCCGATTGGTTGTTGAGTTGAAAAGTGGATTTGGTTTATCACTTGGAAGCCAATATAATGTTCTTGAATATAATGAATCATGGGATCCTTGGAACGATGCATGATTGCATGAGTAGTGTATAATGATCTATGAATGCATGTTATACTTGTTAGCTTGAACAAGTGTTGATAATCTATTGAGAATGGTGCATGTGTGCATGGAGTCTCTTTAATGCATTGAAGTCTTGTGAAGGCTTGTTAATAAGGGAATGTGATGCAAATGTTGAGTTTGTGGTTCATATGTTGCATTTACTCAATGCACGTGGTTAATCAAATGAACAAGTGTTTTTAAAAGGTTTCTTGTTTGATATAATTTTCCAAGAATGAGGAAAGTATGTTGTGAAGTGGAAATGTTGTCAAGGATCTTGTATTTATCTTTGCACATGATGCTCATGCATGGATTGGTTAAATAGATGATTATGTAAGTTGTGCTTCGAAAAGGTTTACTTGGTTTGCTAAGCTAAGGGTTGCTTTACGTTTGAGAAAGGCTTGATGTTAAGCATGTTGTTGAAAAGGTTTTCAAACATAGCTTGGGTTTATCAAATTATGATGCTTTTGAAAGTGGTTTTATGTTTCGCTGCATTGATGGTGTTTTGGTTTTGAGCATTCCTCACTAAGCATTACGTGCTTACGCTCCTTTTTGTCCATCAATGCAGATAGTTGAAGTTGGAACAACGAGGAGCAAGGGATTCAAGGAAGTACTCCATTTGAGATGTATGTCTCGGTAATAGCTATAGATAATAAAGGCAATGGGGGAAGAACCTATTATGTTGATGTTTAATGGACTTGTGTATGTTGGACAAGTTTGATTTTATGTTGACGTTAATGTTGGACCATGTAATTGGCTTTATGAGGTGGTTTTGGCTTATTGATGCTTGAATGGTTTGCTAAGTAGGAAGCATGCCTATAGAATTGGGGATTTTCATAATTGTTGCCATGATGATGATTGAATGATGCATTTATGTTCCTTACATGTTGAATGTCTTGCTGGTAAAGTTTGGTTGCATTTGGAGCATGTATGGTTGATCAATTGTGTGTTTTAGCAGCCATTTCACTGCAATCTGTGCAGGGCATATCGGAACGGGAGCTGTTTTTCGGAACGGGTGCCCTGTAATAGCCCAGGCGTCCGAAACAGAAGACACCGTTCCGAAACGGAAAGTCCTCTGCCAGCCCTCGTTTTGGAACACGTTGTGGAACGGCCCCGCGTTTCGTAACAGGTTCTCCCTGTTTCGGAACACCTGACCGTTGGGGGCTGACATTGGCAGTTATATGTTTTGTAATGTATGCGTTTTGGTCCTGAAACATGTTTTTGCAATTGTATGAGTTTGGGATGTCCTTTTGAGCTGATATTTGGCAGAGAAGCATGAAAGATGATTAATTTCAAGTTGGTAACTTTAAATTGGGTTAAGTCCTTATAATTTCCAGAATTTACAATTTGGTCCCTAAAGTTGTATATTGTTCAATTGGGTCCCTGTTTAATCTCTGATGGTTATGATCTTTGAGTATGCTATTTGTATGATCACATCTAGGGTTAATGCGCATCTAGACAAGTTTAAAAAGAAAAAAGGGTCGTTAATCAAGGTTGACTTTCGGGTTGACTTTGATTTTCCCCGTGTGACTTTCATAATTCGGGTCAACCGTCTAGGCCGGGTTAAGGGGGTTACATTTGGTGGTATCAGAGCCAGGTTGCAAATGCTTGGGGAAAACGGTGAATTGTTGTATTATGTGTTTGATGTTATCCTGATGTGTGGTAGAGGGTTGGTTGGAATGTGTGTTTTTAAGCATGCTTTTTGGTTATGAATCTTCTTTGAGCTTATGTGGATTTGTGTTGATGTTGTGCTGGTGTTATGAGCTGATTTTATGAATGATGTAAGTATAATGGGTATGATTTTGATGATGCTATGCTGTTGCGAGTGGGTGTTGTTTGATGAAAGCATGATCGGGTATGTTGATTGATATGCTTGATGTTGTGATGTAACCCCCTTAACCCGGCCTAGACGGTTGACCCGAATTAAGAAAGTCACACGGGGAAAACCAAAGTCAACCCGAAAGTCAACCTTGATTAACGACCTTTTTTTTCTTTTTAACTCTTGTCTAGATGCACATTAATCCTAGTTGTGATCATACAAATAATATACTCAAAGATCATAAACATCAGAGATCAAACATGGACCCAATTGAACAATTTACAACTTTAGGGACCAAATTGTAAATTCTGATAATTACAAGGACTTCATCCAAATTAAAGTTACCATCTTGAAATTAATCAGGTTTCATGCTTCTCTGCAAATTTTCAGCTCAAACGGACATTCCAAACTCATACAATTGCACAAACAAGATTCAGGACCAAAATGCAAACTTTCCAAAACATTTAACTGCCATTGTTAGCCCCCAACGGTCGGCTGTTCCGAAACAGGGTGAGCCTGTTCCGAAACACGGGGCCGTTCCGCAACGCGTACCGATACGCGGGCTGGTAGTGACCATTCCGTTTCGGAACGGTGTCACCCGTTTCGGACGCCTGGGCTGGTTCAGGGCACCCGTTCCGAAACGAGGGCTACTGTTCCGAAACAGCCTGCACAAAAAGCTGCATTTTGCTTACTCAAACACACAATTGATCATCCAAACATGCTCCAAATGCTACCAAACTTTACCAGCATGAAATTCAACATATAAGGAACATATGAGCATCAACCAAACATCATAATAGCATCACATATGAAAAGCCCCAATTCTATGGCATGCTTCCTACACAAGCTACCCATTCAAGCATAAAACCTCCAAATCAATCATGTAATGGCCAAATACAAAACCAGCAATATCAACATCATTAAACATGCTTAGGGAGTACAACACATCTCCCAAAAACAACCACATGAGTTTCCCCCATTGCCAAATACCAAAAGCTAAATGTGTTCATAAAACCTTTCCATACTTGAGCTTAGTTTCCCCTTGGTTGCTTGCCTTCCTTGCTGCCCTCGAATCACCTTAATGTTCTGCATTATTGATTTAAGAAAACAAAGGAGAGCGTAAGCAAAAGCTTAGTGAGGAATGCTCATAGAAACCATTCAATAATGCATTTATAAAACACTTTATAAATCATGCTTCAAATCATCATTTGCACATGCTCAAAGCATACTTTAACAAGCAATTCATGCTTCATATCATAACATGTCATATTGGCCACAAGTGATAAGTTTCATCATTTTAAAACAAGTTCAACATAAGACTCACACATGGACTTTTAAACACCATTGTGATCTTATAAAGTACAAGAACCACGCATGGACTTTTAACCACCTTCGTGTTCTTCCCAAGGACTTTTAAACACCTTGGCCCCAAGGACTTTTAAACACCTTGGCCCATGGACTTTTAAACACCATGGCAAGGACCACACAAGGAATTTTAACCACCTTTGTGTCCTTAACAAGAACCATCCAAGGACTTTTAACCACCTTGATGTTCTTAAGTAACAAGGCTCACTCAAGGACTTTTAACCACCTTAGTGACCTTAACAAGAATCATCATGGACTTTTAACCACCATGAAGTTCTTAGAACCCACAAGGCTCACTCAAGGACTTTTAACCACCTTAGTGACCTTAACCTTTTTCAAAACATCACTTGCCAATATACATTATTATCATCAAAATATCCACTGTTTTAAAGCATTAAACCAAGCCATATTCATTATGCACTTATAAGCATCAAACCACCTTTTAACCATGCTCAAAAACAAGGAACTCTTACCTTGAGCTTCCTTCAACATATGGCTTACAAAATCAGCAATAACCATGCTAAATCATGCTTTCAAAACAGAATTTAAAACATGCAATAAACCACATTGCACAACAATCAACCATGGCCACCACTAGATAGTATTTCCGAAAACTTACACTTGAGCTTAGCAAAGTTGTTTAGACTTAAACTAAGCTCCCAAGACATTGGTTTCAAAGCCGAAAACCCAATTTCACTCACCGATTCCACTTCGCCTCTTGCCGAAGTACCAATTCAAACTTCCGGATCAACAACTCTTGGATCCAAAGATGCCTCCCCTGTTTTAACACATCAAAGCAGAGGATTAATGCATCATCATGCATTAATAGCTTCAATGAAAGCACCTAAACTCGCTGCTCTCATCCACACTCCATTTTCGGCCACCAAACACAACCGAAAATGCCTCCAAACAACTTCTCAACAAAGCCCAGCCATTAACCATCAAAACCTAACATCCTTTAACATCATATAACATCTAAAAAGAGCTTAACAACATCCTTATACCTCCAGCAACAACAGATCCACAAGATCTCACCAAAAACAACCTAGAATCATAAGCTAAACTTAGGAAATTCAACCTATCCGGGATTGCATTAATCAAAACTCAATTCCTTATCAAATTAACATTCATTAATCATCATTTTAACACCTTAAAACACTGCTTTAACAGATCCAACGAAATTCATCAAAAATCACCAAATCTTGCATTTTAAGCCAAGATCCATTAAACAACTTAAAAACCTTTTATAAAACATCAATTAAGGATTGAGAACTTAGGAATTTCAGTAAAGAACTGAGAGTTTAGAGGAGAAGGACGTTCTTACCTCCAAACTTGAGTTTCTCCTCTTTAGAGCCAAAAAGCTTGAAAATCCAAATAGCAAATTGCAAGGTTTTGTTGTAGAGATGATTAGGAATCCAAAGAGAATTGAAAAGATAGATTTGAGTGACAAAATCAGAAAGAAATCTCTGGAGAGAAAGTGTTTGGGTTGAGAGAAAATGAGAGAAAAGAAAATCGGAAGAAAATGGAAAGTTGGTTACAAAATAGTAAAATGATTTCCCTCCACTTTTCTTAAGCTTTAAAATCAGAATTATACATTAAAATATCTTAGAAAAATCTGGAGAAACTCCCTTTGGGTAAATAGCTCCTTAAAGATTCAAAGTTTCAATCCTTTCTAAAACAGTCACGCAACTTTCAAAAATTACATCTTGGTCACTAGCCAAAATGTCACTCTTCCAAACCTCATTTTGTAAAATTTATTTCACAGTTCACTTATATATATTAAAAGATGATTTTAGAACATTTTTCCATATTTTTAATGCAACCCGAACTAGGCTTTCCTAATTTCACCCTTTTAGATTCGAACAGCACTTTGACCAAACCGGTCAACGCCCAAAACTTCTAAACCCAAAACCGGGGCGTTACAACTCTCCCCCCCTTAAGAAATTTCGTCCTCGAAATTTACCTGAAGGAAAGAGATAAGGAAACTGCTTCAGCATGTCTTCCTTTCGCTCCCACGTGGCTTCCTCAACACCGCGATGCTTCCACAGCACCTTCACCAACTCAATGGTCTTGCCACGAAGAACCTTGCTATCCGAATCCAGAACCTTCACCGGTTCTTCATCATAGGTCAAATCCGGATTCAATACCACTTCCTCCACAGGCATCACATGCGAAGGATCAGATCTATACTTCCGGAGCATAGAAAACATGGAACACATCATGAATCTTCTCCAACTCTTGAGGTAGACTCAACCTGTACGCAACAGGACCCACACGCTCAACCACCTCATATGGTCCAATGTACCTAGGGCTCAACTTACCCTTCCGGCCAAACCTCATCACCTTCTTCCAAGGCGAAACCTTCAAGAACACACGGTCACCCACCGCATACTCTATCTCCTTACGCTTCAAATCCGCGTAAGACTTTTGCCGATCAGAGGCAGCCTTCAAACGCTCACAGATAAGCTTCACCTTCTCGGTGGTTCCTTTCAACAAAGCCGGCATCGAAACCAACTTTTGACCAGTTTCAGCCCAACAAAGGGGAGTCCTACACTTCCTCCCGTACAAAGCCTCATAAGGTGCCATCTGTATACTCGCTTGATAACTATTGTTATAAGCAAACTCCACCAGAGGCAGATGCTTCTCCCAAGAACCTTGGAACTCATTCACACAGCATCTCAACATATCCTCCAAAATCTGAATAACTCGCTCAGACTGTCCATCAGACTGAGGATGATAGGATGTACTGAAATTCAACCTTGTTCCCAAGGCTTGATGCAAACACTGCCAGAAACGCGATGTGAACCTCGGATCCCTATCCGACACAATCGACTTAGGCACACCATGCAGCCGCACAATCTCAGCAATGTACAGCTCTGCCAGCTTATCCAAAGAGAACGTAGTATGCACAGGCAAGAAATGCGCACACTTCGTCAGGCGATCCACAATCACCCAAACCGAATTCTTCTTCGACGGAGACAAAGGTAAACCAGATACAAAATCCATGGTAACCCTTTCCCACTTCCATTCAGGGATTCTCAACGGTTGCAACAACCCTGAAGGAACCTGATGCTCAGCCTTAACTCGCTGACACACCATACACTTGCTCACAAACTCCGCAACATCTTTCTTCAAACCCACCCAATAGTACTCATCATGAAGATCACGGTACATCTTGGTACTACCAGGGTGCATAGCAAAAGGACTACTATGACCTTCAGTCAGAATAGCACGCCTCAACTCAACATCATTGGGCACTACTATTCGACTCCCAAAACACAACACACCATCATCATTAAAGCTGAAATCCGAAGGCCTACCCTCCGCGATATCTTGAACATGAGACACCAAGGAATCATCCAGCAACTGCTTTTCCTTGATCAACTGAACCATAGATGGCTTCACTTGCAACTCAGCCACAAGACCACCATCTCGCGATATACTCAAGCTAGCAAACATAGCCCTCAGCTCAACAGCCACTTTCCTACTCAAGGCATCCGCAACAACATTAGCTTTTCCAGGGTGGTACTCAATCGTCAGATCATAATCCTTGAGTAACTCCAACCAACGTCGCTGCCTAAGATTCAACTCCTTCTGAGACATCAGATACCTCAAACTCTTGTGATCCGTGTACACCGTACACTTCTCACCATACAGATAATGTCTCCAGATCTTCAGAGCAAAAACCACTGCAGCCAGCTCAATATCATGCGTAGGATATTTGTGCTCATGCACCTTCAACTGCCGCGATGCATAAGCAACCACCTTACCCTCTTGCATCAGCACACATCCTAAACAACCATAGGACGCATCACTGTAGACCACAAACTCTTTCCCTGATTCAGGCTGAACCAAGATAGGAGCTTGCGTCAAAGCTGCCTTCAGCTTCTCAAAAGCCTGTTGTCTCGCTTCCGTCCACTCATACTTAACATCTTTCTGCAACAGCTTCGTCAAAGGTGCAGCAACCTTAGAAAAACCATCCACAAACCTCCGATAGTATCCCGCCAAACCAAGGAAACTACGGACCTCATGAACAGACTTAGGAACCTTCCAATTCATCACCGCCTCAATCTTCTAAGGATCAACACGAATCCCCTCAGCTGAAACCACATGCCCAAGAAACACCACCTCCTTAAGCCAAAACTCGCACTTGCTCAGCTTAGCATAAAGCTGATTCTCCAACAAAGCTTGCAGCACAATCCTCAAATGCTCTTCATGCTCCTCCTCAGTACGCGAGTACACGAGGATATCATCAATGAACACCACAACGAACTTGTCCAGGTATTCATGAAAAACACGATTCATCATGTCCATGAAAGCAGCAGGAGCATTTGTCAAACCGAACGGCATCACGAGGAACTCATAATGCCCATACCTTGTCCTGAAAGCTGTCTTAGGCACATCCACATCCTTCACCTTCAACTGATAATACCCTGACCTCAAGTCAATCTTAGAGAACACAGCAGCTCCCCGAAATTGATCAAAGAGATCATCAATCCTTGGCAAAGGATACCGATTCTTGATAGTCAACTTATTCAGCTGACGGTAATCAATGCACATTCTCATAGTGCCATCCTTCTTCTTCACAAACAAGACTGGTGCTCCCCACGGTGAAACACTCGGCCGGATGAAACCACGATCAAGCAGCTCTTGCAACTGCGTCTTCAGCTCCATCAGCTCTTTAGGTGCCATTCTATAGGGAGTAATGGACACAGGAGTTGTATTCTCATACAGCTCAATTCCAAACTCCACCTCGCGATTAGGAGGTAAACCAGGCAACTCCTCAGGAAACACTCCAGGAAACTCCTTCACAACTCTGATATCTTGCACCCTCAACTCCTGAGAGCTAGGATTCATCACAAAAGCTAGGTAAGCTTCACACCCTTGCCTCATCATCCTGCTAGCCTCCAAGGTAGACACCACATTGGCAAGAAACTTCACATTCTCACCAACCACAACAACTTCATAATCATCCGCAAGCTTAAGCGAAACTCGCTTATTCTCACAATCCACAACAGCACGATGCTCAGCAAGCCAATCCATACGAAGGATTACATCAAAACCATAAAAAGGCAGCTCCATAAGATCAACATGAAAAACATGCTCTTGAACAACCAACAGACACCTTCTATACAACTTTCGAGTCACAACAGTCTCACCAAAAGAACTAGTGATACGAACACCGACATACAAAGACTCAACAGGCAAACCAAGCAATTCAGCATGCTCACGCAAAATATATGAATGCGTAGATCTATAATCTATCAAGGAAAGTAATGACAAGGATTGCAAAGTAAAGGTACCTGCAATCACATCAGCATCATTCCTCCCTTCCCTCTGAGCATACACCCTAGCTTGACCTCCACCTTCCGGCTGAATGGCCACAACATGGGCCACTCCTCGGCCACCTTCATCCCTCCGCTGGAAATTACCACGGCCGCGCCCACGACCTCTCTGCGGAGCAGCAACAGCAGGTGCACGCACTTGGCCACCAGCCAACATAGGACAATCTCGCCTCAGATGATCCGCAGATCCACAATTCCAGCATCCATTACCGGCTGCCGCAACAGGAGCTTGCACCTCCCTCACAGCACGAGGACAGTCACGCTTCATGTGACCACGCGAACCACAAATCCAGCAAAGCACTCGGATCAGCTCTAGCATTGCCTCCTCTAGCAGGTGCACCACCACCTCTCTTTGCTGAGGACTGATACTTCTGATCACGTCCCCTCTTGTTCCGTCCACCACCGGAACTAAACTCAGCAGCTCTCTTACCAGAACTCGCTCCAGCACCTCTAGCAGATAAACCCAGGTTCATCTCTATATCCTTGGCTCGGCCCACTAACACATCGAAATCATCATACTCAGTGGCCAGCACATACATTTTCACCTCCGTCACTAAACCATAACGGAACCTTTCGCACCTCGTCCGCTCATCAGGTACCAGCTCAGATGCATACTGGCTAAGTCTAACAAACTGAACCTCATACTCAGCCACTGTCATGCTCCCTTGGGTAAGAGACATGAACTCACGCTTCTTTTCATCAAGATATCTCACGCCAAGATATCTCCTCTTAAACACATTCTGAAAGAATGTCCAGGTTACATCAGCTTCAGCCATCCCAGCTATGGTGGTCGTCCACCACGTATAAGCATCATCCTGTAGTAAAGATACTACACAACCCAACTTTTGCACATCCGTTCAGCTCATCTGTCCCAAAATTCTCTTGGTACTTTCTAACCAAGCCTCAGAACCTTCAGCTGACATACCCCTAAACTCAGTCCCACCAAGACTGCGCAAACGCTCCAGAGGTAGTCTAACACCAGTATCTCCTTGATGCCCAGCTCCTTGAGCTCCAGCTACTGCCGCTCTAAAAGCACCCGCAATAGCTTGTACCAACATCGTCATATCAGGCATAGCTTGCCCCTGACCAAACTCAGGTCCAGCAGCTCCAGCACCAGCTGCAGCTCCAGCTCTTTCCCTCTCAGCACCACCACCACCAGGTGGAGGAGGAGGTAACACTGCACTACCCGCATTCTCTTCGTTCTCATTCTCATTCGGAGTCGTAACTTTCACGTTACTTCTTAACTCTCTACGTGGTGCCATACTTTAACCATGCAATCACAATGCAAATAAACAAAATTAGGCCCTGCAAGGTAAGCAATCCAAGTACTCAAGCTCAATTTCATTTAAAATCAACATCATTTCATCAGCTTCGATTTGGCAATGGGTACTCACATCATGCTTCATCACAGCATACAACTCAATTGCATCAAAATCACAAACCACTCAACATGCTTTCACTCAACAAGCATAAAAGGCATACATACTTCAACCATGCACACGTTCATTCCCAATTACTCGAGAACTCAGCTCTGATACCACCAAATGTAACCCCCTTAACCCGGCCTAGACGGTTGACCCGAATTAAGAAAGTCACACGGGGAAAACCAAAGTCAACCTGAAAGTCAACCTTGATTAACGACCCTTTTTTTTCTTTTTAACTCTTGTCTAGATGCACATTAATCCTAGTTGTGATCATACAAACAACATACTCAAAGATCATAAACATCAGAGATCAAACAGGGACCCAATTGAACAATTTACAACTTTAGGGACCAAATTGTAAATTCTGATAATTACAAGGACTTCATCCAAATTAAAGTTACCATCTTGAAATTAATCAGGTTTCATGCTTCTCTGCAAATTTTCAGCTCAAACGGACATTCCAAACTCATACAATTGCATAAACAAGATTCAGGACCAAAATGCAAACTTTCCAAAAATTACATCTTGGTCACTAGCAAAAATGTCACTCTTCCAAACCTCATTTTGTAAAATTGATTTCACAGTTCACTTATATATATTAAAAGATGATTTTAGAACATTTTCCATATTTTTAATGCAACCCGAACTAGGCTTTCCTAATTTCACCCTTTTAGATTCGAACAGCACTTTGACCAAACCGGTCAACGCCCAAAACTTCTAAACCCAAAACCGGGGCGTTACATGTGATATCCATGTTTTTATTGAGTGTTATGTCAAGTAAAAAGGGAGGATTCGGGATACCCATTGCCTTATTATTATAGCTATTGTGTTATTTTGGAGTTGGAGTTTGAATCCTTGCTTAAAGCTGGTCTAACCGATTTGTTTGTTTTGTTGTGATTGTTTGCTGTTTTTAGCATGGTGAAATCGATGAAAGAATGGCAGTTAGGTGAGATGGTTGCTGCCTTAGAGCAGGTTGTTAAGGCGTGGAATTCACCTTTTAATGGAGGTGTTTCGTCTCAGTCTTCTGTGCTTGGGGTTGAGATAGTAAGGCAGGAGGAAGAAGTTGGTTCTGTGATGGATAGTTCATCACATGTTGTTCAAGAGGTGTTGGGAACATCTCAGGCGGTGGCAAAAGTAAGGCCTGTAGATGTGCTGGCTGTGGAATGTGCGGGTTTGTCGAAGCAGCAATTACATGATTTGGGAGTTGTGGAGTATCATGGTTCGACACCTGAGTCGTTCGAGGCTTGGTTAGCCAGTGTAGTTCTGATTTTGGATCAGGAAGGTTGTGATTATGCCTGTAAGCTTGGAAGCGTTGTCTCGTTGATGTTGAAGGACGCTTGTGCCTGGTGGACATCCGTAGTGGTGGCATCGCACATCCAAGATATTGATTGGGACTTCTTTGTGTCTGCCTTTTATGAAATGTATCTTGGAGGGAAATTCCCAAGGGATAAGCAATGTGAGGGTGTGGTTTCTATTTATGAAGGTGGGAAGGGTTTAAGCAAGGAAGTTGTGGGTGGAGTGGAAGCTCAGTTACCGGTGTGTGATCGTTGTGGAAGGCGCCATGTTGGTGGTTGTTGGGGCGCGGGTGCTTGCTGGAACTGTGGTTCTAAGGAGCATGTGAAGCGAGATTGTCCTCATGTGGTAAAATCAGCTTCAGTGGTAGTAGAAGGGTCTCTACAGAGTCGTGGGCACGGTCGAGACAAAATTCGAGGGTGGAAGGAAGGGCAGAAAGTTGTGAGAGGCTTGGGAAGTGAAGTCTGCTGGAATTGTGGGTCTGTTGGACATATGAGACGTAGTTGTTTGAGGTTGGCTCGGGGTAGCCAGGGTTCTTTTCCGCAGGGAAATGGTGACGACCTAAGGGTGTTAGCTGATGCCGCATCGGTGCGGCTGGGGAATGATGGTTCTGCGAGGAAGAGAGCTCGTCTGTTGAAGCTCCGGGGTAGTGATGTGTTTTCAGGTAACCTTGTTATGTGGTTTTTGCCCTAGTTATCTTAGTTTGGTTTTGGTTTGGTTTTTCCTTGCGTAATGAGTATGATTTCATTGCTAGTATGGTTGGGGTAGTAGTTGTTGTTGTTTTGGAAACAACTCTAGTGTGAAAAGGGTATTAGTGGGTGTCTTGTGGATAATGGGTTGTTAGGATGATGGAGTTACAAAGTTGGAGGTGAGGTAGGAAGCTGTTCTTAGACGGATTCTGAGGATGTTACTGGTGGGTGTGAATCGACATACATGCACAGTTAAAAATCATTTGTTATATGCTATATTATATATGTACTGGTCCATGCATACATGTGGCATGACATTAGAGGTTTGCATACATGTACATCAGGCATTGGTAGGGAATATTGAAGACCATGCATACAACGTTCACACTCGCTAATAACTAATCGAGTCTGTTAGTGCTGTGATAGAGTTAGGCTGGATGATGGGTTTTTAGAGGTTGTTGTGTTGCTAGGAGAATGTTAGAAGTTGTGGAGGGTATCAAGCGAGCTGTTAGTAATTGGGAGTGCGGTGTAGCATGTTGGTAGAAAGAAAGTGTTTGGTGCTTAACGAGTTTAGTGGTGTGGTGGAAGAAGATCGCCGATTGAAGTTAGAATCGGTCAAGTGGTTGTGAATAGCTAGTAGAGGTGGTAGTTCCTTGGAAGTTAGGAGATGTTGTATGTTGTGGGTGGTTAGCAAGGTGCTGGGGTAACTTGGCATAGGTGTTGTGTTGTGGGTTGTAGAAAAAGGTTAGTCTGGGAGAGTAGGAGTCTCGTAACCTAGTTATGTACGTGTAGGTTGGGCGGTGTCCTGGTAAAGCAAGTGTTGCAGTCAATCTTGAAGTGGGAAGGCAATGTAAGATCTAAGGCCATTGTTGGTTGGCCGAGTTTTGTGAGAAGTGTTGGTTAGTTGTGGTTAAGTAAATTCCTTTTGAAGTCAGCTAGTGGTGTGTGGAACGGCTGGCGGAGCCAAGGATGGGGTTTTGTGACGTGGTTATCGGGTGATGGGTGAGTAGTCCGAGTGAGCCGTTGAAGTTATGATAGCGGTGAATCTGAAAGAGTGTCAGCATTGTGTTGAGAAGTTTAAGTAAGCAGTTGATGCTTAAGAATTCTTGCTTGGCGTGGTAACCTTTGGAAGAGGTTGAGCAGTTGTGCAAGAGGTTTTAGAGGAAGTGAAGGTTTTGGGATACATGGTGGCTGAATTGGTTTGGTTGGCGTCACTGTGTGCGCGAGTTTTGGGAATTATGAGTTAAGGTGGAGTATGCTGCAAAAAGGTTGGAGGTATTTCAGGTTGTTGTTGGGGCTATGTGCAGATCATAAGTGTGAGAGGATAAGGTGTGGATAGTATCTGAGTGCTTTGGAAATTCTTGAACAGTATGTGGTGGTGTTGGGTTCGGTGGAGTTTTGTCTGGAGAGTGTTCAGTGGTGGTTGAGGCTTTTGTGGTGCCTTGTGTGTTGATTTGAGAAGGTTGTTTGCCCTCATTTCGCCAGTTGAAATTTCGAGGACGAAATTTCCTAAGAGGGGGAGAGTTGTAACACCCCGGTTTTGGGCTTGGAAGTTTTGGGCGTTGACCGGTTCGGTCAAAGTGCTGTTCGAATATAAAGAGGTGAAATTAGGAAAGCCTAGTTCGGGTTGCATTAAAAATATGGAAAAATGTTCTAAAATCCTCTTTTAATATATATAAGTGAACTGTGAAATCAATTTTACAAAATGAGGTTTGGAAGGGTGACATTTTGGCTAGTGACCAAAATGTAATTTTTGAAAACTGCGTGGCTGTTTTAGAAAGGATTGAAACTTTGAATCTTTAAGGAGCTATTTACCCAAAGGGAGTTTCTCTAGATTTTTCTAAGATATTAAATGATTTATTTCTGATTTTTAAACAAAAGAAAAGTGGAGGGAAAATATTTTCCATTTCTAACTAACTTTTCCATTTTCTATTTTCTCTCAAGCCAAACATCTTTCTTCAGATCTTTTCCCTCTGGTTTTGTCATCTAAATCACTCATTTCATTTCCCTTTTGATTGCAAATCATCTTATCAACAAAACCTCATCATTTGCTAGTTGATTCTTCAAGCTTTTTGGTTCTAAAAAGGGAGAAACTCAAGTTTGGAGGTAAGAACGTCTTTCTCCTCTAAACTCTCAGCTCTTTACTGAAATTCCTAAGTTCTCAATCCTTAATTGATGTTTTATAAGTGGTTTTAAAGTTGTGTAATGGATATTGGCTTAAAATGCAAGATTTGGTGATTTTTGATGGATTTTCGTATGATCTGATTGGGCTGTGTTTTAAGGTGTTAATTTGATGTTAAATGAATGTTAAAGTGATGAGAAATTGAGGTTTAATCAATGCAATCCCGAATAGGTTGAATTTCCTAAGTTTAGCTTGTGTTCTTGGTTGTTTTTGGAGTGTTTTTGGTGATCTGTTATAGCTGGAGGTACAAGGACGTGTTTGGGATCATTTTGAATGTTAATTGATGTTTATAAATGGTTAGAAGTGATGGATCTTGGCTGGGTTAAGTTTTGGAAGTGTTTGGAGGTGATTTCGGTTGTATTTGGTAGCCGAAATGTTGGTTTTGCTCAGAGCAGTGAGTTTAGTTGTGTTGCTGGTGCTTTTAATGCATTATGATGCATTAATCCTCTGTTGTTGTGTGCTTGAAACATGGGAGTTTGATCCGAGAGCATTAGAGGTGGTGTTGAAGGCTTCGGATGCTTGGTAGGCTTGTTGGCTAGCCTTGTTTTGTGTATCGGTGAGTGAAGTTGGGTTTTCAGCTTTTAAACCAAGGTTTTGAAGGTTTTGGGAGCTTAGTTTAAGTCTAAACAACTTTGCTAAGCTCAAGAGTAAGTAAATGGATTTTCTCTCTTGGTTTGCGTATGAATCGGTTTTTAAAGCATTTGCGCGTGTTAGATGCAATGCATGTGATTTGCGAGTTTTAATTCTGTTTTGAAAGCATAATTTAGCATGGTTTAATGCTAGTTTTGAAAGCCATGTGTGTTGGATGCTCAAGGTAAGAGATTCATGGTTTTGTACATTGGAATTATGAAATTGATGCATGGTGTTGCATGTTGTTTAATGGCTTTGTCTAATGCTTAGAACAGTGGATTGATGATGGTAAATGGTGGTTTGTGCATTTTGGTTATGCTTGTAAAACATTGGGTTAATGTGGTAAGTTGGTTATATTGGCAAGTGATGTAAATGGTTCTTGGTTACTTGAATCAGATATAGTTAGCCGGCTATAGGATTGGGTGCACCGTGAATAAAGTCGCCTTGGATGTGGAGTGGTTAAGAGTGAACCGGTAAACTCCATCCAAGTATCCTAACGAGATGGTTAAGGTCATAATGGTGTTGAAATTCCATTCGAGGACCTTGGGTAAGCAAAGGTAATAATGGTGGTTAAAATTCCATTTGAGGACCTTGTGCTTGTTAAGATCACAATGGTGGAGTAAGTCCATGTGTGGATCTTGTATAGGGTGTCCCGGATCTCGTTAGTGATGTTATACAACTACCAATCTGCGATGTTAAGGTTATATGGTGGTTAAAATTCCATATATGGGAACCTTGTGAATGTTAAGGTTGTATGGTGGTTAAAATTCCATACATGGGAACCTTGTGTATGTTAAGGTTATATGGTGGTTAAAATTCCATATATGGGAACCTTGTGTATGGTAAGGTCAAATGGTGGTTAAAATTCCATTTGGGGACCTTGGATTGGTAGTGTGTATGAAGCGTGGGGACAACGCTTGTGATCCGCGTATCCGATTGGTTGTTGAGTTGAAAAGTGGATTTGGTTTATCACTTGGAAGCCAATATAATGTTCTTGAATATAATGAATCATGGGATGCTTGGAACGATGCATGATTGCATGAGTAGTGTATAATGATCTATGAATGCATGTTATACTTGTTAGCTTGAACAAGTGTTGATAATCTATTGAGAATGGTGCATGTGTGCATGGAGTCTCATTAATGCATTGAAGTCTTATGAAGGCTTGTTAATAAGGGCATGTGATGCAAATGTTGAGTTTGTGGTTCATATGTTGCATTTACTCAATGCACGTGGTTAATCAAATGAACAAGTGTTTTTAAAAGGTTTCTTGTTTGATATAATTTTCCAAGAATGAGAAAAGTATGTTGTGAAGTGGAAATGTTGTCAAGGATCTTGTATTTATCATTGCACATGATGCTCATACATGGATTGGTTAAATAGATGATTATGTAAGTTGTGCTTTGAAAAGGTTTACTTGGTTTGCTAAGCTAAGGGTTGCTTTACGTTTGAGAAAGGCTTGATGTTAAGCATGTTGTTGAAAAGGTTTTCAAACATAGCTTGGGTTTATCAAATTATGATGCTTTTGAAAGTGGTTTTATGTTTTGCTGCATTGATGGTGTTTTGGTTTTGAGCATTCCTCACTAAGCATTATGTGCTTACGCTCCTTTTTGTCCATCAATGCAGATAGTTGAAGTTGGAACAGCGAGGAGCAAGGGATTCAAGGAAGTACTCCATTTGAGATGTATGTCTCGGTAATAGCTATAGATAATAAAGGCAATGGGGGAAGAACCTCTTATGTTGATGTTTAATGGACTTGTGTATGTTGGACAAGTTTGATTTTATGTTGACGTTAATGTTGGACCATGTAATTGGCTTTATGAGGTGGTTTTGGCTTATTGATGCTTGAATGGTTTGCTAAGTAGGAAGCATGCCTATAGAATTGGGGATTTTCATAATTGTTGCCATGATGATGATTGAATGATGCATTTATGTTCCTTACATGTTGAATGTCTTGCTGGTAAAGTTTGGTTGCATTTGGAGCATGTATGGTTGATCAATTGTGTGTTTTAGCAGCCATTTCACTGCAATCTGTGCAGGGCGTATCGGAACGGGTGCTGCCGTTTTGGAACGGGTGCCCTGTAATAGCCCAGGCGTCCGAAACGGAAGACACCATTCCGAAACGGAAAGTCCTCTGCCAGCCCTCGTTTCGGAACACGTTGCGGAACGGCCCCGCGTTTCGAAACAGGTTCTCCCTGTTTCGGAACACCTGACCGTTGGGGGCTGACATTGGCAGTTATATGTTTTGTAATGTATGCGTTTTGGTCCTGAAACATGTTTTTGCAATTGTATGAGTTTGGGATGTCCTTTTGAGCTGATTTTTGGCAGAGAAGCATGAAAGATGATTAATTTCAAGTTGGTAACTTTAAATTGGGTTAAGTCCTTATAATTTCCCGAATTTACAATTTGGTCCCTAAAGTTGTATATTGTTCAATTGGGTCCCTGTTTAATCTCTGATGGTTATGATCTTTGAGTATGTTGTTTGTATGATCACATCTAGGGTTAATGCGCATCTAGACAAGTTTAAAAAGAAAAAAAAGGGTCGTTAATCAAGGTTGACTTTTGGGTTGACTTTGATTTTCCTCGTGTGACTTTCTTAATTCGGGTCAACCCTCTAGGCCGGGTTAAGGGGGTTACATAATCAGTTATTTGAACTCCTAATATTTGAATAAAATATTTTTGCGGTCCTTTTTGTAGAGGTTTCAGACAAGCTGGTCTAAATGGGCCTTTCAATGGGCCCGTTGGAATTTTAACTGAGTAAAAAGTATAAAATTGAGGTTTTGCAATATAATTGTGTTGAAAAGCTCCTAATCAATTACATAAACTCTTAAAATTTGATTAAAACTTTTTTGCAGTCCTTTTTGTAGAGGTTTCAGACGAGCGGGTCGAAATGGAGGTTTTGCAATATAATTGTGTTGAAAAGCTCCTAATAAATTATTTGAACTCCTAATATTTGAATAAAACATTTTTGCGGTCCTTTTTGTAGAGGTTTCGGACGAGCAGTTCTAAATGGGCCTTTCAAAGGGCCTGTTGGTAGTTTTTTTATTTAAGAAAAGGCCTCATTAAAAACCCCTACTGTTGTCCTTCTTGCAGAGCTAGAGGACCCTAAAAAGGGGAAAAGAGTACCTTAGATTTTATTAATTCGGAGAGTTGCTCTTTACAAGATGATAGGTACATGGTGGTACATCAGAGTTAAATGATACAGAAGACATGGATCCTACATCATTAGCAGCCAAAGTATGGGCTACCGAGTTTGCCTCACGGCGTACATAAGATACAAGAGCAAAAGGTAAAGAATGTAAAGACTCTCGAATCCTAATAAGAAGGGGTCCCAAAGTAGAAAGGTCATGTCCTGGTTGTTGAGTCTATTCGCAAGAGAGGCATAGTCTGTTTCGAACAAAATCCGATTCCATCCATGAGATTGGGCGAAAGTGATCCCCTCGAGAAGGCCTTCACCTTCACAAGTGGTAGCGTCCAAGCAGCTGCCTATCGGGAAAGCAAGGCCTACAACTACCGCACCTTTCGAATCATGTGCCACGACACCAACAGACGCAGCACGGGTGATAGGGTCAAAAGCCCAATCCACATTTATTTTAATGTGATCAAGTGGCGGAGGTATCCAACATGGAAGAGATAGAGTAGATGATGATTGAATAGATTGAAGGGCGGCTTTGCAAAAAGCATCATGTAGATTGATGGAATTAATAGCAGTAAGCCATGGCGGTTGTAAGTGATGGCTATGAGTCCAATCATTATGTCTATTCCAGATGTTCCAGATGTTCTAGATGGTTGTGAGGAAAAGACCAAATTTATCCGGCGTTAAGAGGTGGGTAGCCTCTTCTAGCCATTGGATAGGAGATGTAGCCGTGCTCCTAGTTATGGTAGTGGGAATTCCAGAGAGGTGAAGAGCCTCAGAAGCCCCAACACAGTCACGAAGGGCATGGAGGATAGATTCAGAGTGCGCCCCGCAAATAGGATAGGGCCCAGAGGTGGTGGCGAAAACTTGCAATTTTGAGCCAACGGGAAGAGCTGCGGATGCTGCCCGCCATCCAAAAGTTTTAACTTTAGGGAGGGCCTTAGTTTTAGACAGGAACTTCCAAAAACGAGTGAGGGAAGTATGCGGATCCGAAGTGCGTTGTAGAAATAAGTAACCTGAACGGACTGAGTAGATACCGGAGTCATTAGGAGCCCAGAGGATAGAATCACGGTAATCATTAATAATGGGAATACGAAGAATGGCATCGGCATCCACTGGGTTGAAATGGTTTCGGACCTTTTCAGTATCCCAAGCAGTCCGATTACGAAGCATGAAGTCACGACATCGAATATGGATTTCCTCAGAGACTTCATAGTCTCTAGTAAGGGTAGCACCAACATTAATGTTGTGAATAATTTCATGGGCCACAAGTATATTATCAATTATATTTCGTCCCTGAATAAAGGTTGCTTGGTTAGGGCTGATACAAAAGGGTATTGTTTGTTTCATTCTATTAACAATGGTTTTAGCTACTATTTTGTATAGAACAGTACAAAGACTAATGGGTCTTAGTTGTCTCATAGAAGTTGGATCCTTAATTTTCGGAATAAGAACAAGAATAGTTTTGTTAACTGAGGCCATATCTGTATTGTCATTTAGCAGATTAAGGCATAGAGTAGTGACATCATCGCCTACAGTGTCCCAGTGTTGTCTAAAAAAGCTGCTTTGTAATCCGTCGATACCAGGTGCTTTCCTTGGGTCAATGTCGCGGAAAGCTTGAAAATTTTCTTCCTTAGTGAAGGTCGTTAAAAGAGTGTCATTCATAGCTTGTGTTATCGAAGGCAAAATTTTATTGAGTATATTTTCATAAAGCTGTGGGTTAGAAGACATAAAAAGATTTTTGGAAATAGTCAGAAGCAATTTACATTAAATCCTTTTCATCAGTACACCAGTTCGAGTTGGAGTCAAAAAGACCAATGATTGAATTTTTTTCCTCCTATTATTTGCTTTGGCATGAAAGAATCTTGTATTTTTATCCCCTTGAGAGAGCCAGAGGTTTCTAGATCTTTGCACCCAGTAAATTTCCTGTTCCGTTAGAAGTTTATTGAGTTCAGCTCTGTATTTGGTATAGAGTTCTTCATTTGTAGATGTTAAAGGACGACACAAAAATTTATTAATTTTTTTGGTAAGAAAATTTATGCGTCCTGATGTATTAAATCTTTTTTGATTTTGCCAGACTTCCAAGCAAGTACCGACAGCTTGTAATTTTTCTAGGGTTGTTCCATTTGTTGTGTCCCAAGTACGTTTAACAAGAGCGATGTTGTCCTCACGGTTCGCCCAACAATTTTCGAATCGAAAAGTGTTAAGGGAACAATGAGATTGAGGCGTGTCCGTGGGGGATGTATCTAGAAGTAAGAAGCAGTGATCATATTTGGCAACATAATCCGTAGAGATACGATGCAAAGGGTGTAAATTTTTCCAAGCCGAGTTAGCTATGAACCAATCTAATCTTTCAAGGATAGTTAGGGTTAGTGGCCCAATTTTCGTCCAAGTAAACCAGCCGGATGTAGGTTTGCAATCATAGAGATTATTGCGGGAAAGGGAGTGACGAAAATTGTTGATTTGTGATCTTGCGCGACGGCTACCTCCTTGTTTTTCATTATCTGTTAAAATTTCGTTAAAATCCCCACCAAGGATCCAAGGAATATTATGATTATTTGTATTTAAAGAATCAATAATTTCCCATGTTTTATATTTCTGACTCGTTTCAGAAAAACCATGCATACCAGTAAAGTACATAGCGCAATTATCCAAATGAATTTGAGTATGAATGAAACGACTCGAGTACGAAAGCAAACTAAGATTTATATTATTCGAAATAAAGAGTGCCAAACCAGAACATCCATCATTCGGGGGGATAGTAATAATTTCTAACATTCCCAGGGAAAGACATAGCCGGATACATGCCGCATTATGAATCTTAGTTTCGCAAATAAAAATAATATCCGGGTTGGATTGTTGGACATAGTTCTTAAAATGTTGAACTGCCTGGACTTGTCCTAAACCCTGGAAGTTCCAACAAAGGATCCTCATTTTTCTCGGCGGGGCTGAGAGTCAGCCGCCGCCGGAGAGTTTTTTGAGCTGCTCATCCCAGCCTTAGGAGTGGATCCGGAGGGTTTGGATTTCTTGGGTGGGAGCGACACTTGGATGGGTGAACGGCATTTTGTGCCTCGATTTGGTGGGGCTGGAGCAGGGGCAGGAGCTGCATCATTCGGGTAAGTTTTTAAGAGCCATAGGTTAAAATCATTGAAATTTGATTCGGTAGTAACATGAGGCTTACGTAATTCAGCTTCAATCTTCTTGATTTGTTGAGCAGTTGGGCTAGGAACACCATCATCAGTGGCATCCCAATCATCGTCCGATACATCCTCAGGGATATGATAGATAGTGTTTAGAGGTTGCGGCTCGAGAGGAGCTTTCTATTTTGACTCCGACGCAGAGGGATCCTTGGATAGGGGAATATCGCCCATAGCAGTGTCAGTATTGGGTGCTTCCTCAGTGGGCTGTTCCGAGAATGACGCAGCATCCCCCTCGTTTAGAGAGCCTGCGGATGATTTGGAATTATTAATTAATTTAGGGATTAGATGCTGATTAAAATAGAGTACAATATTAATAAGGAGATTGGGAGAATTACCTATAGTATTCGGATCATTAGCAGGGACATTGACATTAGCAGTAGCGATATTAGCAGTAGGGGCTGTGAAAAATAATAGGAGGAGTAAAGATAGAATCAGTTTCAGTGTAAAGCATAAAGAAAATAAAATAGTGGAGATAGGACAAAATAGATTACCAGATGGCAAAGGGTTGTTTTGGTTGAGACCGGGTTCAACATTACGGATTCGCCCACGTGTACCAATTGGGCGACGTCTTGGGGGGAGGTAGCGGAGCTACTCCCCATATTGCAACTTGCTGAGGTCTAGAGAAGAGCGAATTGGACAATTTTCAATGGTATGGCTAATTATACCACAACCAGGGCATAAGGTAGGAAGGCGTTCGTATTGAAGACGACACAAAGTTTTATCAGCCCCGGACCCGATGAAGAGGAATCGGGTGACCGGACGGGTAATATCCAGCAAAATTTCCACACGCAGGAATTCTTTCATGTTTCCTTCGAGCTCTCGAGTATCAGTGCGCAAAACATTGCCTATCATGGAGCCTAGAGCATGTCCCACAAGGTGTGATCGATCGATATCCTCACAGAGTGAGGATGGCAGGCCGAAAATACGGATCCAGATACGCATGATGTTGAATGAATATTCGCCAATGGTCTTAGAAGGGTTGTATTCTGTAAGGGCTAACCATTCGTCCTTATACAACCAAGGACCACGATTAAGGACTTCATAACAAGATTTGACCTCCTTAAATTTGATCTTGAGAAAATTATCCTGGATGACAAAGATAGATACCAAATTTCTAGGCTTCCAAATACCTTCAAA
Source organism: Hibiscus tridactylites (assembly GCA_958450335.1). NCBI lineage: Eukaryota > Viridiplantae > Streptophyta > Magnoliopsida > Malvales > Malvaceae > Hibiscus > Hibiscus tridactylites. The sequence continues at coordinate 66,047,150 of OY288271.1, forward strand.
AGCGCTAAAGACAGCATATATATCAATTGGTTTTGATGAGATAAAGCAACCTATAAGAAACAACTTGGGGTCTTCCTTAACAAAATCCCAACCGAAGTATGGGGTATAGAGTAGTTCTGCTTCTTCATTAGTAAGATCAATAGAACTGAGTTGGGGGATAGAGGAGGCTGCCATGGGTGAAGGATGGAGATTGAGGGAACAAGGAGAACAAGGAGAAGTTTGTGGGTCAATGTATGTTTGTGGTCTGTATAAAAAATAAGTACCTATGTTAGTTATGCTATAGTAAGTCGGGAGAAAAGGAAAGAAGGTTGAAAATATATTCCTTAAAATTAGGGTTAATTGAATGACGAAAAAAGTAGCGTGATATTCAAGGAAATATTCCAGAAATAAATTGATTAGAAGAGGAAAGAGAATAGTGAAATTTGAATGTAATAAATAAGATACTTTAAGCGGTATAGGTGGGAGATCGGGAACAGTAATAAGGGTGGAGGAGTGATAAAAGAAGAAATTGATTGTTAAAATTGGAAAATAGATAATTAAAGATGATACCGTATAGAAAGGAAAGAATATGGAAGAATAAATGTTTTCCTTCAAAAAGATAGTGATTGCAATGAATTGCGCAAGAAACGTGTGAAAAGTAATTACAATAAAGATTAAAATGATTAATAGACAATTAAGGAAATATGAAAATTGAAGCACTAATAATGGAAAGAGGAAAGGAAAAAGTATATAGAAGGGGAGAAATATGGTAGGAAAGTTGTTTTCCATCATAAAGATGGTCGTATTGGATTCCCTTAAAAGGGCTAGATTTAAGGCGCCTAAGGAGGCGTTGAGACAATATTTTGTAAGCATAAATAAAATGAGAAAAAGGAAACTCGTTGAGATGAAAATGTTAACGGTAAAAATTTTGCTAATCAATTTGTATAACACATAGCTAATGGAAAGATAGTAATAAACACGAGATAAAAGAAAACATGAATAAAATAAACATAAAGGGAAAGAGCAATCAAGAAAGAAAAACAGAAAAAGAGCAAAAAATAATAAAAATTACAGACCAAGGGATAGAAGGAAGCGGGGACAAGAAATAAATTACATACCAAAAGAGCAAAAGGGGGGGGGGGTAATTAATGGCTACGAAAAAATAATTACATGCCCGTTTAAAAATAAAGTAGTATAATCTATACCAGAGTGTGGGCCCAGCTCTCCAAGCTTTCATGTTTGTTGCAACAATAGGAAAATGAAGAGGTTTCCTAATTCGATCTGAATCAGTGTTAAAAGAGAAAAAATTAGAGTTAGAAGACTGCAGATGCCATCTAAGAGAAAGAAAAGATCGAAATGAGAAGACAACCAAATATATGAGCAGAGGCATGGAATAAACAAAGTACGCAATGCCATAACATGAAAATAAACAAGTATAGAAAGAGAGGGAATAAGCACAGATTGGAATAGAGAAACTAAGGAAACATAGTAAATGTAAGTAATAGCATAAACAAAGAAGATACCAATTGGAGGAGCATAAATATACTAGTTTGTACACCATCACCAAAGCGGAGAAGGAGATAGACCTATTAAAAACGAAATTCTTCATGGAGGGAAAATATAACAAATTTAAAGGTGAAAAACAACATTAATGAGCTATTAAAAAAGCCTCCATAATTGTAAAATAAGATGCGCAAGAAACATCGAAATGTGGGTTGGGAGGAAAGAAAATTGAGCATAAATTGAAATTTATGGAAGAAAAATTACAGAAAGGATTGGACAAGCTTAGTATCAAAGCATAAAATTGCATGTAGGGGGAAAACAAAATAATGAGAAAAGTAAATGGTTGGAAGATGACTAAATTATATGCAGAAGAGGATGTGGGATCCAAAAATATGAAGTGTTGAAAATTTTTATAGGAGATAAAATGTCTTAAAGAAAAATTAGTAGGCAAAGAAATATGAGTGAGGGTGTAAGTCCTAAGAAAGTTGTATTGAGTAATAGAAAGCAGAGTCCAAAACTCAGGGAACAAAGGATGCATAAGTGATGGAGCAGATATATACATTAAGAGAAGAATTTGCAGAAAATTAATAAAGATAACAATCTTAAAAGTTCCCACAGTGTGGGTTGATAGAAGATTCCCTGAAAGGGCTCGAATATTGATATGACCAGAGACAATAATAATAAATTGAACATACTTGTTTAAGACTGGAAAAGCTTTTACATGAACAATATGGCTTATGTTAGGTTGGAGGACATAGCAGAGTGCATAGAGGCTATAACCCAGAGATAAAGGGGCATGTAAAGGTTTACAAAAACAAGTAATCAACAGAATAATGTATACGTTCCAAGATATGTCATGGTGAATGATAACAATCAACCTTACATACCCATTATGATAAAGAACAAACGAAGAAATTAAGGATAAGTAACAAACGAGCTTACTAAATAGCCATGGTGAAAAATAACCATTTTCGGGGGAAAAGGAGATGAGAAAAAAAAGATATGAAAGATATACCAAAATCCCAGAGATTGATTAAGGGATAGTAAAGTTGTTAATACCCGGCTCGTGAGCAGAGAATGCGACCGTGACAAAACCGCACCCCTTTGAGACTGTGAGAAAGAAGTGAGAAATTTAGAATATGGAAAATTAGGGCAAAAAACAAGGGAAAGAAATACGATTAGATTCAATAGAGGGAAAACAAATTAAAAGAATATGTAAAAAAAAGAAAGATAGAACCCAGGAGATGAACCGACACCCAGGAAAGGATCGCGATTGGCATTTCGACGGCCGATGAAGAGCCCAGAATCTGCAAATAAATTTTTGATCTAAGAAAAATCGATGCATGAACTAACAGTTGAATCCAGATTAGCTTGGAAAGAAAAAACCCTAATCGATGTCGGGGGAGGCGGTAAAAGAAGAAAAAAGGATTAGCAGAGAAATATAACCAGAGAGAAAATAACAACAAAGGTAAAACATTAAAAAAGGTCAAAACGATTAAACGGAAGGTGGAGAGGCCCGGGTCCGATCGGCCAGATTTCATACTCCCGCCGTGAGTCGTAACAGAGGGATAAACCCTCCGTATCATCAGATGATCCAAGGCCAGAAACAATGAGAAAAAGGAAGCAAAAATTAGATCGGAAGAGAACAAAAAGATTGAAATGAAAAAAAATAACAGAGGAGAGAGATCTGTTGTGGGACGACCCTCCTAAGATTCTTACCGTCAAAAACATGAGATCTCATATTGGGGTTTGTCAAAAACGTCATATGAGGGGAAATGGTGAGACAAATGCAAGCAAGAGTCACCCCTTCAACAGATGAGACGATTCTGGTAAGGGATTTGTGGAGCAGTATTTGGGGCCAGATCTCACAAAAAAAATGGTTAGAGGAAAATGGCCTGAAAAATAAAAATCGTAGAAAGAATATAGAAAATAAAACGAACTGAAGAAAAAGACGGGGTCGGATAACCCTAAAAAAACTCTTACTGATTTCCAAGGGAACCAAATTGTGATGGCTGTCTCGTTGAAACGTGTGCAAAATCGGCAGAAGACGAAAAGGTGCCGTGAAGGGGGAGGGAAGAGGAAGAGAGAGGGATGAAACCGACCGGAAAAAGGGGGGAAAAAAGGAGACCAAGCCAAAACCCAAAAAGGAACCTAGAAAATTTGAGAGAGAATTGAGAGCCATCCCGCCCGTTGAAATTTTAACTGAGTAAAAAGTATAAAAATTGAGGTTTTTCAATATAATTGTGTTGAAAAGCTCCTAATAAATTATTTGAACTCCTAAAATTTGATTAAAACTTGTTTTGCGGTCCTTTTGTCGAGATTTTGGACGAGCGGGTCTAAAAGGGCCTTTCAATGGACCCGTTGGAATTTTAACTGGGTAAAAAGTACAGAAATTGAGGTTTTGCAATATAATTGTGTTGAAAAGCTCCTAATCAATTACATAAACTCCTAAAATTTGATTAAAACCTTTATTTCAGTCCATTTTGTATCGGTTTCGGACGAGCAGGTCTAAATGGGCGTTACAATGGACCCGTTGGAAATTTTTTTTGAAGAAAATGGGCCTCATTAAAAACCCCTCTAACCACCCCTCGCCGAGGCGCAAGGTGAACCTAAGGGGAAAAGAGTGCCCTGAGATATATTATAATAAAAAGGCTGAGTATCAGCCAATACATCAGAGTTAATACAATCAGGAATGACTGAGTCAAAGAAAACAGAGGAATTAGAACGTAAAGCCCAAGAGGCTAAGTTATGAGCCATAAAGTTGGCTGATCTAGGTACAAAAGATAAAGTGATCAAAGGAAAAGCCGCAAGCAAAGCCTTTGTATATGCAATCTGCGGGCCTAACAAGGAGCTATCAGTAGTGGATCGAGAGAGCTTATTGACCATAGTAGCCGAATCGGACTCAATGAGGACCTCACCCCATCCTCTATCTCTGACCATCATGATACCCGCAACAATGGCATGTAGCTCGACCATGGTGGCATCCCGACATCCGGCTTCATGGACGGCACATCCTCCAAGTATCGAGCCCTGACTATCCCGAGCAACAACCCCGATGGCTGCAGAACCGAACCCGAGGTGAAAGGCTCCATCTACATTAATCTTGATAACCTCTATACTTGGCGGTGTCCATCGAGGTGGGGCGGCTGCTGGCACGGCTGCTGACACGGCGGGGAGAGGTTGGCGGCGACATACTCCTGTAGAAGACCCTTAGCATTCATGGCCGTGAGCCAGGGTGGCTGAAGTCTCTGGGAGTGGACCCAGTCATTCCGACGGTTCCATATGTTCCAAATCATTGTTAAGAGCAGAGCAAACCCTGTACTATCCAAACGTATAGTGCCCTCAGATAACCAATCCGCCACGGAGTTGGAATGGCTATCATAGATGCCAGAGGGAAGCCCGACAAGGCGAAGGACCTCATTAGCCCCTGGGCAATCTCGAAGGGCATGGGTGGCTGTTTCCAATACGGTAGGACAAAAGGAGCACTGACCACCTATATGGTGTATAGCCTGCTATCTATCCCCGGTGGGCAGCGCATCGCGGCCGGCACGCCAGCTAAAGGAACGAATCTTGGGCAGTGTCAGGGCTTTGGGAATGATTTTCCAAAGTCTATTAGGTCTTCCTACTGGCCGTGGAGGCTGATGTAGAAAGAAATAGCCAGATCTAATAGTATAGCTTCCGGAGTCATGATGGCCCCAGACTAGAGCGTCCCGCTGAGTTCGACTGATTGGAACCCGAAGGATGCATTCGACATCATCCATATCAAAAGCCTGTCGAAGTTTGGTTTCATCCCAAGAGGCGGAATCGTGTGTCATGTAGTCCCGACATCGTATCGACAATTCATCGTTATCCAAGTAATCTCCAAATAGGGCAATCGGTTTGTCACCTCCCCAAGTATCTCTAAGTATGCAGATCGAACTCTTATACCCCGGCTGCCAAAAATAACCGGGCCCAAGGGATTGCATCGCTTGGCTAATCCCTTTCCAGGCAAAGGATGGGTAGTATTTCAGCAAGTGCATTCAGCAAGTCGCCCGATGGGTAGTATTTCGCGCGAAGAACACGCGCCAAGAGAGATTCCGGATGTGATATCAGGTGCCAAATCTGCTTCCGTAAGAGAGCAATATTAAAGGTGTGGAGATCTCGAAAACCTAAACCCCCCACAGGTTTAGGTGTGCAGAGAGAGTCCCAAGACAAAAGTGGCCAACCGCGCTTATTACTGCGCCCTGGCCACCAATAACGACGAATAGACGAAGTGATGTCATCAATGATGTTCTGCGGCAATAAGTAACATGACATAACGTACTGGGGCATCGCCTGCGCCACCGATTTAATGAGAAATTCTCTCCCACTATAGGAAAGGAAACTACTATCCCGAACGAAGCCCAATGAGGCAGTTCAGTTCCTTTTAATTAAGAGTGGCACACCCAAATAAATGTCGGGATCATCAACTAAGCGTACACCTAATGTTGATCGCATAGTTTGGAGAAAAGCGACAAAACACTTATGGGTGCAGAAAGCCGTAGATTTATCAAAGTTGACTGTTTGGCCTGAAGAGGAGGCATATATAGAAAGGACATAACGGAGCCGATCAACCTCCCCCGGCTCATTACGCAGGAACACCATGCTGTCATCAGCGAAGAGCAGGTGAGTAACTCGAGGCCCATGGCGACTGGCACTAAGGCCCAGTAGTCGCCCTTCCCTTTGTTCCATCTCTAGAGCTGTTGAGAGGCCCTGGAAACATATTAGGAAAAGGAGTGGGTATAAAGGGTCACCCTGACGAATACCCTGGGTGGGAAAGAATTCTTTGGATAAGGTACCGTTGCCTCGAACCGAAAAGGAGACTGAAGAGACACACCGCAGAATGAGATTCACCCATTCTCGGGCAAACCCCATAGGCAACATAACATCACGCAAGAAGGACCATTCGACACGGTCAAAGGCCTTTTCCATATCTAGCTTGACAGCTACCCCTTGCGATGACAGTGATCCGTTAGAGTGAAGAGTGTGCACCAATTCGTGCTCAATGAGAATGTTATCAGTGATATTGCGGCCACTAATGAATGCAGCTTGAGAAGCACTAATACAAGAAGACAAAGTAGATTTAAGACGATTAAGTAGGACCTTAGAAATCGTCTTGTAAATGACAGTGCATAAGCTGATTGGCCTAAAGTGCTTCATGGTAGTAGGGTCAGAAATTTTAGGAATGAGCACAATGACCGACCGATTAATTGATGCCATGTCAGCCTTCCCTTGTAGGAGATCCATGCAAAGGGATATGAATTCCGGTCCTATCATATCCCAATTCTAACGGTAAAAGCTGCTAGGGAAGCGATCAATTCCTGGCGCCTTATTATGGTTGATATCTAGAAAGGCGGCTGAAATTTTCTCTGCAGTGAATGGTCGCAGTAGAGTGTCGTTCATTTCCGAGGTGACAGTGGGATGAATATTCCCCATCAACTCCAATGAAGACACCGGACTGGATGATGTAAAAATATCCTGAAAATAGGATGATGCAATTCTGAGCGTGTGTAACCCCCTTAGCCCGGCCTAGACGGTTGACCCTAACTACGAAGATTACACAGGGAAAACCAAAGTCAACCCAAAAGTCAACCTTGATTAACGACCCTTTTTTTTCTTTTTAACTTTGTCTAAATGCATATTAACCCTATGTGTACTCTTGAGATAAGCATACTCAAAAATCACAGCAATCGGAAAACAATAAGGGACTCAATTGCACAACATACGAATTTAGGGACCAATTTGTAAATTCTGGAAATTAAGAGGACTTTACCAATTTTTAAGTTACCATTATGAAATTAGTCATGTTTCATGCTTCCTTGTCAAATTTCATCTCAAACGGACATCTCGAACTCAATCAATTGCATATACAAAAATCAGGACTGAAACGTAAAGCTTGCAAACCTCAAAACCATTCAAATCAGAGCCCAACGGTCAAGTGTTTCGAAACGGGTCTAGACCGTTCAGAAACATGGCTTGGCAGTAGCCAAAGTGTTTCAAAACACCTCTGCCTGTTTCGAAACACCTAGGCCAAAACATGCACCTGTTTCGAAACAGGCAAGGGTGTTTCGAAACACCCTGCCTAGAAACAGCAGAAAAGTTTGTTTTTACACTCTTTCGACCCACCAAACACGCTCATATGACCTCCATGTCATGCCAACAAGTCATCAAACATTAAAGGAACATATTTGCATCATCAAAGCTCAATCACGGCCTCAAATAAGAAAAACCACAAGTCTAAAGGCATGCATCCTATAATGAAAAGCAAGCAATCATCAAATCTCCAAAACAAATACCAAATGGCCATTTACATGTTCCAAACATCATCATAGGCATTAAACCAAACTTAGGGAGTCCAAAACATCTCCCAAAAACACAATCTGGGTTCCCATTGCCAAATACCAAAAGCTAATAGTGTTGTGAAAATAGTCACCATACGTGAGCTTAGACTTTCACTTGGATCCTTGACCTCCTTGCTGCCCTTAAAGCACTTCAATGCTCTGCATTATTGGTTCAAGAAAGAGAGAGCGTAAGCAAAAATGCTTAGTGAGAAATACTCTAATGAACAACACAATAATGCACTTTGTAAAAACACCTTTCCAAGGCCTTTAATTTCAAAACATCATTTATCATGCATCTATGCATACAAACCAAGCATCTCATGCTTCAATACATCGACGTGTCATATTGGCTTTCAAGTGATAATACATACCCATTTTTCAACTCAAAACACAATCGGATACGCGGATTACAAGCGTTGTCCCATACGGGTGGAGTTTACCGGTACAATCACAACCCCTCAACACCCGTGATGGAGTCTACGATACAATTACAACTCCTCCACATCAGTCATTGGTAGTTGTATAACATCACTAACGAGAACACGGGACACACAACACAAGATCCTCACATGGCATTTTAACCACCATTATGATCTTAGACATCTCGTTAGTGTACTTCGATGGAGTTTACGGTACAATTACAACCCCTCAACATCCAAGGCGACTTTATTCACAGTGCACCCAATCCTATAGCCGGCTAACTATATCCGATTCAAGAACTTTTAAACCAACACATCACTTTCCAATATACATCATTTACCATCATCAATCCACTATTTTTAAGCATTTAACAAAGCCATTAAATAATCATGCATCACTATGCATCAAACCTCATTTATCAATGTCCAAAACAAGGATCTCTTACCTTGAGCATCCTTCAACACATGGCTTACAAAACCAGCATTAAACATGCTAAAATATGCTTTCAAAACAGAATTTAAACATGCAAATTAAACACATTGCATCCAACCATCTCATGGTTCATCAAAAAGAGAGTTTCTCCGAAAACTTACTCTTGAGCTTAGCTAAGTTGCTTAGACTTAAACTAAGCTCCCATAACCTTCAAACATTGGTTTCAAAGCCGAAAACCAAACTTCACTCACCAATTCCGTTTCGCAAGCTTGTCGAAACGCCGATCAAGCCTTCGGATCAACACCACAAGGATCCGAAGACGTCTCCCCTGTTTTAACCACATCAAAGCAGAGGATTAATGCATCATCATGCATTAAAATCTTCAACCAAAACACCTAAACTCGTTGCTCTCATCAAAACTCACATTTCGGCTACCAAACACAACCGAAACCACATCCAAACACCTCTACAACATTACCCAGCCAAGATCCATCACTTCCAATCATTCTTAGACATCAATTAACATCCAAAAAGGACCTAATCACGTCCTTATACCTCCAACTATAGCAGAACATCAAAATCACCCCAAAAACCACCATTTTCTCAAGTAAAAACTTAGGAAAATCAACCTATTCGGGATTGCATTGATTAAACCTCAATTACACATCATTTAGACACCCAAAATACATCAAAAAGACATCTCAAAATAGAGCCAAATCATCTATTACGAATTTCTTCAAAATTAAATCCAAATCTTGCATTTTAAGCCAAAATCAAGATCACAACATTAAAACCTTTAATAAAACTCAATTTAAGGATTGAGAACTTGGGAATTTCAGTAAAGAACTGAGTATTTAGAGGAGAAGGACGTTCATACCTCTAAATGTGGATTTCTCCTTGTTTAGAGCCAAAATCCTTGAAAATTCAATAAGCAAAAGATGAGGATTTGGAGTAGAAATGATTAGGAGTCATTTAGGGATTGAAATCTCAACTTTAGGTGTGAAAATCAAAGGAAAAGTTGTTGTGGAAATGTGTTTGGCTGAGGGAATTTTGAGAGAAAATGAAATTGGAAAATTTTGGCAAAAGTTAGTTATGAAACCAAAATGTGACTTTTCCCTCTTTTCTTTTTATTAATTAACATTAAATAAGTCTTTAAAATTTAAGAAAAATCTGGAGAAACCCTCCCTTGGGTAAATTAGCTCCTTAGAGATTCAAAGTTTCAATCCTTTTAAAACAGTCACCAACTTTTCAAAAATTACATTTTAGTCACTAACTTGAAATGTCATATTTCCAAACCCCATTTTGTAAAATTAATTTCACCACTCTCTTATATATAATAAAAGAGGATTTTTAGATATTTTCCATATTTTTAATGCATCCCGAACTAGGCTTTCCCTAAAAACCACCTTTTATATTCGAATCGTAATTTAAACTGGTCCGGTTCAGACCCTAAACTTCCAAGCCCAAAATTGGGGTGTTACAACTGTCCCCCCCTTAAGAAATTTTGTCCTCGAAATTTACCTGGAGGAAAAAGGTACGGAAACTGCTTCATCATGTCATCCTTTCCTTCCCACGTGGCTTCCTCAGCACCACGATGCTTCCACAACACCTTTACCAACTCAATGGTCTTGCCTCGAAGAACTTTACTGTCCGAATCCAGAATCTCCACCGGTTCCTCATCATAGGTCAAATCCAGATTCAACTCCACTTCCTCCACAAGCATCACATGAGAAGGATCCGATCTATACTTCCGAAGCATAGAAACATGAAACACATCATGAATCTTTTCTAACACTTGCGGTAACCTCAACTTGTACGCAACAGGACCCACATGCTCAATCACCTCATAAGGTCCAATGTACCTAGGGCTCAACATACCCTTTCGGCCAAACCTCATCACCTTTTTCCAAGGCGAAACTTTCAAAAATACACTGTCACCCACCGCATACTCAATCTCCTTACGCTTCAAATCCGCGTAAGACTTTTGCCGATCAGAAGCTGCCTTCAATCGCTCACAAATGAGCTTCACCTTCTCTGTGGTTCCTTTCAACAAAGCTGGCATCGAAACCAACTTCTGACTCGTTTCAGCCCAACAAAGAGGAGTCCGACACTTCCTTCCATACAAAGCTTCATAAGGTGCCATTTGAATACTTGCATGATAACTATTATTATAGGCAAACTCCACCAAAGGCAAATGTTTCTCCCAAGAACCCTGAAACTCAATCACGCAGCACCTCAACATATCCTCCAACACCTGGATAACACGCTCAGACTTTCCATCCGACTGCGGATGATAAGATGTACTGAAATTCAACCGTGCACCCAAAGCCTGATGCAAACACTGCCAGAAACGCGATGTAAACCTCGGATCTCTATCCGACACAATCGACTTTGGCACACCATGCAGTTGCACAATCTCAGCAATGTACAGCTCCGCAAGCTTATCCAAAGTGTATGTAGTATGCACAGGCAAGAAATGTGCACACTTCGTCAAGCGATCTACAATCACCCACACCGAATTCTTCTTCGATGGCGACAAAGGCAAACCAGACACGAAGTCCATGGTAATCCTTTCCCACTTCCACTCAGGAATCCTCAATGGTTGCAACAACCCTGAAGGAAATTGATGCTCAGCCTTAACTCGCTGACATACCATGCACTTGCTTACAAACTCAGCAACATCTTTCTTTAAACCCACCCAATAGTACTCATCACGAAGATCACGGTACATCTTAGTACTACCATGATGCATAGCGAAAGGACTACTATGAGCCTCAGTCAGAATAGCACGCCTCAAATCAGCATCATTGGGCACTATTATCCGACTCCCAAAGCATAAAACTCCATCATCATTAAAGCAGAAATCTGATGGCCTATCCCCCGCAATATCCTAAACATGTGGCACTAAGGAATCATCCAACAACTGTTTTTCCTTAATCATCTGAATCAAGGATGGTTTCACTTGCAACTCAGCCACAAGACCACCATCACGCGAAATGCTCAAACTGGCAAACATAGCCCTCAACTCCACAGCTACCTTCCTACTCAAGGCATCCGCTACAACATTAGCTTTACCCGGGTGGTACTCGATCGTCAAATCATAATCCTTAAGCAACTCCACCCAATGTCGTTGCCTAAGATTTAACTCTTTCTGAGACATCAGATACTTCAAACTCTTGTGGTCCGTGTACACAGTACACTTCTCACCATACAGGTAATGTCTCCAAATTTTCAAAGCAAAAACCACCGCAGCTAACTCAATGTCATGCGTAGGATAATTGCGCTCATGCACCTTTAACTGACGTGATGCATAAGCCACCGCCTTACCCTCTTGCATCAACACACATCCCAAACCAACGTAGGACGCATCACTATACACCACAAACTCTTTCCCTGATTTAGGTTGAACCAAGATAGGAGCTTACGTTAATGCTGCCTTAAGCTTCTCAAAAGCCTGCTGTCTCGCTTCCGTCCACTCATACTTAACATCCTTCTGCAACAACTTCGTCAAAGGTGCAACAATCTTTGAAAACCCATCCACGAACCTCCGATAGTACCCCGCCAAACCAAGGAAACTACGGACTTCATGAATAGACTTAGGAGGCTTCCAATTCATCACTGCCTCAATCTTTTGAGGATCAACACGAATCCCCTCAGCAGAAACCACATGACCAAGAAACACAACTTCTCTGAGCCAAAACTCACACTTTCTCAGCTTGGCATAAAGCTGATTCTCCAACAAAGCCTGCAACACAATTCTCAAATGCCCCTCATGCTCCTCCTCAGTACGAGAGTACATGAGAATATCATCAATGAACACCACAACAAATTTATCCAAGTATTCATGGAACACTCTATTCATCATGTCCATGAAAGCTGCAGGAGCATTCGTCAAACCAAACGGCATCACAAGAAACTCATAATGCCCATACCTCGTTCTGAAGGCTATCTTTGGCACATCCACATCCTTCACCTTCAGCTGATAATACCCTGGCCTTAAGTCAATTTTAGAGAAAACAGCTGCTCCCTGAAATTGATCAAAAAGATCATCAATTCTCGACAATGGATACCGATTCTTGATAGCCAACTTGTTAAGCTGACGGTAATCAATGCACATTCTCATAGTGACATCCTTTTTCTTCACAAACAAGACCGGTGCACCCCAAGGTGACACACTCGGCTGAATGAAACCACGATCAAGCAACTCCTGAAGTTGCGTCTTCAGCTCTTTCAACTCTTTAGGTGCCATTCGATAAGGAGTAATGGACACTGGAGTTGTGTTTTCATACAGCTCAATCCCAAACTCCACTTCGCGATTAGAAGGCAATCCAGGCAACTCCTCCGGAAACGCACCAGGAAACTCTCGCACAGTCCTGATATCTTGCACCCGTAACTCCTTAGAGCTAGGATTCATCACAAAAGCTAGGTAAGCTTCACAACCTTGCCTCAGCATCCGACTCGCTTCCAATGTAGACACCACATTGGCAAGAAACTTCAAATTCTCACCAACCACCACTACCTCATAATCATCTGCAAGCTTCAACGAAACTCGCTTATTCTCAAAATCCATTACAGCTCGTTGCTCAACAAGCCAATCTATACCAAGGATTACATCAAAACCATAGAAAGGCAATTCCATAAGATCAACATGAAAAACATGGTCTTGCACAACCAAGGGACATCTTCTATAAAGCTTTCGAGTCACAACAGTCTCACCAAAAGAACTAGTTACACGCATACCAACATCCAAAGACTCAACAGGCAAACCAAGCAATTGAGCATGTTCACACAATATGTATGAGTGTGTAGATCCAGAATCAATCAAGGAAAGTAATGACAAGGATTGCAAAGTGAAAGTACCTGCGATCACATCCGTGTCATTCCTCCCTTCCCTCTGAGCATAAACTCTGGCCTGGCCACCACCTTCAGGCTGAACAGCTACCACATGAGCCACATTCCTTCCACCATCCTCCCTGCGCTAGAAATTACCACGGTCGCGCCCACGACCTCTCTGTGGTGCAACAACTCCAGGAGCACGTCCCTGACCACCACCGGCCAACAGAGAACACTCCCTCCTCATGTGATCCGCCGAACCATAGTTCCAACATGAATTACCGGTCACCACAATAGGAGCATGTACCTCCCTCGCTGCTCGAGGATAATCACGCCTCAGATGACCACGCGATCCACATACCCAACATGTGTTCTGATCAACTCTTGCCCTGTCTCCCTGAACAGGCGCACCTTGCCCTCCACCACCACGCCTAGCTAAAGACTGATACTTCCGATCACGTACTCTCTTGTTCCGTCCGCCACCGGAACAATACTCAGCAGCCCGCTTGCCCGCACTAGAACCAGCTCCTCTAGAAGATAAACTCAAATTCAACTCAATGTCTTTTGCTCTACCAACCAGCACATCAAAGTCAGTGTACTCAGCAGCCAGCATATAGGTCTTCACTTCCGTCACCAATCCATAACGGAAACGTTCACACCTCTCACACTCATCAGGGATAAGCTCAGGTGCGTACTGACTGAGTCAGACAAACTGAACCTCGTACTCAGCCACTAACATGCTCCCTTAAGTAAGAGACATGAATTCCCTTTTCTTTTCATCCAGGTACCGCACACCCAGATACCTCCTATTGAACGCGTTCAGAAAGAACGTCCAAGTCACATCAGCATCCTCCATTCCGGAGATAGTGGTTGTCCACCAGGTATACGCATCGTCATGCAACAACGATATTACACAGCCCAGCTTCTGCAGTTCATTTGTCCCAAAATTATCTTGGTACTTTCCAACCAAGACTCGGAACCCTCAACAAACAAACCCCTGAACTCAGTCCCTCCCAGATTGCGCAAGCGTTCCAGAGGTAGTCTAGCATTAGCATCTCCCTGATGCCCAGCTCCATGAGCTCCAGCTACCGCCGCCTGAAAGGCTCCAGCAATAGCCTGAATCAGCACTGTCATGTCAGGAGCAGCTTGCCCCTGCCCAGCTTCAGGTCCAGCGACCCCAGCACTAGCACCAGCACCAGCTCCCTCACCCCCAGCACCACCATCACCGGGTGGAGGAGGTAAATCCACTACATTTTCAGCATTCTGTTCGTTCTCATTTTAAGCCATAGCTCGCGTATTAATCCTCGTCTCTCTACGAGGTCCCATTCACTATACAATGCAATCACAAATGCAATAAACATAGTCAGGCTCAGCAAGGTAAGCAATCCAAGTACTCAAGCTCGTTTCCAATTAAAACAAATCATTTCATTAGCTTTGATATGCCAATGGGTCCCTCTAACATGCTTCACCACAACATACACCACAATTGCAACATTCTTACAATTCATACATCATACTTTCACTCAACAAGTATACAAGAAATCATACACATATCACCCACATAACCATTCCCAAATACTCGAGAACTCAGCTCTGATACCACCAAATGTAACCCCTATAGCCCGGCCTAGATGGTTGACCCGAACTACGAAGATTACACGGGGAAAACCAAAGTCAACCCAAAAGTCAACCATGATTAACAACCCTTTTTTTCTTTTTAACTTTGTCTAAATGCATATTAACCCTAGGTGTACTCTTGAGATAAGCATACTCAAAAATCACAACAATCGGAAAACAATAAGGGACTCCATTTCACAACATACGAATTTAGGGACCAATTTCGTGCTTCCCTGTCAAATTTCGTCTCAAACGGACATCTCGAACTCAATCAATTGCATATACAAAAATCAGGACTGAAACGTAAAGCTTGCAAACCTCAAAACCATTCAAATCAGAGCCCAACGGTCAAGTGTTTCGAAACGGGTCTACCCCCCTGCAGTAGCCAAAGTGTTTCGAAACACCTCTACCCGTTTCGAAACACCCATGCCAAAACATGCACCTGTTTCGAAATAGGCAAGGGTGTTTCGAAACACCCTGCCAGAAACAACAGAAAAGTCTGTTTTTACACTCTTTCGACCCACCAAACACACTCATATGACCTCCATGTCATGCCAACAAGTCATCAAACATTAAAGGAATATATTTGCATCATCAAAGCTCAATCACAGCCTCAAATAAGAAAAAACCACAAGTCTAAAGGCATGCATCCTATAATGAAAAGCAAGCAATCATCAAATCTCCAAAACAAATACCAAATGGCCATTTACATGTTCCAAACATCATCATAGGCATTAAACCAAACTTAGGGAGTCCAAAACATCTCCCAAAAACACAATCTGGGTTCCCATTGCCAAATACCAAAAGCTAATAGTGTTGTGAAAATAGTCACCATACGTGAGCTTAGACTTTCACTTGGATCCTTGACCTCCTTGCTGCCCTTAAAGCACTTCAATGCTCTGTATTATTGGTTCAAGAAAGAGAGAGCGTAAGCACAAATGCTTAGTGAGAAATGCTCTAATGAACAACACAATAATGCACTTTGTAAAAACACCTTTCCAAGGCCTTTAATTTCAAAACATCATTTATCATGCATCTATGCATACAAACCAAGCATCTCATGCTTCAATACATCGACATGTCATATTGGCTTTCAAGTGATAATCTATAACCATTTTTCAACTCAAAACACAATCGGATACGCGGATTACAAGCGTTGTCCCATACGCTTCATACACACTACCAAACACTCAAGGTGGAGTTTACCAGTACAATCACAACCCCTCAACACCCGTGATGGAGTCTACGGTACAATTACAACCCCTCCACATCACTCATTGGTAGTTGTATAACATCACTAACGAAAACACGAGACACACAACACAAGATCCTCACATTGCATTTTAACCACCATTATGATCTTAGACATCTCGTTAGTGTACTTGGATGGAGTTTACGGTACCATTACAACCCCTCAACATCCAAGGCGCCTTTAATCACGGTGCACCCAATCCTATAGCCGGCTAACTATATCCGATTCAAGTACTTTTAAACCAACACATCACTTGCCAATATACATCATTTACCGTCATCAATCCACTGTTTTTAAGCATTTAACAAAGCCATTAAATAATCATGCATCACTATGCATCAAACCTCATTTATCAATGTCCAAAACAAGGATCTCTTACCTTGAGCATCCTTCAACACATGGCTTACAAAACCAGCATTAAACATGCTAAAATATGCTTTCAAAACAGAATTTAAACATGCAAATTAAACACATTGCATCCAACCATCTCATGGTTCATCAAAAAGAGAGTTTCTCCAAAAACTTACTCTTAAGCTTAGCTAAGTTGTTTAGACTTAAACTAAGCCCCCATAACCTTCAAACATTGGTTTCAAAGCCGAAAACCAAACTTCACTCACCAATTCCGTTTCGCAAGCTTGCCGAAACGCCGATCAAGCCTCCGGATCAACACCACAAGGATCTGAAGATGTCTCCCATGTTTTAAACACTTCAAAGCAGAGGATTAATGCATCATCATGCATTAAAATCTTCAACCAAAACACCTAAACTCGCTGCTCTCATCAAAACTCACATTTCGGCTACCAAACACAACCGAAACCACATCCAAACACCTCTACAACATTACCCAGCAGAGATCTATCACTTCCAATCATTCTTAGACATCACATCTAAAAAGGACCTAATCACGTCCTTATACCTCTAGCTATAGCAGAACATCAAAATCACCCCAAAAACCACCATTTTTTCAAGTAAAAACTTAGGAAAATCAACCTATTCGGGATTGCATTGATTAAACCTCAATTACACATCATTTAGACATCCAAAATACATCAAAAAGACATCTCAAAATAGAGCCAAATCATCTATTACGAATTTCTTCAAAATTAAATCCAAATCTTGCATTTTAAGCCAAAATCAAGATCACAACATTAAAACCTTTAATAAAACTCAATTTAAGGATTGAGAACTTGGGAATTTCAATAAAGAACTGAGTATTTAGAGGAGAAGGACGTTCATACCTCTAAATATGGATTTCTCCTTGTTTAGAGCCAAAATCCTTGAAAATTTAATAAGCAAAAGATGAGGATTTGGTGTAGAAATGATTAGGAGTCATTTAGGGATTGAAATCTCAACTTTAGGTGTGAAAATCAAAGGAAAAGTTGTTGTGGAAATGTGTTTGGCTGAGGGAATTTTTAGAGAAAATGAAATGGGAAATTTTTGGCAAAAGTTAGTTATGAAACCAAAATGTGACTTTTCCCTCTTTTCTTTTTATTAATTAACATTAAATAAGTCTTTAAAATTTAAGAAAAATCTAGAGAAACCATCCCTTGGGTAAATTAGCTCCTTAAAGATTCAAAGTTTCAATCCTTTTAAAACAGTCACCAACTTTTGAAAAATTACACTTTAGTCACTAACTTGAAATGTCATATTTCCAAACCCCATTTTGAAAATTAATTTCACCACTCTCTTATATATAATAAAAGAGTATTTTTAGATATTTTTCAATATTTTTAATGCATCCCGAACTAGGCTTTCCCTAAAAACCACCTTTTATATTCGAACCATAATTTAAACCGATCCGGTTCAGACCCTAAACTTCCAAGCCCAAAATTGGGGTGTTACAGCGTGTCGGCATTCGAAGTCTGCCAGACCTCGTTCTCATCCAAAAGTCCACGTATTGTGTTTTTCCTCCGTCGCTTCAAAGCCCTAGCATGAAAATAATTGGTGTTTTTGTCACCATTGGTTAACAAAGAGACCCGGGAGCGCTGAGCCCAATATGCCTCCCTTGCCGCCGCTAACTTCCGAAGCTCCGATTTTGTGCTATGAAGCGTAGATAGAGCTCTTCGGGAAAGATAACGACGATGCAAAAGGGCGTTTATTGTACGCTGCAAGGTTTGCATGCGAAGAGCAGATTGCTTACGTTGAGTGCATTGCCACTCATGAAGATTGTGGAACCCGTTGGAATTTTAATTGAGTAAAAAGTACAGAAATTGAGGTTTTGCAATATAATTGTGTTGAAAAGCTCTTAATCAATTATTTGAACTCCTAAAATTTGATTAAAACTTGTTTTGCGGTCCTTTTTGTAGAGGTTTCGGACGAGCTGGTCTAAATGGGCCTTTCAATGGACCCGTTGGAATTTTAACTGAGTAAAAAGTACAGAAATTTAGGTTTTGCAATATAATTGTCTTGAAAAGCTCCAAATCAGTTATTTGAACTCATAATATTTGAATAAAACATTTTTGCGGTCCTTTTTGTAGAGGTTTCAGACGAGCTTGTCTAAATGGGCCTTTCAATGGGCCCGTTGGAATTTAAACTGAGTAAAAAGTATAAAATTGAGGTTTAGCAATAAAATTGTGTTTAAAAGCTCCTAATCAATTACATAAACTCCTAAAATTTGATTAAAACTTTTTTTGCAGTACTTTTTGTAGAGGTTTCGGACGAACGGGTCGAATTGGGCCTTTCAATGGACCCGTTGAAAATTTAACTGAGTAAAAAGTACAAAATGGAGGTTTTGCAATATAATTGTGTTGAAAAGCTCCTAATCAATTATTTGAACTCCTAAAATTTGATTAAAACTTGTTTTGTAGTACTTTTTGTAGAGGTTTCAAACTAGCAGGTCTAAATGGGCCTTTCAATGGACCCGTTGGAATTTTAACTGAGTAAAAAGTAAAGAAATTGACGTTTTGAAATATAATTGTGTTGAAAAGCTCCTAATAAATTATTTGAACTCCTAATATTTTAATAAAACATTTTTCGGTCATTTTTGTAGAGGTTTCGGACGAGCAGGTCTAAATGGCCCTTTCAATGGGCCCGTTGGAATTTTAACTAAGTAAAAAGAATAAAAATTGAGGTTTTCCAATATAATTGTGTTGAAAAGCTCCTAATCAGTTATTTGAACTCCTAATAATTGAATAAAACATTTTTGCGGTCCTTTTTGGAGAGGTTTCAGACGAGCTGGTCTAAATGGGCCTTTCAATGAGCCCGTTGAAATTTTAACTGAGTAAAAAGAAAAAAAATTGAGGTTTTGCAATAAAATTGTGTTGAAAAGCTCCTAATAAATTATTTGAACTCCTAATATTTGAATAAAACATTTTTTCGGTCATTTTTGTAGAGGTTTCGGACGAGCAGGTCTAAATGGGCCTTTCAATGGGCCCGTTGGAATTTTAACTGAGTAAAAAGTATAAAAATTGAGGTTTTTCAATATAATTGTGTTGAAAAGCTCCTAATTAATTATTTAAACTCCTAAAATTTGATTAAAACTTGTTTTGCGGTCCTTTTTGTTGAGGTTTTGGACGAGCATGTCTAAATGGGGTTTTCAATGGACCCGTTAGAATTTTAACTGAGTAAAAAGTTCATAAATTGAGGTTTTGCAATATATTTGTGTTGAAAAGCACCTAATCAATTATTTAAACTCCTAAAATTTGATTAAAACTTGTTTTTCGGTCCTTTTTATCGAGGTTTTGCACGAGCAGGTCTAAATGGGCTTTTCAAAGGACCCGTTAGAATTTTAACTGAGTAAAAAGTACATAAATTGAGGTTTTGAAATATAATTGTGTTGAAAAGCTCCTAATCAGTTATTTGAACTCCAAATATATGAATAAAACATTTTTGCAGTCCTTTTTGTAGAGGTTTCAGACGAGCTGGTCTAAATGGGCCTTTCAATGAGCCCGTTGGAATTTTAACTGAGTAAAAATTAAAGAAATTGAGGTTTTGCAATAAAATTGTGTTGAAAAGCTCCTAATAAATTATTTGAACTCCTAATATTTGAATAAACATTTTTTCGGTCATTTTTGTAGAGGTTTCGGACGAGCTGGTCTAAATGGGCCTTTCAATGGGCCCGTTGGAATTTTAACTGAGTAAAAAGTATAAAAATTGAGGTTTTTCAATATAATTATGTTGAAAAGCTCCTAATCAATTATTTAAACTACTAAAATTTGATTATAACTTGTTTTGCGGTCCTTTTTATCGAGGTTTTGGACGAGCATGTCTAAATGGGCTTTTCAATGGACCCGTTAGAATTTTAACTGAGTAAAAAGTTCATAAATTGAGGTTTTGCAATATAATTGTGTTGAAAAGCTCCTAATTAGTTATTTGAACTCCTAATATTTGAATAAAAAATTTTTGCGGTCCTTTTTGTAGAGGTTTCAGACGAGCTGGTCTAAATGGGCCTTTCAATGGGCCCGTTGGAATTTTAACTGAGTAAAAAGTATAAAATATAGGTTTAGCAATATAATTGTGTTGAAAAGCTCCGAATCAATTACATAAACTCCTAAAATTTGATTAAAACTTTTTTTGCAGTCCTTTTTGTAGAGGTTTCGGACGAACGGGTCGAATTGGGCCTTTCAATGGACCCGTTTAAAATTTAACTGAGTAAATAGTACAGAAATGGAGGTTTTGCAATATAATTGTGTTGAATAACTCCTAATCAATTATTTGAACTCCTAAAATTTGATTAAAACTTGTTTTGTAGTCCTTTTTGTAGAGGTTTGGAACTAGCAGGTCTAAATGGGCCTTTCAATGGACCCGTTGGAATTTTAACTGAGAAAAAAGTAAATAAATTGAGGTTTTGAAATATAATTGTGTTGAAAAGCTCCTAATAAATTATTTGAACTCCTAATATTTGAATAAAACATTTTTTCGGTCATTTTTGTAGAGGTTTCGGACGAGCAGGTCTAAATGGGCCTTTCAATGGGCCCGTTGGAATTTTAACTGAGTAAAAAGAATAAAAATTGAAGTTTTTCAATATAATTGTGTTGAAAAGCTCCTAATCAATTATTTAAACTCCTAAAATTTGATTAAAACTTGTTTTGCGGTCCTTTTTATTGAGGTTTTGGACGAGCAGGTCTAAATGGGCTTTTCAAAGGACCCGTTAGAATTTTAACTGAGTAAAAAGTACATAAATTGAGGTTTTGAAATATAATTGTGTTGAAAAGCTCCTAATCAGTTATTTGAACTCCTAATAATTGAATAAAACATTTTTGCGGTCCTTTTTGGAGAGGTTTCAGACGAGCTGGTCTAAATGGGCCTTTCAATGAGCCCGTTGGAATTTTAACTGAGTAAAAAGAAAAGAAATTGAGGTTTTGCAATAAAATTGTGTTGAAAAGCTCCTAATAAATTATTTGAACTCCTAATATTTGAATAAAACATTTTTTCGGTCATTTTTGTAGAGGTTTCGGACGAGCAGGTCTAAATGGGCCTTTCAATGGGCCCGTTGGAATTTTAACTGAGTAAAAAGTATAAAAATTGAGGTTTTTCAATATAATTGTGTTGAAAAGCTCCTAATTAATTATTTAAACTCCTAAGATTTGATTAAAACTTGTTTTGCGGTCCTTTTTGTTGAGGTTTTGGACGAGCATGTCTAAATGGGGTTTTCAATAGACCCGTTAGAATTTTAACTGAGTAAAAAGTTCATAAATTGAGGTTTTGCAATATAATTGTGTTGAAAAGCACCTAATCAATTATTTAAACTCCTAAAATTTGATTAAAACTTGTTTTTCGGTCCTTTTTATCGAGGTTTTGCACGAGCAGGTCTAAATGGGCTTTTCAAAGGACCCGTTAGAATTTTAACTGAGTAAAAAGTACATAAATTGAGGTTTTGAAATATAATTGTGTTGAAAAGCTCCTAATCAGTTATTTGAACTCCAAATATATGAATAAAACATTTTTGCAGTCCTTTTTGTAGAGGTTTCAGACGAGCTGGTCTAAATGGGCCTTTCAATGAGCTCGTTGGAATTTTAACTGAGTAAAAAGTAAAGAAATTGAGGTTTTGCAATAAA
This sequence comes from Hibiscus tridactylites, assembly GCA_958450335.1. NCBI lineage: Eukaryota > Viridiplantae > Streptophyta > Magnoliopsida > Malvales > Malvaceae > Hibiscus > Hibiscus tridactylites. The sequence continues at coordinate 66,069,541 of OY288271.1, forward strand.
ATTGTGTTGAAAAGCTCCTAATAAATTATTTGAACTCCTAATATTTGAATAAACATTTTTTCGGTCATTTTTGTAGAGGTTTCGGACGAGCTGGTCTAAATGGGCCTTTCAATGGGCCCGTTGGAATTTTAACTGAGTAAAAAGTATAAAAATTGAGGTTTTTCAATATAATTATGTTGAAAAGCTCCTAATCAATTATTTAAACTACTAAAATTTGATTATAACTTGTTTTGCGGTCCTTTTTGTCGAGGTTTTGGACGAGCATGTCTAAATGGGCTTTTCAATGGACCCGTTAAAATTTTAACTGAGTAAAAAGTTCATAAATTGAGGTTTTGCAATATAATTGTGTTGAAAAGCTCCTAATTAGTTATTTGAACTCCTAATATTTGAATAAAACATTTTTGCGGTCCTTTTTGTAGAGGTTTCAGACGAGCTGGTCTAAATTGGCCTTTCAATGGGCCCGTTGGAATTTTAACTGAGTAAAAAGTATAAAATATAGGTTTAGCAATATAATTGTGTTGAAAAGCTCCGAATCAATTACATAAACTCCTAAAATTTGATTAAAACTTTTTTTGCAGTCCTTTTTGTAGAGGTTTCGGACGAACGGGTCGAATTGGGCCTTTCAATGGACCCGTTTAAAATTTAACTGAGTAAACAGTACAGAAATGGAGGTTTTGCAATATAATTGTGTTGAATAGCTCTTAATCAATTATTTGAACTCCTAAAATTTGATTAAAACTTGTTTTGTAGTCCTTTTTGTAGAGGTTTGGAACTAGCAGGTCTAAATGGGCCTTTCAATGGACCCGTTGGAATTTTAACTGAGAAAAAAGTAAATAAATTGAGGTTTTGAAATATAATTGTGTTGAAAAGCTCCTAATAAATTATTTGAACTCCTAATATTTGAATAAAACATTTTTTCGGTCATTTTTGTAGAGGTTTCGGACGAGCAGGTCTAAATGGGCCTTTTAATGGGCCCGTTGGAATTTTAACTGAGTAAAAAGAATAAAAATTGAGGTTTTTCAATATAATTGTGTTGAAAAGCTCCTAATAAATTATTTAAACTCCTAAAATTTGATTAAAACTTGTTTTGCGGTCCTTTTTATTGAGGTTTTGGACGAGCAGGTCTAAATGGGCTTTTCAAAGGACCCGTTAGAATTTTAACTGAGTAAAAAGTACATAAATTGAGGTTTTGAAATATAATTGTGTTGAAAAGCTCCTAATCAGTTATTTGAACTCCTAATAATTGAATAAAACATTGTTTCAGACGAGCTGGTCTAAATGGGCCTTTCAATGAGCCCGTTGGAATTTTAACTGAGTAAAAAGAAAAGAAATTGAGGTTTTGCAATAAAATTGTGTTGAAAAGCTCCTAATAAATTATTTGAACTCCTAATATTTGAATAAAACATTTTTTCGGTCATTTTTGTAGAGGTTTCGGACGAGCTGGTCTAAATGGGCCTTTCAATGGGCCCGTTGGAATTTTAACAGAGTAAAAAGTATAAAAATTGAGGTTTTTCAATATAATTGTGTCGAAAAGCTCCTAATTAATTATTTAAACTCCTAAAATTTGATTAAAACTTGTTTTGCGGTCCTTTTTGTTGAGGTTTTGGACGAGCATGTCTAAATGGGGTTTTCAATGGACCCGTTAGAATTTTAACTGAGTAAAAAGTTCATAAATTGAGGTTTTGCAATATAATTGTGTTGAAAAGCTCCTAATTAGTTATTTGAACTCCTAAAATTTGAATAAAAAATTTTTTGCAGTCCTTTTGTAGTGGTTCCGGACGAGCGGGTCGAAATAGGCCTTTCAATGGACCCGTTGGAATTTTAACCGAGTAAAAAGTACAGAAATTGAGGTTTTGGAATATAATTGTGTTGAAAATCTCCTAATCAATTACATGTTCTACTAAAATTTGATTAAAACTTGTTTTGCGGTCCTTTTTGTAGAGGTTTCGGACGAGCTGGTCTAAATGGGCCTTTCAATGGACCCGTTGGAATTTTAATTGCGTAAAAAGTACAGAAATTGAGGTTTTGCAATATAATTATGTTGAAAAGATCCTAATCAGTTATTTGAACTCCTAATATTTGAATAAAACATTTTTGCGGTCCTTTTGTAGAGATTTCAGACGAGCAGGTCTAAATGGGACTTTCAATGGGCCCTTTGGAATTTTAACTAAGTAAAAAGAATAAAATTAAGGTTTTGCATTATAATTGTGTTGAAAAGTAACTCCTAAAATTTGATTAAAACTAATTTTGTAATCCTTTTTGTAGAGGTTTCGGACGAGCGGGTCGAAATGGGCCTTTCAATGGACCCGTTGAAATTTTAACTAAGTAAAAAGTACAGAAATTGAGGTTTTGCAATATTATTGTGTTGAAAAGCTCCTAATCAATTGTTTGAACTCCTAAAATTTGATTAAAACTTGTTTTGCGGTCCTTTTTGTCGAGGTTTCGGACGAGCAGGTCTAAATGGGCCTTTCAATGGACCCGTTAGAATTTTAACTGAGTAAAAAGTACAGAAATTGAGGTTTTGCAATATAATTGTGTTGAAAAGCTCCTAATAAATTATTTGAACTCCTAAAATTTGAATAAAACATTTTTGCGGTCCTTTTTGTAGAGGTTTCGGTCGAGCATGTCTAAATGATCCTTTCAATGGGCCCATTGGAATTTTAACTGAGTAAAAAGTATAAAAATTAAGGTTTTTCAATATAATTGTGTTGAAAAGCTCGTAATCAATTATTTTAACTCCTAAAATTTGATTAAAACTTGTTTTGCTGTCCGTTTTGTCGAGGTTTTGGACGAGCAGGTATAAATGTGCCTTTTAATGGACCCCTTAGAATTTTAACTGAGTAAAAAGTACAAAAATTGAGGTTTTGCAATATAATTGTGTTGAAAAGCTCCTAATCAATTATTTGAACTCCTAAAATTTGATTAAAACGTGTTTTGCGGTCCTTTTTGTGGAGGTTTCGGTCGAGCAGGTCTAAATGATCCTTTCAATGGGCCCGTTGGAATTTTAACTGAGTAAAAAGTATAAAAATTGAGTTTTTTCAATAGAATTGTGTTGAAAAGCTCATAATCAATTATTTGAACTCCTAAAACTTGATTAAAACTTGTTTTTATGTCCTTTTTGTCGAGGTTTTGGACGAGCAAGTCTAAATAGGCCTTTAAATGGACCCGTTAGAATTTTAACTTAGTAAAAAGTACAAAAATTGAGGTTTTGCATTATAATTGTGTTGAAAAGCTCCTAATCAATTATTTGAACTCCTAAAATTTTATTAAAACATGTTTTGCGGTCCTTTTTGTAGAGGTTTCAGATGAGCTGGTCTAAATAGGCCTTTCAATGGGCCCGTTGGAATTTTAACTGAGTAAAAAGTATAAAATTGAGGTTTTGCAATATAATTGTGTTGAAAAGCTCCTAATCAATTACATAAATTCCTAAAATTTGATTAAAACCTTTTTTGCAGTCCTTTTTTAGAGGTTTCGGACGAGCGGGTCGAAATGGGCCTTTCAATGGACCCGTTGAAATTTTAACTGAGTAAAAAGTACAGAAATTGAGGTTTTCGAATATAATTGTGTTGAAAATCTCCTAATCAATTACATGATATCATAAAATTTGATTAAAACCTGTTTTGCGGTCCTTTTTGTAGAGGTTTCGGATGAGCAGGTCTAAATGGGCTTTTCAATGGACCCGTTGGAATTTTAACTGAGTAAAAAGTAAAGAAATTGAAGTTTTGCAATATAATTGTGTTGAAAAGATCCTAATAAATTATTTGAACTCCTAAAATTTGAATAAAACATTTTTGCGGTTCTTTTTCTAGAGGTTTCGGTCGAGCAGGTCTAAATGAGCCTTTCAATGGGCCCGTTGGAATTTTAACTGAGTAAAAAGTATAAAAATTGAGGTTTTTCAATATAATTGTGTTGAAAAGCTCCTAATCAATTATTTGAACTCCTAAAATTTGATTAAAACTTGTTTTGATGTCCTTTTTGTCGAGGTTTTGAACGAGCAGGTCTAAATGGCCCTTTAATGGACCCGTTAGAATTTTAACTGAGTAAAAAGTACAAAAATTGAGGTTTTGCAATATAATTGTGTTGAAAAGCTCCTAATCAATTATTTGAACTCCTAAAATTTGATTAAAACTTGTTTTGCGGTCCTTTTTGTAGAGGTTTTGGATGAGCTGGTCTAAATAGGCCTTTCAATGGACCCGTTGGAATTTTAACTGGGTAAAAAGTACAGCAATTGAGGTTTTGCAATATAATTGTGTTGAAAAGTTCCTAATCAGTTATTAGAAGTCCTAATATTTGAATAAAACATTTTTGCGGTCCTTTTTTTATAGGTTTCGGACGAGTGGGTCGAAATGGGACTTTCAATGGACCCGTTGAAATTTTAACTAAGTAAAAAGTAAAGAAATTGAGGTTTTGCAATTTTATTGCGTTGAAAAGCTCCTAAACAAGTTTTTGAACTCCTAAAATTTGAATAAAACTTGTTTTGCGGTCCTTTTTGTTGAGGTTTCGGACGAGCAGGTCTAAATGGGCCTTTCAATGGGCCCGTTGGAATTTTAACTGAGTAAAAAGTATAAAATTGAGGTTTTGCAATATAATTGTGTTGAAAAGCTCCTAATCAATTACATAAATTCCTAAAATTTGATTAAAACCTTTTTTGTAGTCCTTTTTGTAGAGGTTTCGGACGAGCGAGTCGAAATGGGCTTTTCAATGGACCCGTTGAAATTTTAACTCAGTAAAAAGTACATAAATTGAGGTTTTGAAATATAATTGTGTTGAAAATCTCCTTATCAATTACATGGTATCCTAAAATTTGATTAAAACTTGTTTTGCGGTCCTTTTTGTAGAGGTTTCGGACGAGCAGGTATAAATGGGCCTTTCAATGGACCCGTTGGAATTTTAATTGCGTAAAAAGTACAGAAATTGAGGTTTTGCAATATAATTATGTTGAAAAGATCCTAATCAGTTATTTGAACTCCTAATATTTGAATAAAACATTTTTGCGGTCCTTTTGTAGAGATTTCAGACGAGCAGGTCTAAATGGGACTTTCAATGGGCCCTTTGGAATTTTAACTAAGTAAAAAGAATAAAATTAAGGTTTTGCATTATAATGGTGTTGAAAAGTAACTCCTAAAATTTGATTAAAACTAATTTTGTAATCCTTTTTGTAGAGGTTTCGGACGAGCGGGTCGAAATAGGCCTTTCAATGGACCCGTTGGAATTTTAACCGAGTAAAAAGTACAGAAATTGAGGTTTTGGAATATAATTGTGTTGAAAATCTCCTAATCAATTACATGTTCTCCTAAAATTTGATTAAAACTTGTTTTGCGGTCCTTTTTGTAGAGGTTTCGGACGAGCTGGTCTAAATGGGCCTTTCAATGGACCCGTTGGAATTTTAATTGCGTAAAAAGTACAGAAATTGAGGTTTTGCAATATAATTATGTTGAAAAGATCCTAATCAGTTATTTGAACTCCTAATATTTGAATAAAACATTTTTGCGGTCCTTTTGTAGAGATTTCAGACGAGCAGGTCTAAATGGGACTTTCAATGGGCCCTTTGGAATTTTAACTAAGTAAAAAGAATAAAATTAAGGTTTTGCATTATAATTGTGTTGAAAAGTAACTCCTAAAATTTGATTAAAACTAATTTTGTAATCCTTTTTGTAGAGGTTTCGGACGAGCGGGTCAAAATGGGCCTTTCAATGGACCCGTTGAAATTTTAACTAAGTAAAAAGTACAGAAATTGAGGTTTTGCAATATTATTGTGTTGAAAAGCTCCTAATCAATTGTTTGAACTCCTAAAATTTGATTAAAACTTGTTTTGCGGTCCTTTTTGTCGAGGTTTCGGACGAGCAGGTCTAAATGGGCCTTTCAATGGACCCGTTAGAATTTTAACTGAGTAAAAAGTACAGAAATTGAGGTTTTGCAATATAATTGTGTTGAAAAGCTCCTAATAAATTATTTGAACTCCTAAAATTTGAATAAAACATTTTTGCGGTCCTTTTTGTAGAGGTTTCGGTCGAGCATGTCTAAATGATCCTTTCAATGGGCCCATTGGAATTTTAACTGAGTAAAAAGTATAAAAATTAAGGTTTTTCAATATAATTGTGTTGAAAAGCTCGTAATCAATTATTTTAACTCCTAAAATTTGATTAAAACTTGTTTTGCTGTCCGTTTTGTCGAGGTTTTGGACGAGCAGGTATAAATGTGCCTTTTAATGGACCCCTTAGAATTTTAACTGAGTAAAAAGTACAAAAATTGAGGTTTTGCAATATAATTGTGTTGAAAAGCTCCTAATCAATTATTTGAACTCCTAAAATTTGATTAAAACGTGTTTTGCGGTCCTTTTTGTGGAGGTTTCGGTCGAGCAGGTCTAAATGATCCTTTCAATGGGCCCGTTGGAATTTTAACTGAGTAAAAAGTATAAAAATTGAGTTTTTTCAATAGAATTGTGTTGAAAAGCTCATAATCAATTATTTGAACTCCTAAAACTTGATTAAAACTTGTTTTTATGTCCTTTTTGTCGAGGTTTTGGACGAGCAAGTCTAAATAGGCCTTTAAATGGACCCGTTAGAATTTTAACTTAGTAAAAAGTACAAAAATTGAGGTTTTGCATTATAATTGTGTTGAAAAGCTCCTAATCAATTATTTGAACTCCTAAAATTTTATTAAAACATGTTTTGCGGTCCTTTTTGTAGAGGTTTCAGATGAGCTGGTCTAAATAGGCCTTTCAATGGGCCCGTTGGAATTTTAACTGAGTAAAAAGTATAAAATTGAGGTTTTGCAATATAATTGTGTTGAAAAGCTCCTAATCAATTACATAAATTCCTAAAATTTGATTAAAACCTTTTTTGCAGTCCTTTTTTAGAGGTTTCGGACGAGCGGGTCGAAATGGGCCTTTCAATGGACCCGTTGAAATTTTAACTGAGTAAAAAGTACAGAAATTGAGGTTTTCGAATATAATTGTGTTGAAAATCTCCTAATCAATTACATGATATCATAAAATTTGATTAAAACCTGTTTTGCGGTCCTTTTTGTAGAGGTTTCGGATGAGCAGGTCTAAATGGGCTTTTCAATGGACCCGTTGGAATTTTAACTGAGTAAAAAGTAAAGAAATTGAAGTTTTGCAATATAATTGTGTTGAAAAGATCCTAATAAATTATTTGAACTCCTAAAATTTGAATAAAACATTTTTGCGGTTCTTTTTCTAGAGGTTTCGGTCGAGCAGGTCTAAATGAGCCTTTCAATGGGCCCGTTGGAATTTTAACTGAGTAAAAAGTATAAAAATTGAGGTTTTTCAATATAATTGTGTTGAAAAGCTCCTAATCAATTATTTGAACTCCTAAAATTTGATTAAAACTTGTTTTGATGTCCTTTTTGTCGAGGTTTTGAACGAGCAGGTCTAAATGGCCCTTTAATGGACCCGTTAGAATTTTAACTGAGTAAAAAGTACAAAAATTGAGGTTTTGCAATATAATTGTGTTGAAAAGCTCCTAATCAATTATTTGAACTCCTAAAATTTGATTAAAACTTGTTTTGCGGTCCTTTTTGTAGAGGTTTTGGATGAGCTGGTCTAAATAGGCCTTTCAATGGACCCGTTGGAATTTTAACTGGGTAAAAAGTACAGCAATTGAGGTTTTGCAATATAATTGTGTTGAAAAGTTCCTAATCAGTTATTAGAAGTCCTAATATTTGAATAAAACATTTTTGCGGTCCTTTTTTTATAGGTTTCGGACGAGTGGGTCGAAATGGGACTTTCAATGGACCCGTTGAAATTTTAACTAAGTAAAAAGTAAAGAAATTGAGGTTTTGCAATTTTATTGCGTTGAAAAGCTCCTAAACAAGTTTTTGAACTCCTAAAATTTGAATAAAACTTGTTTTGCGGTCCTTTTTGTTGAGGTTTCGGACGAGCAGGTCTAAATGGGCCTTTCAATGGGCCCGTTAGAATTTTAACTGAGTAAAAAGTATAAAATTGAGGTTTTGCAATATAATTGTGTTGAAAAGCTCCTAATCAATTACATAAATTCCTAAAATTTGATTAAAACCTTTTTTGTAGTCCTTTTTGTAGAGGTTTCGGACGAGCGAGTCGAAATGGGCTTTTCAATGGACCCATTGAAATTTTAACTCAGTAAAAAGTACATAAATTGAGGTTTTGAAATATAATTGTGTTGAAAATCTCCTTATCAATTACATGGTATCCTAAAATTTGATTAAAACTTGTTTTGCGGTCCTTTTTGTAGAGGTTTCGGACGAGCAGGTATAAATGGGCCTTTCAATGGACCCGTTGGAATTTTAATTGCGTAAAAAGTACAGAAATTGAGGTTTTGCAATATAATTATGTTGAAAAGATCCTAATCAGTTATTTGAACTCCTAATATTTGAATAAAACATTTTTGCGGTCCTTTTGTAGAGATTTCAGACGAGCAGGTCTAAATGGGACTTTCAATGGGCCCTTTGGAATTTTAACTAAGTAAAAAGAATAAAATTAAGGTTTTGCATTATAATTGTGTTGAAAAGTAACTCCTAAAATTTGATTAAAACTAATTTTGTAATCCTTTTTGTAGAGGTTTCGGACGAGCGGGTCGAAATAGGCCTTTCAATGGACCCGTTGGAATTTTAACCGAGTAAAAAGTACAGAAATTGAGGTTTTGGAATATAATTGTGTTGAAAATCTCCTAATCAATTACATGTTCTCCTAAAATTTGATTAAAACTTGTTTTGCGGTCCTTTTTGTAGAGGTTTCGGACGAGCTGGTCTAAATGGGCCTTTCAATGGACCCGTTGGAATTTTAATTGCGTAAAAAGTACAGAAATTGAGGTTTTGCAATATAATTATGTTGAAAAGATCCTAATCAGTTATTTGAACTCCTAATATTTGAATAAAACATTTTTGCGGTCCTTTTGTAGAGATTTCAGACGAGCAGGTCTAAATGGGACTTTCAATGGGCCCTTTGGAATTTTAACTAAGTAAAAAGAATAAAATTAAGGTTTTGCATTATAATTGTGTTGAAAAGTAACTCCTAAAATTTGATTAAAACTAATTTTGTAATCCTTTTTGTAGAGGTTTCGGACGAGCGGGTCGAAATGGGCCTTTCAATGGACCCGTTGAAATTTTAACTAAGTAAAAAGTACAGAAATTGAGGTTTTGCAATATTATTGTGTTGAAAAGCTCCTAATCAATTGTTTGAACTCCTAAAATTTGATTAAAACTTGTTTTGCGGTCCTTTTTGTCGAGGTTTCGGACGAGCAGGTCTAAATGGGCCTTTCAATGGACCCGTTAGAATTTTAACTGAGTAAAAAGTACAGAAATTGAGGTTTTGCAATATAATTGTGTTGAAAAGCTCCTAATAAATTATTTGAACTCCTAAAATTTGAATAAAACATTTTTGCGGTCCTTTTTGTAGAGGTTTCGGTCGAGCATGTCTAAATGATCCTTTCAATGGGCCCATTGGAATTTTAACTGAGTAAAAAGTATAAAAATTAAGGTTTTTCAATATAATTGTGTTGAAAAGCTCGTAATCAATTATTTTAACTCCTAAAATTTGATTAAAACTTGTTTTGCTGTCCGTTTTGTCGAGATTTTGGACGAGCAGGTATAAATGTGCCTTTTAATGGACCCCTTAGAATTTTAACTGAGTAAAAAGTACAAAAATTGAGGTTTTGCAATATAATTGTGTTGAAAAGCTCCTAATCAATTATTTGAACTCCTAAAATTTGATTAAAACGTGTTTTGCGGTCCTTTTTGTGGAGGTTTCGGTCGAGCAGGTCTAAATGATCCTTTCAATGGGCCCGTTGGAATTTTAACTGAGTAAAAAGTATAAAAATTGAGTTTTTTCAATAGAATTGTGTTGAAAAGCTCATAATCAATTATTTGAACTCCTAAAACTTGATTAAAACTTGTTTTTATGTCCTTTTTGTCGAGGTTTTGGACGAGCAAGTCTAAATAGGCCTTTAAATGGACCCGTTAGAATTTTAACTTAGTAAAAAGTACAAAAATTGAGGTTTTGCATTATAATTGTGTTGAAAAGCTCCTAATCAATTATTTGAACTCCTAAAATTTTATTAAAACATGTTTTGCGGTCCTTTTTGTAGAGGTTTCAGATGAGCTGGTCTAAATAGGCCTTTCAATGGGCCCGTTGGAATTTTAACTGAGTAAAAAGTATAAAATTGAGGTTTTGCAATATAATTGTGTTGAAAAGCTCCTAATCAATTACATAAATTCCTAAAATTTGATTAAAACCTTTTTTGCAGTCCTTTTTTAGAGGTTTCGGACGAGCGGGTCGAAATGGGCCTTTCAATGGACCCGTTGAAATTTTAACTGAGTAAAAAGTACAGAAATTGAGGTTTTGGAATATAATTGTGTTGAAAATCTCCTAATCAATTACATGATATCATAAAATTTGATTAAAACCTGTTTTGCGGTCCTTTTGTAGAGGTTTCGGATGAGCAGGTCTAAATGGGCTTTTCAATGGACCCGTTGGAATTTTAACTGAGTAAAAAGTAAAGAAATTGAAGTTTTGCAATATAATTGTGTTGAAAAGATCCTAATAAATTATTTGAACTCCTAAAATTTGAATAAAACATTTTTGCGGTTCTTTTTCTAGAGGTTTCGGTCGAGCAGGTCTAAATGAGCCTTTCAATGGGCCCGTTGGAATTTTAACTGAGTAAAAAGTATAAAAATTGAGGTTTTTCAATATAATTGTGTTGAAAAGCTCCTAATCAATTATTTGAACTCCTAAAATTTGATTAAAACTTGTTTTGATGTCCTTTTTGTCGAGGTTTTGAACGAGCAGGTCTAAATGGCCCTTTAATGGACCCGTTAGAATTTTAACTGAGTAAAAAGTACAAAAATTGAGGTTTTGCAATATAATTGTGTTGAAAAGCTCCTAATCAATTATTTGAACTCCTAAAATTTGATTAAAACTTGTTTTGCGGTCCTTTTTGTAGAGGTTTTGGATGAGCTGGTCTAAATAGGCCTTTCAATGGACCCGTTGGAATTTTAACTGGGTAAAAAGTACAGCAATTGAGGTTTTGCAATATAATTGTGTTGAAAAGTTCCTAATCAGTTATTAGAAGTCCTAATATTTGAATAAAACATTTTTGCGGTCCTTTTTTTATAGGTTTCGGACGAGTGGGTCGAAATGGGACTTTCAATGGACCCGTTGAAATTTTAACTAAGTAAAAAGTAAAGAAATTGAGGTTTTGCAATTTTATTGCGTTGAAAAGCTCCTAAACAAGTTTTTGAACTCCTAAAATTTGAATAAAACTTGTTTTGCGGTCCTTTTTGTTGAGGTTTCGGACGAGCAGGTCTAAATGGGCCTTTCAATGGGCCCGTTGGAATTTTAACTGAGTAAAAAGTATAAAATTGAGGTTTTGCAATATAATTGTGTTGAAAAGCTCCTAATCAATTACATAAATTCCTAAAATTTGATTAAAACCTTTTTTGTAGTCCTTTTTGTAGAGGTTTCGGACGAGCGAGTCGAAATGGGCTTTTCAATGGACCCGTTGAAATTTTAACTCAGTAAAAAGTACATAAATTGAGGTTTTGAAATATAATTGTGTTGAAAATCTCCTTATCAATTACATGGTATCCTAAAATTTGATTAAAACTTGTTTTGCGGTCCTTTTTGTAGAGGTTTCGGACGAGCAGGTATAAATGGGCCTTTCAATGGACCCGTTGGAATTTTAACTGAGTAAAAAGTAAAGAAATTGAAGTTTTGAAATATAATTGTGTTGAAAAGCTCCTAATCAATTACATAAACTCCTAAAATTTGATTAAAACTATTTTTGCAGTCCTTTTTGTAGAGGTTTTGGAAGAGCGGGTCGAAATGGGCCTTTCAATGGACCCGTTGAAATTTTAACTGAGTAAAATGTACAGAAATCGAGGTTTTGGAATATAATTGTGTTGAAAAGCTCCTAATAAATTATTTGAACTCCTAAAATTTGAATAAAACATTTTTGCGGTCCTTTTGTAGAGGTTTCGGTCGAGCATGTCTAAACGATCCTTTCAATGGGCCGTTGGAATTTTAACTGAGTAAAAAGTATAAAAATTAAGGTTTTTCAATATAATTGTGTTGAAAAGCTCGTAATCAATTATTTTAACTCCTAAAATTTGATTAAAACTTGTTTTGCTGTCCTTTTTGTCGAGGTTTTGGACGAGTAGGTCTAAATGGGCCTTTTAATGGACCCGTTAGAATTTTAACTGAGTAAAAAGTACAAAAGTTGAGGTTTTGCAATATAATTGTGCTGAAAAGATCCTAATCAATTATTTGAACTCCTAAATTTTGATTAAAACGTGTTTTGCGGTCCGTTTTGTGGAGGTTTCGGTCGAGCAAGTCTAAATGATCCTCTCAATGGGCCCGTTGGAATTTTAACTGAGTAAAAAGTATAAAAATTGAGGTTTTTCAATATAATTGTGTTGAAAAGCTCTTAATCAATTATTTGAACTCCTAAAACTTGATTAAAACTTGTTTTGCTGTCCTTTTTATCGAGGTTTTGGACGAGCAAGTCTAAATAGGCCTTTAAATGGACCCGTTAGAATTTTAACTTAGTAAAAAGTACAAAAATTGAGGTTTTGCATTATAATTGTGTTGATAAGCTCCTAATCAATTACTGGGTAAAATGTACAGAAATTGAGGTTTTGCAATATAATTGTGTTGAAAAGCTCCTAATCAGTTATTTGAACTCCTAATATTTGAATAAAACATTTTTGCGGTCCTTTTTGTAGAGGTTTCAGACGAGCAGGTCTTAATGGGCCTTTCAATGGGCCCGTTGGTATTTTAACTGAGTAAAAAGTATAAAATTGAGGTTTTGCAATATAATTGTGTTGAAAAGCTCCTAATCAATTACATAAACTCCTAACACTTGATTAAAACTTTTTTTGCAGTCCTTTTTGTAGACGTTTCGGACGAGCGGGTCGAAAAAGGTCTTTCAATGGACCCGTTGAAATTTTAACTGAGTAAAAAGTACAAAAATTGAGGTTTTGGAATATAATTGTGTTGAAAATCTCCTAATCAATTACATGATATCATAAAATTTGATTAAAACTTGTTTTGGGGTCCTCTTTGTAGAGGTTTCGGACGAGCAGGTCTAAATGGGCCTTTCAATGGACCCGTTGGAATTTTAACTGAGTAAAAAGTAAAGAAATTGAAGTTTTGCAATATAATTGTGTTGAAAAGATCCTAATAAATTATTTGAACTCCTAAAATTTGAATAAAACATTTTTGCGGTCCTTTTGCTAGAGGTTTCGGTCGAGCAGGTCTAAATGAGCCTTTCAATGGGCTCGTTGGAATTTTAAATGAGTAAAAAGTATAAAAATTGCGGTTTTTCAATATAATTGTGTTGAAAAGCTCCTAATCAATTATTTGAACTCCTAAAATTTGATTAAAACTTGTTTTGATGTCCTTTTTGTCGAGGTTTTGGACGAGCAGGTCTAAATGGCCCTTTAATGGACCCGTTAGAATTTTAACTGAGTAAAAAGTACAAAAATTGAGGTTTTGCAATATAATTGTGTTGAAAAGCTCCTAATCAGTTATTTGAACTCCTAAAATTTGATTAAAACTTGTTTTGTGGTCCTTTTTGTAGAGGTTTCGGATGAGCTGGTCTAAATAGGCCTTTCAATGGACCCGTTGGAATTTTAACTGGGTAAAAAGTACATAAATTGAGGTTTTGCAATATAATTGTGTTGAAAAGCTCCTAATCAGTTATTTGAACTCCTAATATTTGAATAAAACATTTTTGTGGTCCTTTTTGTAGAGGTTTCAGACGAGCAGGTCTAAATGGGCCTTTCAATGGGCCCGTTGGAATTTTAACTGAGTAAAAAGTATAAAATTGAGGTTTTGCAATATAATTGTGTTGAAAAGCTCCTAATCAATTACATAAATTCCTAAAATTTGATTAAAACCTTTATTGCAGTCCTTTTTGTAGAGGTTTCGGACGAGCGGGTCGAAATGGGCCTTTCAATGGACCCGTTGAAATTTTAACTGAGTAAATAGTACATAAATTGAGGTTTTGAAATATAATTGTGTTGAAAATCTCCTAATCAATTACATGATATCCTAAAATTTGATTAAAACTTGTTTTGCGGTCCTTTTTGTAGAGGTTTCGGACGAGCAAGTCTAAATGGGCCTTTCAATGGACCCGTTGGAATTTTAACTGAGTAAAAAGTACAGAAATTGAGGTTTTGCAATATTATTGTGTTGAAAAGCTCCTAATCAATTATTTGAACTCCTAAAATTTGATTAAAACTTGTTTTGCGGTCCTTTTTGTTGAGGTTTCGGACGAGCAGGTCTAAATGAGCCTTTCAATGGACCCGTTGGAATTTTAACTGAGTAAAAAGTATAAAAATTGAGGTTTTTCAATATAATTTTGTTGAAAAGCTCTTAATCAATTATTTGAACTACTAAAATTTGATTAAAACTTGTTTTGCTGTCCTTTTTGTCGAGGTTTTGGACGAGCACGTGTAAATGGGCCTTTCTATGGACCCGTTAGAATTTTAACTGAGTCAAATGTCCAAAAATTGAGGTTTTGCAATATAATTGTGTTGAAAAGTTCCTAATCAATATTTTGAACTCCTAAAATTTGATTAAAACTTGTTTTGCGGTCCTTTTTGTAGAGGTTTCGGACGAGCTGGTCTAAATGGGCCTTTCAATGGACCCTTTGGAATTTTAACTGGGTAAAATGTACAGAAATTGAGGTTTTGCAATATAATTGTGTTGAAAAGCTCCTAATCAGTTATTTGAACTCCTAATATTTGAATAAAACATTTTTGCGGTCCTTTTTGTAGAGGTTTCAGACGAGCAGGTCTAAATGGGCCTTGCAATGGGCCCGTTGGAATTTTAACTGAGTAAAAAGTAAGAAATTGAGGTTTTGCGATATAATTGTGTTGAAAAGCTCCTAATCAATTACATAACCTCCTAAAATTTGATTAAAACTATTTTTGCAGTCCTTTTTGTAGAGTTTTCGGACGAGCGGGTCGAAATGGGCCTTTCAATGGACCCGTTGAAATTTTAACTGAGTAAAAAGTACAAAAATTGAGGTTTTGCAATACAATTGTGTTGAAAAGCTTCTAATCAATTATTTGAACTCCTAAATTTGATTAAAACTTGTTTTGCGATCCTTTTTGTTGACGTTTCGGACGAGCAGGTCTAAATGGGCCTTTCAATAGACCCGTTGGAATTTTAACTTAGTAAAAAGTACAGACATTGAGGTTTTGCAATATAATTGTGTTGAAAAGCTCCTAATCAGTTATTTGAACTCATAATATTTGAGTAAAACATTTTTGCGGTCCTTTTTGTAGAGGTTTTAGACGAGCAGGTCTAAATGGGCCTTTCAATGGCCCGTTGGAATTTTAACTGAGTAAAAAGTAAGAAATTGAGGTTTTTCAATATAATTGTGTTGAAAAGCTCCTAATCAATTACATAAACTCCTAAAATTTGATTAAAACTATTTTTGCAGTCCTTTTTGTAGAGGTTTCGGACGAGCGGGTCGAAATGGGCCTTTCAATGGACCCGTTGAAATTTTAACTGAGTAAAAAGTACAGAAATTGAGGTTTTGCAATATTATTGTGTTGAAAAGCTGCTAATCAATTATTTGAACTCCTAATATTTGATTAAAACTTGTTTTGCGGTCCTTTTTGTTGAGGTTTCGGACGAGCAGGTCTAAATGAGCCTTTCAATGGACCCGTTGGAATTTTAACTGAGTAAAAAGTATAAAAATTGAGGTTTTTCAATATAATTGTGTTGAAAAGCTCCTAATCAATTATTTGAACTCCTAAAATTTCATTAAAACTTGTTTTGCTGTCCTTTTTGTCGAGGTTTTGGACGAGCACGTGTAAATGGGCCTTTCTATGGACCCGTTAGAATTTTAACTGAGTAAAAAGTACAAAAATTGAGGTTTTGCAATATAATTGTGTTGAAAATTTCCTAATCAATTATTTGAACTCCTAAAATTTGATTAAAACTTGTTTTGCGGTCCTTTTTGTAGAGGTTTTGGACGAGCTGGTCTAAATGGGCCTTTCAATGGACCCTTTGGAATTTTAACTGGGTAAAAAGTATAGAAATTGAGGTTTTGCAATATAATTGTTTTGAAAAGCTCCTAATAAGTTATTTGAACTCCTAATATTTGAATAAAACATTTTTGCGGTCCTTTTTGTAGAGGTTTCAGACGAGCAAGTCTAAATGGGCCTTTCAATGGGCCCGTTGGAATTTTAACTGAGTAAAAAGTAAGAAATTGAGGTTTTGCAATATAATTGTGTTGAAAAGCTCCTAATCAATTACATAAACTCCTAGAATTTGATTAAAACTGTCACAGATTCTTAGGCTAAAATCTAGGCTATTTATTAGGCTATAATATATTGTAATTAATGTTATATATATGCTACCTAGTTTAGGAAAATTAGTAATTAATGTTATATATATGTTACCTAGTTTAGGAAAATTAGATGTGTATATATAGCCTATATGTTCTATGAATAAAATACAAGAGAATTATTTTCTACATGGTATCAGTTGTCCTAGGTTCTTTCGAATACAATAAATTTTTTTTTGGGCTGTTAGGGTTTTGACCTAAAGCCAATTTTTTTTCTTTCTTTTTTTGTCGTTCTTCACCGGCCACCTTCGGAGGCCTTTTTTATCGCCACCGCCCGTACCACAAGGGTCGCTGTCCGCCGATCTACCGATCTGGAGTTTCCGGTCACCGAATTCCCTGCGCGTGAACCTCACGCGCCGCCACAAGCTTCCGCCTGTCCTTCACGCGCCGGCGCGTGAGAGCGCGTGGTGGCCCCTTTTCGCCGCCGATTTTTCCACCGCCGTCGTTGCTTCATTCCGATCACACCCCTGCCGCCGGTCCTTGCTTTCGGATTGTTTTGGGTTGGGTGTTCTATCTTTTGGATTTATTAGGATTTTGTTTTTTGGTTCTTTGCTTCTTTGACTTCATGGCTGATAAAAAGGTTGACCTTATGTCTGATATCGTTCTGATTACGTCTAAGATTACTGATCATAAATTGAATGGCTTTAATTTTCTCGATTGGAACCATACAATTGAGTTGTATTTGTTAAGCCTTTCTATGGACAGACATTTGACTGATGATCCTCCGACGGATGATTCCCGCCTTCCTTGGATGAGCGAAGATGCTCGCCTCTATATTCAGATTCGTAATTCTATTGACAGTGAGGTGGTAGGTTTGGTTAATCATTGTAAGACGGTGAAACAGTTGATGAGCTATTTTCAATTCTTATATTCTGGCAAAGAAAATTTTTCTCGTATCTATGATGTTTGTCAGCATTTTTACAGGGCTGACAAAGAAGACCGGACTTTAACTAGTTATTTTATGGATTTCAAGAAAACGTATGAAGAGCTTAATATGTTGCTTCCTTTTAGTGCTGATATTGAGGTCCAACGTAGTCAGCGAGAGCACATGGCGGTTATGAGTTTTCTTGCTGGTCTGCCACCGGAATTTGAGACGGCTAAATCTCAGATTCTCTCTGGTTCCGAGATCTCCAGCCTCGATGATGTTTTCCGGAGAGTCCGTCGTACTGAGAATTCTTTGCCTACTCCATCTCCACAACATGGCAGTGTTTTGCTTAGTCGTGCTCTTCCTTCTGACTCCGGCAAGCAACATTTCAAGAGTAATGGTCCTGGTCGTTCTATGGGGTCGGGGTCTACCAAAAGCGATCCATAGTTTGGGGTTCGTGGTCTGGATCACAGTACAGTTATCTGTCATTATTGTCACAAACTGGGACATACCAAGCGTGATTGCCAGAAGCTGCAGTTTAAGAAAACTTCGTCTGCTAATGTTGCTTCTAGTGTAGACACTTCTTCATCGGCTGTTACGATATCTGCGGATGAGTATGCCAAGCTTCTTCACCTTCAAGACACTGTCAAGCATCCTTTCGGTCCTGTTTCTGCCCTTGTTGAGTCAGGTAAATCCAATACATGTCTTGTTTCCACCTCTTCCAAATGGGTCATTGATTCTGGTGCCACAGACCACATGACAGGTAACCCCAATTTTCTTTCTCATTTTACAACACATCCTTCTATCAATCCTGTTACTTTAGCCGATGGTTCCACATCTTCTATTATTGGCTCTGGCACTTCGTACCCCACTCCCTCTCTTACTTTGTCCTCTGTTTTGAGTTTACCACATTTATCCTTTAACCTGATGTCAGTTAGTAAACTTACAAAAACCCATAATTGTTGTGTCTCATTTTTTCCTGGTTATTGTGTGTTTCAGGATCTTTTGATGAAGAAGATTATTGGTAAAGGGCATGAGTCTGATGGCCTCTACATCCTTGACACCCATGTTCCAGAACCTTTTGCTTTCTGTAACGCCCCGGTTTTGGGCTTAAAAGTTTTGGGCGTTGACCGGTTCGGTCAAAGTGCTGTTCGAATATAAAAGGGTGAAATTAGGATAGCCTAGTTCGGGTTGCATTAAAAATATGGAAAAATATTCTAAAATCCTCTTTTAATATACATAAGTGAACTGTGAAATCAATTTTAGAAAATGAGGTTTGGAAGGGTGATATTTTGGCTAGTGACCAAAATGTAATTTTTGAAAACTGCGTGACTGTTTTAGAAAGGATTGAAACTTTGAATCTTTAAGGAGCTATTTACCCAAAGGGAGTTTCTCCAGATTTTTCTAAGATATTTAGTGATTTAATTCTGAGTTTTAAACAAAAGAAAAGTGGAGGGAAGTTATTTTCCATTTTCAACTAACTTTTCCAATTTTCCTTTTCTCTCATTTTCTCTCAAGCCAAACATCTTTCTCCAGATCTTTTCCCTCTGGTTTTGTCATCTAAATCACTCATTTCATTTCCCTTTTGATTGCAAATCATCTCATCAACAAAACCTCACCATTTGCTAGTTGATTCTTCAAGCTTTTTGGTTCTAAAAAGGGAGAAACTCAAGTTTGGAGGTAAGAACGTCCTTCTCCTCTAAACTCTCAGTTCTTTACTGAAATTCCTAAGTTCTCAATCCTTAATTGATGTTTTATAAGTGGTTTTAAAGTTGTGTAATGGATCTTGGCTTTAAATACAAGATTTGGTGGTTTTTGATGGATTTTCGTTTGATCTGATTGGGCTGTGTTTTAAGGTGTTAATTTGATGTTAAATGAATGTTAAATTGATATGGAATTGAGTTTTAATTAATGCAATCCCGGATAGGTTGAATTTCCTAAGTTTAGCTTGTGATTCTTGGTTGTTTTTGGAGTGATCTTGTGGATCTGATGTTGCTGGAGGTATAAGGATGTTGTTAGGTCATTTTTAGATGTTGAATGATGTTAAAGGATGTTTAGTTTTGATGGATATTGGCTGGGCTATTTTGAGGAGTTGTTTGGATGCATTTTCGGTTGTGTTTGGTAGCCGAAAATGGAGTGTGGATGAGAGCAGCGAGTTTAAGTGCTTTCATTGAAGCTATTAATGCATGATGATGCATTAATCCTCTGCTTTGATGTGTTAAAAACAGGGGAGTCATCTTTGGATCCAAGTGGTGGTGATCCGGAAGCTTGATTTGGTGTTTCGGCGAGAAGCGAAACGGAATCGGTGAGTGGATTTTGGTTTTCGGCTTTGAAACCAATGTTTTGAAGGTTTGGGAGCTTAGTTTAAGTCTAAGCAACTTAGCTAAGCTCAAGAGTAAGTTTTCGGAAAAACTCTCTTGGTGATGGCCATGGTTTTGGTTGTATGCAATGTGGTTGTTTGCATGTGTTTAAATCTGTTTTGAAAGCATACCTAGCATGTTTATTTGCTGTGATTTAAAGCCATGTGTTGAAGGAAGCTCAAGGAAAGAGTTCCTTGTTTTTGAACAATGTTTAAATGTGGTTTGATGCTTAAAGATGCATGATGTTTATGGCTTTGTAAAATGCTTTAAAACAATGTGTTATTGGTGATATTGATGCATATTGGCAAGTGATGTTAAGGTCACAAAGGTGTTTAAAAGTCCTTGTGTGAGCCTTGCATTTTAAAGAACATCAAGGTGGTTAAAAGTCCTTGGATGGTTCTTGGTTAAGATCATCAAGGTGGTTAAAATTCCTTGGATGAGTCTTGTTTATTTAAGGACAATATGGTGTTTAAAATTCCATGATTGGTCCTTGGTCAAGGTTACAAAGGTGGTTAAAATTCCTTGTGTAAGCCTTGTTACTTAAGAACTCCAAGGTGTTTAAAAGTCCTTGGGAGATTCTTGTTGAGGACACAAAGGTGGTTAAAAGTCCTTGTGTGGTCCTTGCCATGGTGTTTAAAAGTCCATGGGCCATGGTGTTTAAAAGTCCATGGGGATAAGATCACAATGGTGTTTAAAAGTCCATGTGTGAATCTTATGTGAAATGTATCACTTGTTGCCAATATGACATGTTATGAACTTGATGCATGAGATGCATGTTTTATATGCTTATGAGCATGTGTAAATGATGTTGGACTATGATTTATAAATGAGTTTTATAAATGCATTATTGAATGGTTTTAAATGAGCATTCCTCACTAAGCTTTTGCTTACGCTCTCTCTCTTTTCTTAAACCAATAATGTAGAACATTAAGGTGCATTGAGGGCAGCAAGGAAGGCAAGCAATCAAGTGGAAGTTAAGCTCAAGTATGGGAAGGTTTTCTTAAACACTTTTAGCTTTTGGCAATTGGCAATGGGGGACCTATGTGGATGTTTTGGGAGAGGTTTTGAACTCCCTAAGTTTGTTTAATGATGCCAATAATGCTGGATTATGTAATTGGCCATTATGTGTTTGCTTTGGAGACTTAATGCTTGAATGGTTTGCTTAGTAGGAAGCATGCCATAGATTTGGGGCTTTTCATATTTGATGCTATAATGTTGAATTGTTGATGCAAATATGTCCCTTATATGTTGTATGCCTTGCTGGTAAAGTTTGGTTGCATTTGGAGCATGTATGGTTGATCAATTGTGTGTTTTAGCAGCCTTTCCATGCATTTTGTGCAGGCCGTATCGGAACGGTAGCTGCCGTTTCGGAACGGGTGCCCTGTAAAAGCCCAGGCGTCCGAAACGGAAGACCCCGTTCCGAAACAGAAAGGCTTCTACCAGCCCTCGTTTCGGAACACGTTGCGAAACGGCCCCGCGTTTCGAAACAGGTTCTCCCTGTTTCGGAACACCTGACCGTTGGGGGCTGACATTGGCAGTTATATGTTTTGAAATGTTCGCATTTTGGTCTTGAATCATGTACGAGCAATTGTATGAGTTTGGGATGTCCTTTTGAGCTGAAATTTGGCAGTGAAGCATGAAACCTGACTAATTTCATAATGGTAACTTTAATTTGGATGAAATCCTTATAATTTATAGGATTTACAATTTGGTCCCTAAAGTTGTAAATTGTTCAATTGGGTCCTTGTTTAATCTCTGATGGTTATGATCTTTGAGTATGCTGTTTGAATGATCATATCTAGGGTTAATATGCATCTAGACAAGTTTAAAAAGGAAAAAAAGGGTCGTTAATCAAGGTTGACTTTTGGGTTGACTTTGATTTTCCCCGTGTGACTTTCTTAATTCGGGTCAACCGTCTAGGCCGGGTTAAGGGGGTTACATTTGGTGGTATCAGAGCTGAGTTCTCGAGTAATTGGGAATGAATGTGTGCATGTTTGAAGTATGTATGCTATGTATGCTTGTTGAGTGAAAGCATGATGAGTGGTTGTGAATTTGACGCAATTGAGTTGTATGCTGGGATGAAGCATGTTGTGGGTACCCATTGCCAAATCAAAGCTAATGAAATGATGTTGATTTTAAATGAAAATGAGCTTGAGTACTTGGATTGCTTACCTTGCTGGACCTGACTTTGTTTATTTGCATTGTGATTGCATGGTTAGAATATGGCCCCTCGTAGAGAGTTGAGGAGTAATGTGCGAGCTACGGCTCCGAATGAGAATGATAATGAGGAGAATGCGGGAAGTGCGGTGTTACCTCCTCCACCTGGTGGTGGTGGTGCTGAGGGTGAAAGAGCTAAAGCTGCAGCTGGTGCTGGGGTCGCTGGACCTGAGGCTGGTCAGGGGCAAGCTATGCCTGACATGACGATGTTGGTACAAGCTATTGCTGGTGCTTTTTGAGCGGCAGTAGCTGGAGCTCAAGGAGCTGGGCATCAGGGAGATGCTGGTGTTAGACTACCCTTGGAACGCTTATGCAGTCTAGGGGGGACTGAGTTCAGGGGTATGTCTGTTGAAGGTTCTGAAGCTTGGCTAGAGAGTACCAAGAGGATCTTGGGTCAGATGAGTTGCACTGATGTGCAAAAGTTGGGGTGTGTTGTATCCTTGCTTCAGGATGATGCTTATACGTGGTGGACGACCACTATAGCTGGGATGCCTGATGCTGACATAACTTGGACATTCTTCCAGAATGTGTTCAAGAGAAGATATCTGGGTGTGAGGTACCTTGATGAAAAGAAGCGAGAGTTCATGTCTCTTACCCAGGGGAGCATGACTGTGGCTGAGTATGAAGTGCAGTTTGTACGACTCAGTCAATATGCACCTGAGCTTGTTCCGGATGAGCGAGAAAGGTGTGAAAGGTTCCGTTATGGTTTAGTGATGGAGGTAAAGATGTATGTGCTGGCCACTGAGTATGATGATTTTGATGTGCTGGTGGGCCGAGCTAAGGACATTGAGATGAACTTGGGTTTATCTGCTAAGAGTGCTGGTTCTAGTGCTGGAAAGCGAGCTGCTGAGTATAGTTCTGGTGGTGGACGGAACAAGAGGGGACGTGATCAGAAGTATCAATCCTCAGCTAAGCGAGGTGGTGGTGCGCCTGCTCGGGGAGGCAATGCTAGAGCTGATCCGAGTGCTTGCTGGATATGTGGATCACGTGGTCATATGAAACGTGATTGTCCTCGTGCTGTGAGGGAGGTGCAAGCTCCTTTTGCAGCAGCTGGTAATGGGTGCTGGAATTGTGGAGCTGCGGATCATTTGAGGCGAGAGTGTCCTATGTTGGCTGGTGGCCAAGTGCGTGCTCCTGTTGTTGCTGCACCACAGAGAGGTCGTGGGCGTGGCCGTGGTAATTTCCAGCAGAGAGAGGAAGGTGGTAGGGGTGTAGCTCATGTTGTGGCTATTCAGCCTGAAGGTGGCGGTCAAGCTAGGGTGTATGCTCAGCGGGAGGGAAGGAATGACGCGGATGTGATTGCAGGTACTTTTACTTTGCAATCCTTGTCATTACTTTCCTTGATTGATTCTGGATCTACGCATTCATACATATTGCGTGAGCATGCTGAATTGCTTGGTTTGCCTGTTGAGTCCTTGGATGTTGGTGTTCGTGTCACTAGTTCTTTTGGTGAAACTGTTGTGACTCGAAAGCTGTATAGAAGGTGTCCTTTGGTTGTTCAAGATCATGTTTTTCATGTTGACCTTATGGAGTTGCCTTTCTAT
This sequence comes from Hibiscus tridactylites, assembly GCA_958450335.1. Lineage (NCBI taxonomy): Eukaryota > Viridiplantae > Streptophyta > Magnoliopsida > Malvales > Malvaceae > Hibiscus > Hibiscus tridactylites. The sequence continues at coordinate 66,092,885 of OY288271.1, forward strand.
GGTTTTGATGTAATTCTTGGTATGGATTGGCTTGCTGAGCATCGTGCTGTTTTGGATTGTGAAAATAAGCGAGTTTCGCTGAAGCTTGCGGATGATTATGAAGTTGTTGTGGTTGGTGAGAATGTGAAGTTTCTTGCCAATGTGGTGTCTACCTTGGAGGCGAGCAGGATGCTGAGGCAAGGTTGTGAAGCTTACCTAGCTTTTGTGATGAATCCTAGCTCTAAGGAGTTGCGGGTGCAAGATATCAGAGTTGTGAAGGAGTTTCCTGGTGTGTTTCCTGAGGAGTTGCCTGGTTTACCTCCTAACCGTGAGGTGGAGTTTGGAATTGAGCTGTATGAGAATACGACTCCTGTGTCCATTACCCCTTATAGAATGGCACCTAAGGAGCTGAAGGAGCTGAAGACGCAATTGCAAGAGTTGCTTGATCGTGGTTTCATCCGGCCGAGTGTGTCACCTTGGGGTGGACCGGTCTTGTTTGTGAAGAAGAAGGATGGCACCATGAGAATGTGCATTGATTACCGTCAGCTGAACAAGTTGACTATTAAGAATCGGTATCCTTTTTCGAGAATTGATGATCTCTTTGATCAATTTCGGGGAGCTTCTGTGTTCTCTCAGATTGACTTGAGGTCAGGGTATTATCAGTTGAAGGTGAAGGATGTGGATGTGCCTAAGACAGCTTTCAGGACAAGGTATGGGCATTATGAGTTTCTTGTGATGCCGTTTGGTTTGACAAATGCTCCTGCTGCTTTCATGGACATGATGAATCGTGTGTTTCATGAATACCTGGACAAGTTCGTTGTGGTATTCATTGATGATATCCTCGTGTACTCGCGTACTGAGGATGAGCATGAAGAGTATTTGAGGATTGTTTTGCAAGCTTTGTTGGAGAATCAGCTTTATGCCAAGCTGAGCAAGTGTGAGTTCTGGTTGAGTGAAGTGGTGTTTCTTGGGCATGTGGTTTCTGCTGAGGGGATTCGTGTTGATCCTCAGAAGATTGAGGCGGTGATGAATTGGAAGGTTCCTAAGTTTGTTCATGAGGTTCGTAGTTTCCTTGGTTTGGCGGGATACTACCGGAGGTTTGTGGATGGGTTTTCGAAGATTGCTGCACCTTTGACGAAGTTGCTGCAGAAGGATGTTAAGTATGAGTGGACAGAAGCGAGACAGCAGGCTTTTGAGAAGCTTAAGGCGGCTTTGACGCAGGCTCCTATCTTGATTCAACCTGAATCAGGGAAAGAGTTTGTGGTCTACAGTGATGCGTCCTATGTTGGTTTGGGATGTGTGCTGATGCAAGAGGGTAAGGTTGTGGCTTATGCATCGCGGTAGTTGAAGGTGCATGAGCGGAATTATCCTACGCATGATATTGAGTTGGCTGCAGTGGTTTTTGCTTTGAAGATTTGGAGGCATTATCTATATGGTGAGAAGTGTACTGTGTACACGGATCACAAGAGTTTGAGGTATCTGATGTCTCAGAAGGAGTTGAATCTTAGGCAGCGGTGATGGTTGGAGTTGCTCAAGGATTATGATTTGACGATTGAGTATCATCCTGGAAAGGCTAATGTTGTAGCGGATGCCTTGAGTAGGAAGGTAGCTGTTGAGCTGAGGGCTATGTTTGCCAGTTTGAGTGTTTCACGTGATGGTGGTCTTGTAGCTGAGTTGCAAGTGAAACCATCATTGGTTCAGTTGATCAAGGAAAAGCAGTTGTTGGATGATTCCTTGGTGCCTCATGTTCAGGATATCGCGGAGGGTAGGCCTTCGGATTTCTGCTTTAATGATGATGGAGTGTTGTGTTTTGGTAGTCGGATAGTAGGGCCCAATGATGCTGAGTTGAGGCTTGCTATTCTGACTGAAGGTCATAGTAGTCCTTTTGCTATGCACCCAGGTAGTACTAAGATGTATCGTGATCTTCGTGATGAGTACTATTGGGTGGGTTTGAAAAAGGATGTTGCGGAGTTTGTGAGCAAGTGTATGGTGTGTCAGCGAGTTAAGGCTGAGCATCAGGTTCCTTCAGGGTTGTTGCAACCGTTGAGAATCCCTGAGTGGAAGTGGGAAAGGGTTACCATGGATTTTGTATCTGGTTTACCTTTGTCGCCATCGAAGAAGAATTCAGTGTGGGTGATTGTGGATCGCCTGACGAAGTGTGCGCATTTCTTGCCTGTGCATACTACGTTTTCTTTGGATAAGCTTGCGGAGCTGTACATTACTGAGATTGTGCGGCTGCATGGTGTGCCTAAGTCGATTGTGTCGGATAGGGATCCGAGGTTTACATCGCGTTTCTGGCAGCGTTTGCATCGAGCTTTGGGTACAAGGTTGAATTTCAGTACATCCTATCATCCTCAGTCGGATGGTCAGTCAGAGCGTGTTATCCAGATTTTGGAGGATATGTTGAGGTGCTGCGTGATTGAGTTCCAAGGTTCTTGGGAAAAACATTTGCCTTTGGTGGAGTTTGCTTATAACAATAGTCATCAAGCTAGTATTCAAATGGCACCTTATGAGGCTTTGTACGGGAGGAAGTGTAGGACTCCTCTTTGTTGGGCTGAAATGGGTCAGAAGTTGGTTTCGATGCCGGCTTTGTTGAAAGGAACCACCGAGAAGGTGAAGCTCATCTGTGAGCGTTTGAAGGCAGCTTCTGATCGGCAAAAGTCTTACGCGGATTTGAAGCGTAAGGAGATTGAGTATGCGGTAGGTGACCGTGTGTTTCTGAAGGTTTCGCCTTGGAAGAAGGTGATGAGGTTTGGCCGGAAGGGTAAGTTGAGCCCTAGGTACATTGGACCATATGAGGTGGTTGAGCGTGTGGGTCCTGTTGCGTATAAGTTGAGGCTACCTCAAGAGTTGGAGAAGATTCATGATGTGTTTCATGTTTCTATGCTCCGGAAGTATAGAGCTGGTCCTTCGCATGTGATGCCTGTGGAGGAAGTGGAATTAAATCCAGATTTGACCTATGATGAGGAACCGGTGAGGATTCTGGATTCGGATAGTAAGGTTCTTCGTGGCAAGACCATTGAGTTGGTGAAGGTGTTGTGGAAGCACCGAGGTGTTGAGGAAGCCACGTGGGAGCGGAAGGATGACATGCTGAAGCAGTTTCCTTATCTCTTTCCTTCAGGTAAATTTCGAGGACGAAATTTCTTAAGGGGGGGGAGAGTTGTAACGCCCCGGTTTTGGGCTTAGAAGTTTTGGGCGTTGACCAGTTCGGTCAAAGTGCTGTTCGAATATAAAAGGGTGAAATTAGGAAAGCCTAGTTCGGGTTGCATTAAAAATATGGAGAAATGTTCTAAAATCCTCTTTTAATATATATAAGTGAACTGTGAAATCAATTTTACAAAATGAGGTTTGGAAGGGTGACATTTTGGCTAGTGACCAAAATGTAATTTTTGAAAACTGCGTGACTATTTTAGAAAGGATTGAAACTTTGAATCTTTAAGGAGCTATTTACCCAGAGGGAGTTTCTCCAGATTTTTCTAAGATATTTAGTGATTTAATTCTGAGTTTTATACAAAAGAAAAGTGGAGGGAAGTTATTTTCCATTTTCCACTAACTTTTCCAATTTTCCTTTTCTCTCATTTTCTCTCAAGCCAAACATCTTTCTCCAGATCTTTTCCCTCTGGTTTTGTCATCTAAATCACTCATTTCATTTCCCTTTTGATTGCAAATCATCTCATCAACAAAACCTCACCATTTGCTAGTTGATTCTTCAAGCTTTTTGGTTCTAAAAAGGGAGAAACTCAAGTTTGGAGGTAAGAACGTCCTTCTCCTCTAAACTCTCAGTTCTTTACTGAAATTCCTAAGTTCTCAATCCTTAATTGATGTTTTATAAGTGGTTTTAAAGTTGTGTAATGGATCTTGGCTTTAAATGCAAGATTTGGTGATTTTTGATGGATTTTCGTTTGATCTGATTGGGCTGTGTTTTAAGGTGTTAATTTGATGTTAAATGAATGTTAAATTGATATGGAATTGAGTTTTAATTAATGCAATCCCAGATAGGTTGAATTTCCTAAGTTTAGCTTGTGATTCTTGGTTGTTTTTGGAGTGATCTTGTGGATCTGATGTTGCTGGAGGTATAAGGATGTTGTTAGGTCCTTTTTAGATGTTGAATGATGTTAAAGGATGTTTAGTTTTGATGGATCTTGGCTGGGCTATGTTGAGGAGTTGTTTGGATGCATTTTCGGTTGTGTTTGGTAGCCGAAAATGGAGTGTGGATGAGAGCAGCGAGTTTAAGTGCTTTCATTGAAGCTATTAATGCATGATGATGCATTAATCCTCTGCTTTGATGTGTTAAAAACAGGGGAGTCATCTTTGGATCCAAGTGGTGGTGATCCGGAAGCTTGATTTGGTGTTTCGGCGAGAAGCGAAACAGAATCGGTGAGTGGATTTTGGTTTTCGGCTTTGAAACCAATGTTTTGAAGGTTTGGGAGCTTAGTTTAAGTCTAAGCAACTTAGCTAAGCTCAAGAGTAAGTTTTCGGAAAAACTCTCTTGGTGATGGCCATGGTTTTGGTTGTATGCAATGTGGTTTTTTGCATGTGTTTAAATCTGTTTTGAAAGCATACCTAGCATGTTTATTTGCTGTGATTTAAAGCCGTGTGTTGAAGGAAGCTCAAGGTAAGAGTTCATTGTTTTTGAACAATGTTTAAATGTGGTTTGATGCTTAAAGATGCATGATGTTTATGGCTTTGTAAAATGCTTTAAAACAGTGAGTTATTGGTGATATTGATGCATATTGGCAAGTGATGTTAAGGTCACAAAGGTGTTTAAAAGTCCTTGTGTGAGCCTTGTATTTTAAAGAACATCAAGGTGGTTAAAAGTCCTTGGATGGTTCTTGGTTAAGATCATCAAGGTGGTTAAAATTCCTTGGATGAGTCTTGTTTATTTAAGGACAATATGGTGTTTAAAAGTCCATGATTGGTCCTTGGTTAAGGTTACAAAGGTGGTTAAAATTCCTTGTTCAAGCCTTGTTACTTAAGAACTCCAAGGTGTTTAAAAGTCCTTGGGAGATTCTTGTTGAGGACACAAAGGTGGTTAAAAGTCCTTGTGTGGTCCTTGCCATGGTGTTTAAAAGTCCATGGGCCATGGTGTTTAAAAGTCCATGCGGATAAGATCACAATGGTGTTTAAAAGTCCATGTGTGAATCTTATGTGAAATGTATCACTTGTTGCCAATATGACATGTTATGAACTTGATGCATGAGATGCATGCTTTATATGCTTATGAGCATGTGTAAATGATGTTGGACTATGATTTATAAATGAGTTTTATAAATGCATTATTGAATGGTTTTAAATGAGCATTCCTCACTAAGCTTTTGCTTACGCTCTCTCTCTTTTCTTAAACCAATAATGCAGAACATTAAGGTGCATTGAGGGCAGCAAGGAAGGCAAGCAATCAAGTGGAAGTTAAGCTCAAGTATGGGAAGGTTTTCTTAAACACTTTTAGCTTTTGGCATTTGGCAATGGGGGACCTATGTGGATGTTTTGGGAGAGGTTTTGAACTCCCTAAGTTTGTTTAATGATGCCAATAATGCTGGATTATGTAATTGGCCATTATGTGTTTGCTTTGGAGACTTAATGCTTGAATGGTTTGCTTAGTAGGAAGCATGCCTTAGATTTGGGGCTTTTCATATTTGATGCTATAATGTTGAATTGTTGATGCAAATATGTCCCTTATATGTTGTATGCCTTGCTGGTAAAGTTTGGTTGCATTTGGAGCATGTATGGTTGATCAATTGTGTGTTTTACCAGCCTTTCCATGCATACTGTGCAGGCCGTATCGGAACGATAGCTGCCGTTTCGGAACGGGTGCCCTGTAAAAGCCCAGGCGTCCGAAACGGAAGACCCCGTTCTGAAACGGAAAGCCTTCTGCCAGCCCTCGTTTCGGAACACGTTGCGGAACGGCCCCGCTTTTCGAAACAGGTTCTCCCTATTTCGGAACACCTGACCGTTGGGGGCAGACATTGGCAGTTATATGTTTTGAAATGTTCGCATTTTGGTCCTGAATCATGTATGAGCAATTGTATGAGTTTGGGATGTCCTTTTGAGCTGAAATTTGGCAATGAAGCATGAAACCTGACTAATTTCATAATGGTAACTTTAATTTGGATGAAGTCCTTATAATTTACAGGATTTACAATTTGGTCCCTAAAGTTGTAAATTGTTCAATTGGGTCCCTGTTTAATCTCTGATGGTTATGATCTTTGAGTATGCTGTTTGAATGATCATATCTAGGGTTAATATGCATCTAGACAAGTTTAAAAAGGAAAAAAGGGTCGTTAATCAAGGTTGACTTTCGGGTTGACTTTGATTTTCCCCGTGTGACTTTCTTAATTCGGGTCAACCGTCTAGGCCGGGTTAAGGGGGTTACACTTGCACTGGAATTGTCAGTCCTTTTGAAGAACATTGTCGATTGGGCATCCTTCTCTATCTTCTTTGAAGAAACTTTGTCCTCAATTTTCTAGTTTAAAATCCTTAGATTGTGAGTCTTGTCAGTTTGCTAAACATCATCGCCTTAGTTCTAGTCCTAGAGTCAATAACTGAGCTTCTGCTCCCTTTGAGTTAGTTCACTCTGATGTTTGGGGTCCTAGTCCTGTTACTTCTAAACCTGGTTTTCGTTGTTTTGTTACTTTTGTTGATGATTATTCTCGAATGACATGGCTTTATTTAATGAAATCTCGCTCAGAACTATTTACTCATTTCTCTTCTTTTTGTGCTGAGATTCGAACCCAATTTGGTACACCTGTCCGAAACTTGAGAAGTGATAATGCAAAAGAGTATGTTTCAGGTCCTTTTCAGAAATATATGCTTGAGCACGGTATTCTCCATCAAACTTCTTGTGTTGACACCCCTTCTCAAAACGGTGTTGCTGAACGCAAAAATAGACATCTTCTTGAAACAGCCCGAGCTTTGCTATTTCAAATGCAGGTTCCAAAATGTTTTTGGGCTGATGCAATCTCCACAGCTTGTTTTTTGATCAATCGTATGCCCTCTTCGGTTTTGTTGGGTAACATCCCTTTTAATACTCTTTTCCCCGCTAAAAATTTGTTTCCCCTCTCCCCGAAAATTTTTGGTTGTATTTTTTTTGTTCGAGATGTCCGTCCTCAAGTTACAAAACTTGATCCTAAGTCTTTGAGATGTGTGTTTTTGGGGTACTCACGTGGTCAAAAAGGGTATCGTTGTTATTGTCCGGGTCTAGGTAGGTATCTTGTGTCTGCTGATGTTACTTTTTTGGAACACAAACCTTTTATGTTTTCTTCAGGGTCTATCGCTCAGGAGGACGAGGATTTCTTGTTTTATCCGGTCCCATCACCTTTGGAGTTGTCCTCATCCTCCTTGGTTCTGCCCTCTTTTGTCAAGCCCCCCATAAAAAATATCTATACTCGTCGGCCACAACCACCACCTTCAGACCCAATTACAAACGTTCCGGATGTTCCAGATTCATGTCCTGATGAGCCAATATCTTCGTCATCAGATTCTCCTTGTCTTGCTGATCTTGACCTTCCTATTGCTCTTCGAAAAGGTAAACGTGCTTGTACTTACCCCATTTCCTCTGTTGTTTCCTATAATTGTTTGTCTTCTTCTTCTCGTGCCTTTGTTACATCCCTAGATACTATTTCTGTCCCTAAAACTGTTAGCGAGGCATTATCTCATCCTGGATGGCGTGCGGCTATGCTTGAGGAAATGACTGCTCTAGATGACAATGGCACGTGGACTTTGGTTTCTTTGCCTAACGGTAAGCGAGCTATTGGATGTAAGTGGGTGTTTACTGTTAAATTTAATCCTGATGGCTCTCTTAATCGTTTGAAAGCCCGTCTTGTTGCTAAGGGATATGCTCAGACCTATGGTGTGGATTATTATGATACTTTCTCTCCTGTTGCCAAACTTGCTTCTGTCCGGTTATTTATCTCCCTTGCAGCAATTTTTGATTGGCCTTTGCATCAGTTGGATATCAAGAATGCTTTCCTTCATGGTGATCTTAAGGAGGAGGTGTATATGGAGCAGCCACCTGGGTTTGTTGCTCAGGGGGAGTCTGGGAAGGTATGTTATTTGAAGAAATCTTTATATGGTTTGAAACAGAGTCCACGGGCTTGGTTTGGTAAGCTCAGTCAGGCTATTGAAAAATTCGGGATGCAAAGAAGCGAATCAGACCATTCTGTTTTCTTTAGAAAGTCTGATGGGGGCACGATTCTACTAGTCGTGTATGTGGATGATATTGTACTCACTGGTAATGACACTAGTGGAATTTCTTCACTGAAGTCTTTTCTCCATACTCAGTTTCACACTAAAGATCTGGGGACGTTGAAATACTTCCTGGGGTTGAGGTGAACAGAAATAGAAAAGGAATCTTCCTATCTCAGAGGAAGTATGTGCTTGATCTTTTATTGGAAACAGGGAAATTGGGCGCCAAACCTTGTAGTACGCCAATGGTCCCTAATCTACAGTTAACTAAAGAAGGTGAATTATTTGATGACCCTGAAAGGTACATAAGACTTATCGGTAAATTAAACTATCTCACGGTGACGCGTCCTGATATATCTTTTCCAGTGAGTGTTTTGAGTCAATACATGTCGTCACCGACTGTTGATCATTGGAAAGCAGTAGAGCAAGTTTTATGTTATCTGAAAAGTGCTCCTGGGCGTGGAATTCTATATGGCAATCATGGTCATACTAGAATTGAATGTTTTTCCGACTCGGATTGGGCAGGATGCAAGGAGGATAGAAGATCCACCTCAAGATATTGTGTGTTTGTTGGAGGAAACTTGATTTCTTGGAAGAGTAAAAGCAGAACGTAGTTTCACGATCTAGTGCAGAAGCTGAATATAGAGACATGGCCAAGTCCGTATGTGAGATTACATGGGTATATCAGCTCCTCGGTGAGATTGGAATTAAAGCCTTAATACCTGCAAAACTTTGGTGTGATAATCAAGCTGCATTACACATTGCTTCTAATCCAGTTTTTCATGAAAGAACGAAACACATTGAGATTGATTGTCACTTCATTCGCGAAAAGATACAACAAGGTTTGATATCTACTGGTTATGTGAAAACCGGAGAACAACTAGGAGACATCTTCACCAAAGCTCTCAATGGAATTCGAATCAATTATCTATGTAACAAGTTGGGCATGATTAATATCTATGATCCAACTTGAGGGGGAGTGTTACAGATTCTTAGGCTAAAATCTAGGCTATTTATTAGGCTAGAATATATTGTAATTAATGTTATATATATGTTACCTAGTTTAGGAAAATTAGTAATTAATGTTATATATATGTTACCTAGTTTAGGAAAATTAGATGTTTAAAATCTATGAATAAAATACAAGGGAATTATTTTCTACAAAAACTATTTTTGCAGTCCTTTTTGTAGAGGTTTCGGACGAGCGGGTCGAAATGGGTCTTTCAATGGACCAGTTGAAATTTTAACTGAGTAAAAAGTACAGAAATTGAGGTTTTGCAATATTGTTGTGTTGAAAAGCTCCTAATCAATTATTTGAACTCGTAAATTTGATTAAAACTTGTTTTGCGGTCCTTTTTGTTGAGGTTTCGGACGAGCAGGTCTAAATGGGCCTTTCAATGGACCCGTTGGAATTTTAACTGAGTAAAAAGTACATAAATTGAGGTTTTGCAATATAATTGTGTTGAAAAGCTCCTAATCAGTTATTTGAACTCCTAATATTTGAATAAAACATTTTTGCGGTCCTTTTTGTAGAGGTTTCAGACGAGCAGGTCTAAATGGGCCTTTCAATGGGCCCGTTGGAATTTTAACTGAGTAAAAATTATAAAATTGTGGTTTTGAAATATAATTGTGTTGAAAAGCTCCTAATCAATTACATAAACTCCTAAAATTTGATTAAAACTTTTTTTGCAGTCCTTTTTGTAGAGGTTTCGGACGAGCGGGTCGAAATGGGCCTTTCAATGGACCCATTGAAATTTTAACTGAGTAAAAAGTACAGAAATTGAGGTTTTGGAATATAATTGTGTTGAAAATCTCCTGATCAATTACATGATATCCTAAAATTTGATTAAAACTTGTTTTGCGGTCCTTTTTGTAGAGGTTTCGGACGAGCAGGTCTAAATGGGCCTATCAATGGACCCATTGGAATTTTAACTGAGTAAAAAGTAAAGAAATTGAAGTTTTGCAATATAATTGTGTTGAAAAGCTCCTAATAAATTATTTGAACTCCTAAAATTTGAATAAAACATTTTTGCGGTCCTTTTTGTAGAGGTTTCGGTCGAGCAGGTTTCAATGAGCCTTTCAATGGGCCCGTTGGAATTTTAACTGAGTAAAAAGAATAAAAATTGAGGTTTTTCAATATAATTGTGTTGAAAAGCTCCTAATCAGATATTTGAACTCCTAAAATTTGATTAAACTTGTTTTGCTGTCCTTTTTGTCGAGGTTTTGGACGAGTAGGTCTAAATGGGCCTTTCAATGGACCCGTTAGAATTTTAACTGAGTAAAAACTACAAAAATTGAGGTTTTGAAATACAATTGTGTTGAAAAGCTCTTTATCAGTTATTTGAACTCCTAATATTTGAATAAAACATTTTTGCGGTAATTTTTTGTAGAGATTTCAGACGAGCAGGTCCAAATGGGCCTTTCAATGGGCCCGTTGGAATTTTAACTGAGTAAAAAGTATAAAATTGAGGTTTTGCAATATAATTGTGTTGAAAAGCTCCTAATCAATTACATAAACTCTTAAAATTTGATTAAAACTTTTTTTGCAGTCCTTTTTGTAGAGGTTTCGGACGAGCGGGTCGAAATGGGCCTTTCAATGGACCCGTTGGAATTTTAACTGTGTAAAAAGTACAGAAATTGAGGTTTTGGAATAAAATTGTGTTGAAAATCTCCTAATCAATTACATGATATCCTAAAATTTGATTAAAACTTGTATTGCGGTCCTTTTTGTAGAGGTTTCGGACGAGCAGGTCTAAATGGGCCTTTCATTGGACCCGTTAGAATTTTAACTGAGTAAAAAGTAAAGAAATTGAGGTTTTGCAATATAATTGTGTTGAAAAGCTCCTAATAAATTATTTGGACTCCTAAAATTTGAATAAAACATTTTGTAATCCTTTTTGTAGAGGTTTCGGACGAGCGGGTCCAAATGGGCCTTTCAATGGACCCGTTGAAATTTTAACTGAGTAAAAAGTACAGAAATTGAGGTTTTGCAATATTATAGTGTTGAAAATCTCCTAATCAATTATTTGAACTCCTAAATTTGATTAAAACTTGTTTTGCGGTCCTTTTTGTTGAGGTTTCGAACGAGCAGGTCTAAATGGGCCTTTCGATGGACCCATTGGAATTTTAACTGAGTAAAAAGTATAAAAATTGAGTTTTTTCAATATAATTGTGTTGAAAAGCTCCTAATCAATTATTTGAACTCCTAAAATTTGATTAAAACTTGTTTTGCTGTCCTTTTTGTCGAGGTTTTGAACGAGCAGGTCTAAATGGGCCTTTCTATGGACTCGTTAGAATTTTAACTGAGTAATAAGTACAAAAATTGAGGTTTTGCAATATAATTGTGTTGGAAAGCTCCTAATCAATTATTTGAACTCCTAAAATTTGATTGAAACTTGTTTTGCGGTCCTTTTTGTAGAGGTTTCGGACGAGCTGGTCTAAATGGGCCTTTCAATGGACCCTTTGGAATTTTAACTGGGTAAAAAGTACAGAAATTGAGGTTTTGCAATATAATTGTGTTGAAAAGCTCCTAATAAGTTATTTGAACTCCTAATATTTGAATAAAACATTTTTGCGGTCCTTTTTGTAGAGATTTCAGACGAGTAGGTCTAAATGGGCCTTTCAATGGGCCCGTTGGAATATTAACTGAGTAAAAAGAATAAAATCAAGGTTTTGCAATACAATTGTGTTGAAAAGCTCCTAATAAATTACAAAAACTCCTAAAATTTGATTAAAACGAATTTTCTAATCCTTTTTGTAGAGGTTTCGGACGAGCGGGTCGAAATGAGCCTATCAATGGACCCGTTGAAATTTTAACTGAGTAAAAAGTACAGAAATTGAGGTTTTGCAATATTATTGTGTTGAAAAGCTCCTAATCAATTATTTGAACTCCTAAAAATTTGATTAAAACTTGTTTTGCGGTCCTTTTTGTCGAGGTTTCGGATGAGCAGGTCTAAATGGGCCTTTCAATGGACCCGTTAGAATTTTAACTGAGTAAAAAGTACAAAAATTGAGGTTTTGCAATATAATTGTGTTGAAAAGCTCCTAATGAATTATTTGAACTCCTAAAATTTTATTAAAACTTGTTTTGCTGTCCTTTTTGTCGAGGTTTCATACGAGCAGGTCTAAATGGGCCTTTCAATGGGCCCGTTGGAATATTAACTGAGTAAAAAGAATAAAATTATGGTTTTGCAATATAATTGTGTTGAAAAGCTCCTAATAAATTACATAAACTCCTAAAATTTGAATAAAACTAATTTTCTAATCCTTTTTGTAGAGGTTTCGGACGAGCGGGTCGAAATGAGCCTTTCAATGGACCCGTTGAAATTTTAACTGAGTAAAAAGTACAGAAATTGAGGTTTTGCAATATTATTGTGTTGAAAAGCTCCTAATCAATTATTTGAACTCCTAAAATTTGATTAAAACTTGTTTTGCGGTCCTTTTTGTCGAGGTTTCGGACGAGCAGGTCTAAATGGGCCTTTCAATGGAACTGTTTGAATTTTAACTGAGTAAAAACTACAGAAATTGAGGTTCTGCAATATAGTTGTGTTGAAAAGCTCCTAATAAATTATTTGAACTCCTAAAATTTGAATAAAACATTTTTGCCGTCCTTTTTGTAGAGGTTTCGGTCGAGCAGGTCTAAATGATCCTTTCAACGGGCCCATTGGAATTTTAACTGAGTAAAAAGTATAAAAATTGAGGTTTTTCAGTATAATTGTGTTGAAAAGCTCGTAATCAATTATTTGAACTCCTAAAATTTGATTAAAACTTGTTTTGCTGTCCTTTTTGTCGAGGTTTTGGACAAGCAGGTCTAAATGGGCCTTTTAATGGACCCGTTAGAATTTTAACTGAGTAAAAAGTACAAAAATTGAGGTTTTGCAATATAATTGTGTTGAAAAGCTCCTAATAAATTATTTGAACTCCTAAAATTTAATTAAAACTTGTTTTGCGGTCCTTTTTGTAGAGGTTTCGGTCGAGCAGGTCTAAATGATCCTTTCAATGGGCCCGTTGGAATTTTAACTGAGTAAAAAGTATAAAAATTGAGGTTTTTCAATATAATTGTGTTGAAAAGCTCCTAATCAATTATTTGAACTCCTAAAACTTGATTAAAACTTGTTTTTATGTCCTTTTTGTCGAGGTTTTGGACGAGGAAGTCTAAATAGGCCTTTAAGTGGACCCGTTAGAATTTTAACTGAGTAAAAAGTACAAAAATTGAGGTTTTGCATTATAATTGTGTTGAAAAGCTCCTAATCAATTATTTGAACTCCTAAAATTTTATTAAAACTTGTTTTGCGGTCCTTTTTGTAGAGGTTTCGGACGAGCTGGTCTAAATGGGCCTTTCAATGGACCCGTTGGAATTTTAACTGGGTAAAAAGTACAGAAATTGAGGTTTTGCAATATAATTGTGTTGAAAAGCTCCTAATCAGTTATTTGAACTCTTAATATTTGAATAAAACATTTTTGTGTTCCTTTTTGTAGAGGTTTCAGACGAGCAGGTCTAAATGGGCCTTTCAATGGGCCCGTTGGAATTTTAACTGAGTAAAAAGTATAAAATTGAGGTTTTGCAATATAATTGTGTTGAAAAGTTCCTAATCAATTACATAAACTCCTAAAATTTGATTAAAACTTTTTTGCAGTCCTTTTTGTAGACGTTTCGGACGAGCGGGTCGAAAAGGGCCTTTCAATGGACCCGTTGAAATTTTAATTGAGTAAAAAGTACATAAATTGAGGTTTTGGAATATAATTGTGTTGAAAATCTCCTAATCAATTACATGATATCCTAAAATTTGATCAAAACTTGTTTTGCGGTCCTTTTTGTAGAGGTTTCGGACGAGCAGGTCTAAATGGGCCTTTCAATGGACCCGTTAGAATTTTAATTGAGTAAAAAGTACAAAAATTGAGGATTTGGAATATAATTGTGTTGAAAAATCCTAATAAATTATTTGAACTCCTAAAATTTGATTAAAACTTGTTTTGCGGTCCTTTTTGTAGAGGTTTTGGGCGAGCTGGTCTAAATGGGCCTTTCAATGTACCCGTTGGAATTTTAACTGGGTAAAAAGTACGTAAATTTAGGTTTTGCAATATAATTGTGTTGAAAAGATTCTAATCAGTTATTTGAACTCCTAATATTTGAATAAAACATTTTTGCGGTCCTTTTTGTAGAGATTTCAGACGAGCAGGTCTAAATTGGCCTTTCAATGGCCCCGTTGGAATATTAGCTGAGTAAAAAGAATAAAATTAAGGTTTTGCAATATAATTGTGTTGAAAAGCTCCTAATAAATTACATAAACTCCTAAAATTTGATTAAAACTAATTCTATAATCCTTTTTGTAGAGGTTTCGGACGAGCGGGTCGAAATGAGCCTTTCAATGGACATGTTGAAATTTTAACTGAGTAAAAAGTACAGAAATTGAGGTTTTGCAATATTATTGTGTTGAAAACCTCCTAATCAATTATTTGAACTCATAAAATTTGATGAAAACTTGTTTTGCGGTCCTTTTTGTCGAGGTTTCGGACGAGCAGGTCTAAATGGGCCTTTCAATGGACCCGTTAGAATTTTAACTGAGTAAAAAGTACAAAAATTGAGGTTTTGCAATTTAATTGTGTTGAAAAGCTCCTAATAAATTATTTGAACTCCTAAAATTTGAATAAAACATTTTTGCGGTCCTTTTTGTAGAGGTTTCGGTCGAGCAAGTCTAAATGATCCTTTCAATGGGCCCGTTGGAATTTTAACTGAGTAAAAAGTATAAAAATTGAGGTTTTTCAATATAATTTTGTTGAAAAGCTCGTAATCAATTATTTGAACTCCTAAAATTTGATTAAAACTTGTTTTGCTGTACTTTTTGTCGAGGTTTTGGACGAGCAGGTCTAAATGGGCCTTTTAATGGACCCGTTAGAATTTTAACTGAGTAAAAAGTACAAAATTTGAGGTGCAATATAATTGTGTTGAAAAGCTCCTAATCAATTATTTGAACTCCTAAAATTTGACTAAAACTTGTTTTGCGGTCCTTTTTGTAGAGGTTTCGGTCGAGCAGGTCTAAATGATCCTTTCAATGGGCCCGTTGGAATTTTAACTGAGTAAAAAGTATAAAAATTGAGGTTTTTCAATATAATTGTGTTGAAAAGCTCCTAATCAATTATTTGAACTCCTAAAATTTGATTAAAACTTGTTTTTATGTCCTTTTTGTCGAGGTCTTGGACGAGCAAGTCTAAATAGGCTTTTAAATGGACCCGTTAGAATTTTAACTGAGTAAAAAGTACAAAAATAGAGGTTTTGCATTATAATTGTGTTGAAAAGCTCCTAATCAATTATTTGAACTCCTAAAATTTTAATAAAACTTGTTTTGCGGTCCTTTTTGTAGAGGTTTCGGACGAGCTGGTCTAAATGGGCCTTTCAATGGACCCGTTGGAATTTTAACTGGGTAAAAAGTACAGAAATTGAGGTTTTGCAATATAATTGTGTTGAAAAGCTCTTAATCAGTTATTTAAACTCCTAATATTTGAATAAAACATTTTTGCGGTCCTTTTTGTAGAGGTTTCAGACGAGCAGGACTAAATGGGCCCGTTGGAATTTTAACTGAGTAAAAAGTATAAAATTGAGGTTTTGCAATATAATAGTGTTGCAAAGATCCTAATCAATTACATAAACTCCTAAAATTTGATTAAAACTTTTTTTGCAGTCTTTTTTGTAGACGTTTCGGACGAGCGGGTCGAAAAGGGCCTTTCAATGGACCCGTTGAAATTTTAACTGAGTAAAAAGTACATAAATTGAGGTTTTGGAATATAATTGTGTTAAAAATCTCCCAATCAATTACATGATATCCTAAAATTTGATTAAAACTTGTTTTGCGGTCCTTTCTGTAGAGGTTTCGGACGAGCAGGTCTAAATGGACCTTTCAGTGGACCCGTTGGTATTTTAACTAAGTAAAAAGTAAAGAAATTGAAGTTTTGCAATATAATTGTGTTGAAAAGATCCTAATAAATTATTTGAACTCCTAAAATTTGAATAAAACATTTTTGTGGTCCTTTTTCTAGAGGTTTCGGTTGAGCAGGTCTAAATGAGCCTTTCAATGGGCCCGTTAGAATTTTAACTGAGTAAAAAGTAGAAAAATTGAGGTTTTTCAATATAATTGTGTTGAAAAGCTCCTAATCAATTATTTGAACGCCTAAAATTTGATTAAAACTTGTTTTGATGTCTTTTTTGTCCAGGTTTTGGACGAGCAGGTCTAAATGGTCCTTTAATGGACCCGTTAGAATTTTAACTAAGTAAAATGTACAAAAATTGAGGTTTTGCAATATAATTGTGTTAAAAAGCTCCTAATCAACTATTTGAACTCCTAAAACTTGATTAAAACATGTTTTTATGTCCTTTTTGTCGAGGTTTTGGACGAGCAATTCTAAATAGGCCTTTAAATGGACCCGTTAGAATTTTAACTGAGTAAAAAGTACAAAAATTGAGGTTTTGCATTATAATTGTGTTGAAAAGCTCCTAATCAATTATTTGAACTCCTAAAATTTGATTAAAACTTGTTTTGCGGTCCTTTTTGTAGAGGTTTCGGACGAGCTGGTCTAAATGGGCCTTTCAATGGACCCGTTGGAATTTTAACTGGGTAAAAAGTACAGAAATTGAGGTTTTGCAATATAATTGTGTTGAAAAGCTCCTAATCAGTTATTTGAACTCCTAATATTTGAATAAAACATTTTTGCGGTCCTTTTTGTAGAGGTTTCAGACGAGCAGGTCTAAATGGGCCTTTCAATGGGCCCGTTGGAATTTTAACTGAGTAAAAATTATAAAATTGAGGTTTTGCAATATAATTGTTTTGAAAAGCTCCTAATCAATTACATAAATTCCTAAAATTTTATTAAAACCTTTTTTTTGCAGTCCTTTTTGTAGAGGTTTCGGACGAGCGGGTCGAAATGGGCCTTTCAATGGACCCGTTGAAATTTTAACTGAGTAAAAAGTACAGAAATTGAGGTTTTGAAATATAATTGTGTTGAAAATCTCCTAATCAATTACATGATATCCTAAAATTTGATTAAAACTTGTTTTGCGGTCCTTTTTGTAGAGGTTTCGGACGAGCAGGTCTAAATGGGCCTTTCAATGGGCCCGTTGGAATTTTAACTGAGTAAAAATTATAAAATTGAGGTTTTGCAATATAATTGTTTTGAAAAGCTCCTAATCAATTACATAAATTCCTAAAATTTTATTAAAACCTTTTTTTTGCAGTCCTTTTTGTAGAGGTTTCGGACGAGCGGGTCGAAATGGGCCTTTCAATGGACCCGTTGAAATTTTAACTGAGTAAAAAGTACAGAAATTGAGGTTTTGAAATATAATTGTGTTGAAAATCTCCTAATCAATTACATGATATCCTAAAATTTGATTAAAACTTGTTTTGCGGTCCTTTTTGTAGAGGTTTCGGACGAGCAGGTCTAAATGGGCCTTTCAATGGACCCTTTGGAATTTTAACTGAGTAAAAAGTAAAGAAATTGAAGTTTTGCAATATAATTGTGCTGAAAAGATCCTAATAAATTATTTGAAATCCTCAAATTTGAATAAAACATTTCTGCGGTGCTTTTTCTAGAGGTTTCGGTCGAGAAGGTCTAAATGAGCCTTTCAATGGGCCCGTTGGAATTTTAACTGAGTAAAAAGTATAAAAATTGAGGTGTTCCAATATAATTGTGTTGATAATCTCCTAATCAATTATTTGAAGTCCTAAAATTTGATTAAAACTTGTTTTGATGTCCTTTTTGTCGAGGTTTTGGACGAGCAGGTCTAAATGGGCCTTTCAATGGACCCGTTAGAATTTTAACTGAGTAAAAAGTACAAAAATTGAGGTTTTGCAATATAATTGTGTTGAAAAGCTCCTAATCAATTATTTGAACTCCTAAAATTTGATTAAAACTTGTTTTGTGGTCCTTTTTGTAGAGGTTTCGGATGAGATGGTCTAAATGGGCCTTTCAATGGACCCGTTGGAATTTTAACTGGGTAAAAAGTACAGAAATTGAGGTTTTGCAATATAATTGTGTTGAAAAGCTCCTAATCAGTTATTTGAACTCCTAATATTTGAATAAAACATTTTTGCGGTCCTTTTTGTAGAGGTTTCAGACGAGCAGGTCTAAATGGGCCTTTCAATGGGCCCGTTGGAATTTTAACTGAGTAAAAAGTATAAAATTGAGGTTTTGCAATATAATTGTGTTGAAAAGCTCCTAATCAATTACATAAATTCCTAAATTTTGATTAAAACCTTTTTTGCAGTCCTTTTTGTAGAGGTTTCGGACGAGCGAGTCGAAATGGGCCTTTCAATGGACCCGTTGAAATTTTAACTGAGTTAAAAGTACAGAAATTGATGTTTTGAAATATAATTGTGTTGAAAATCTCCTAATAAATTACATGATATCCTAAAATTTGATTAAAACTTGTTTTGTGGTCCTTTTTGTAGAGGTTTCGAACGAGCAGGTCTAAATGGGCCTTTCAATGGACCCATTGGAATTTTAACTGAGTAAAAAGTAAAGAAATTGAAGTTTTGCAATATAATTGTGTTGAAAAGATCCTAATAAATTATTTGAAATCCTAAAATTTGAATAAAACATTTTTGCGGTCGTTTTTCTAGAGGTTTCGGTCGAGCAGGTCTAAATGAGCCTTTCAATGGGGCCGTTGGAATTTTAACTGAGTAAAATGTATAAAAATTGAGGTGTTCCAATATAATTGTGTTGAAAAGCTCCTAATCAATTATTTGAACTCCTAAAAATTGATTAAAACTTGTTTTGATGTCCTTTTTGTCGAGGTTTTGGACGAGCACGTCTAAATGGGCCTTTCAATGGACCCGTTAGAATTTTAACTGAGTAAAAAGTACAAAAATTGAGGTTTTGCAATATAATTATGTTGAAAAGCTCCTAATCAATTATTTGAACTCCTAAAATTTGATTAAAACTTGTTTTGCTGTCCTTTTTGTAGAGGTTTCGGATGAGCTGGTCTAAATGGGCCTTTCAATGGACCCGTTGGAATTTTTTTTTGATGAAAACCCGTTGGAATTTCAACTAGGTAAAAAGTACAGAAATTGAGGTTTTGCAATATAATTGTGTTGAAAAGCTCCTAATTAGTTATTTGAACTCCTAATATTTGAATAAAACATTTTTGCGGTCCTTTTTGTAGAGGTTTCAGACGAGCAAGTCTAAATGGGCCCGTTGGAATTTTAACTAAGTAAAAAGTATAAAATTTAGGTTTTGCAATATAATTGTGTTGAAAAGCTCCTAATCAATTACATAAATTCCTAAAATTTGATTAAGACCTTTTTTGCAGTCCTTTTTGTAGAGGTTTCGGACGAGCGGGTCGAAATGGGCCTTTCAATGGACCCGTTGAAATTTTAACTTTGTAAAAAGTACAGAAATTGTGGTTTTGAAATATAATTGTGTTGAAATCTCCTAATCAATTACATGATATCCTAAAATTTGATTAAAACTTGTTTTGTGGTCCTTTTTGTAGAGGTTTCGAACGAGCAGGTCTAAATGGGCCTTTCAATGGACCCGTTGGAATTTTAACTGAGTAAAAAGTAAAGAAATTGAAGTTTTGCAATATAATTGTGTTGAAAAGATCCTAATAAATTATTTGAAATCCTAAAATTTGAATAAAACATTTTTGCAGTCCTTTTTCTAGAGGTTTCGGTCGAGCAGGTCTAAATGAGCCTTTCAATGGGCCCGTTGTAATTTTAACTGAGTAAAAAGTATAAAAATTGAGGTGTTCCAATATAATTGTGTTGAAAAGCTCCTAATCAATTATTTGAACTCCTAAAATTTGATTAAAACTTGTTTTGATGTCCTTTTTGTTGAGGTTTTGGACGAGCACGTCTAAATGGGCCTTTCAATGGACCCGTTAGAATTTTAACTGAGTAAAAAGTACAAAAAATGAAGTTTTGCAATATAATTGTGTTGAAAAGCTCCTAATCAATTATTTGAACTCCTAAAATTTGATTAAAACTTGTTTTGCGGTCCTTTTTGTAGAGGTTTCGGATGAGCTGGTCTAAATGGGCCTTTCAATGGACCCGTTGGAATTTTAACTTGGTAAAAAGTACAGAAATTGAGGTTTTGCAATATAATTGTGTTGAAAAGCTCCTAATCAGTTTTTTGAACTCCTAATATTTGAATAAAACATTTTTGCGGTCCTTTTTGTAGAGGTTTCAGACGAGCAGGTCTAAATGGGCCTTTCAATGGGCCCGTTGGAATTTTAACTGAGTAAAAAGTATAAAATTGAGGTTTTGCAATATAATTGTGTTGAAAAGCTCCTAATCAATTACATAAACTCCTAAAATTTGATTAAAACCTTTTTTAAAGTCCTTTTTGTAGATGTTTCGGACGAGCGGGTCGAAATGAGACTTTCAATGGACCCGTTGAAATTTTAACTGAGTAAAAAGTACAAAAATTGAGGTTTTGCAATATTATTGTGTTGAAAAGCTCCTAATCAATTATTTGAACTCCTAAAATTTGATTAAAACTTGTTTTGCGGTCCTTTTTGTTGAGGTTTCGGACGAGTAGGTCTAAATGGGCCTTTCAATGGACCCGTTGGAATTTTAACTGAGTAAAAAGTACAGAAATTGAGGTTTCGCAATATAATTGTGTTGAAAAGCTCCTAATCAATTACATGAACTTCTAAAATTTGATTAAAACTTGTTTTGCAGTCCTTTTTGTAGAGGTTTCGGACGAGCGGGTCGAAATTGGCCTTTCAATGGACCCATTGGAATTTTTTTTTGAAGAAAAAGGCCTCATTGAAAACCCCTACTAATGTCCTTCGAGCAAAGCTAGAGGACCCTATAAAGGGGAAAAGAGTGCATTAAGTTTATTAATTCGATGAAAAGCTCTTTACAAGGTGATTAATACACGGTGGAATGATAGAGCTAAAAGACATGAAGGACATAGATCCTTGAGCATTAGCGACCAAAGTATGAGCCACAAAATTTGCCTCACGGCGTACATAAGTTACAAGAGCAAAAGGTAAAGAATGAAGAGCATCACGAAGTCTGAGGAGAAGAGGTTCCAACGTAGAGAGGCCATGTCCTGGATTGTTAAGCCTATTCACAAGTGAGGCACAATCCGTTTCGAGCAAAATCTGTTGCCAGCCCTGAGATTGAGCAAAGGTAATAACCGCAAGAAGGCCTTCACCTTCACAAGTGACTGCATCCAAACAGCTGCCTAACGGGTAAGCAAGGCCCCCGACGACCGCACCTGTAGCATCACGTGCCACGACACCAACAACCGCTGCACAGGTGGTAGGGTCAAAAGCCCCATCCACATTTTTCTTGATGTGATCGTATGGGGGTGGTCTCCAACATGGAGGAGAGAGAATGGATGATGGCGGATGGGATGAAGGGGTAGCTTTTCAAAAGTCATCATGTAGGCTGATCGAGTTAATAGCAATAAGCCACGGTGGTTGAAGGTGGCGGTTATGAACCCAGTCGTTACGCCTATTCCAAATGTTCCAAATGGTAGTAAGGAATAGACCAAATTGATCAGTAGTTAAGAGATGAGCAGCCTCCTCTAACCATTGAAAAGAGGTAATAGCCGAGCTCCTAGAGAGAATGGTGGGAACTCCTGAGAGTTGAAGGGCCTCGGAGGCCCCATCACAGTCACGAAGAGCATGAATGGTAGATTCCGAGGAGGACCCACAAACTGGACATGGCTCAGAATTAGGGGAGAAAACCCACATTTTGGAACCAACATGTAAGGCTTCAGATGCCACACACCATCCAAAAGTTTTGACCTTTGGGAGAGCCTTGACTTTAGAAAGAAACTTCCAAAACCGCGACGAGGAGGTACGTGATTCCGAAACTCGTTGTAGAAATAAGTATCTAGAGCGTACTGAGTAAATAGCAGAGTCGTTAGGAGCCCATAGAATAGAATCTTGGTAGTCATTAATAATAGGAATGTGGAGAATGGCATCGACATCAGTTGGGTTAAAATAGCTTCGGACCTTTGCAGGATCCCAAACAGTCTGATTACGAACCATGAAGTCACGACATCGAATATGGACTACATCCGAGACTTCATAGTCCCCAGAAAGGTTAACAGGAGAGGAGCCTCCCCAAATGTCTTTATGGATACGTATGTTACTATTAATACCCGACCGGTATAAAAAGCCCTGGAAAAGGCATTGTAAAGCATTATAGAGCCCTTGCCAAGCAAAGGAGCCTCAGATAGGTCGAGAAGCATCTAAAATATTCCCAGAAGGGAAATATTTGGAACGATAGATTTGGGCCAATAAGGAGTCTGGTTCGCAAATGAGTCGCCATAGTTGCTTACCCAGGAGGGCAATGTTAAAATCATTCAGGTCTTTGAATCCCATGCCCCCTGTTGTTTTAGGTAGACAAACACGATTCTAGGGAAGCATGTGCCAACTCTTCTTGTTAGATTTGCCAGACCACCAATATTGTCGAATGGCAGAGGTCATATCATCAATACTGTTTTGCGGCAGTAGATAACAGGACATGACATATTGAGGTAGTGATTGTAGGACTGCTTTAATGAAAATTTCACGTCCACTAAAAGAGAAGAGTTGTTTATCCCAATTACATAATCGGTCGTGGACTTTCTCACGAACGAAACCTGAGGACTCAGTTTTATTTTTCCCAATGAGTAGTGGGACGCCTAGGTAGACACCAGGGTTAGAGACCTCACGTACTTGCAAGAGATTGTTAATCGCAGTTCTCGTTGAATGTGGGGTGCGCGGGTTATAAAAGATGGTCGATTTCTCAAAATTTACTGCTTGACCAGAAGCTGCAGCATAGGTTTGTAGTGCCCTTTCTAGTTGGGTTGCTTCATCTGGATTAGTATTAATGAAAACCATGCAGTCATCTGCAAAGAGGAGATGGTTTACTTTAGGACCGTATCTACATGCCCCAAGCCCAGGTAGGACGTTTGTCTATTGGGCGTCAGATAGGTAGGCAGATAGACCTTGTGTGCAAAAGAGGAAAAGAAAATGTGATAGGGGATCACCTTGACGAAGTCCATGTTGTGGTTTAAAAAATGGTGAGAAAGAATTGTTAATTTTGACAGAAAAAGAAACTGAGGAAATGCACCGAATAATAAGAGAGACCCATGCAGGTGCAAAGCCCATTCGGTCCATGACATTAGCCAAAAAAGACCATTTGACTCTATCAAAAGCTTTTTCCATGTCTAGTTTTAGAGCAGCACCATGGGCAGATTTTGAAAAAACCAGAATTGATATTGTGGATAATTTCATGGGCGACAAGGATATTATCCGAAATATTACGGCCCTGAACAAAGGCTGCCTGGTTAGAACTGATACAAAGGGGTATTGTTTGTTTCATTCTATTGACAATAGTTTTAGCTACTATTTTATAAACAACAGTGCACAGGCTAATAGGTCTTAGGTGTCTCATAGAAGTGGGATCCTTGATTTTAGGAATAAGAACTAGGATAGTTTTGTTAACCAAGGCCATATCTGCAGTGCCATTGAGTAGATTAAGGCATAGGGTAGTAACATCATCGCCAACTGTGTCCCATTGTTGTCTAAAGAAACTGCTTGGCAATCCGTCAATACCAGGTGCCTTCTGTGGGTCAATGTCCCGGAAAGCATGTACAATTTCCTGTTTTGTAAAGGTCTTCAAGAGGGTATCATTCATAGATTGTGTTATAGAAGGTGTGATTTTATCATGTATTTGTTCGGAAAACTGTGGACTGGAGGACGCAAAAAGATTTTTGAAATAGTCAGAAGCAATTGACATTAAATCATTTTCGTCAGTACACCAATTTGAGTTAGAGTCGAAAAGACCAGTGATTGAATTTTTTTTCCTTCTATTATTCGCTCGGGCATGAAAGAATCTTGTGTTTTTATCCCCTTGAGAAAGCCATAAGTTTCTAGATCTTTGCGCCCAATATATTTCTTGTTCCATTAGGAGCTTATTGAGTTCAGCTCTGTATTTGAGATAGGAGTCTTCATTTGTTGATGTTAATGGGCGACACAAGAACTTATTAATTTTCTTGGTCAGAAAATTGATGCGCCCAGAAGTCTTAAATCTTGTTGGTTTTGCCAGTCTTCTAGACATACACCAATTGCTTGTATTTTCTCTAGGGCTGTCCCATTTGTGTTATCCCAAGTGCGTTGGATAATTGAGATATTGTCCGCACGATTTGCCCAACAATTTTCAAATCGAAAAGCATTGGGGAAGCGATGAAGTGGAGTTGTTGGAGTAGGAGATGTATCAAGGAGTAGAAAACAATGATCAGATTTGGCAACATAATCCGTGGTAATTCGATGCGAGGGATGTAGGTCTTTCCGAGCCGAGTTGGCAATGAAACGATCTAGTCGCTCATGGATAGTTGGGGTTAGAGGCCCAACTTTCGTCCAAGTAAACCATCCGGATGAAGGTTTACAATCATAGAGGTTGTTGCGGGAAAGGCTTTGACGAAAGTTGTTAATTTGTGATCTAGCACGACGGCTACCACCCTGTTTTTCATTATCGGATAAAATTTCATTAAAATCTCCACCAAGGAATACTATTACTATTTGTGTTTAAAGAATCAATAATATCCCAGGTTTTATATTTATGACTAGTTTCAGAATAACCATGCATGCCCATGAAATACATAGTGCATGAATCCAAATGTATTTGAGTATGTATGAAGCGATTCGAATACGAGAGCAAACTAAGATTAATATTATTCGAACTAAAAAGTGCCATACCAGAACATCCATCATTCGAGGGAATAGTTATAATTTCTAACATGCCTAGAGAGAGACAAAGCCGACTACATGCCGCATTATTAATCTTAGTTTCGCAAATAAAAATAATATCCGGGGTGGATTGTTGGACATAGTTCTGAAAATGTTGAACTGCCTGGACTTGTCCTAAACCATGGCAGTTCCAACAAAGGATCCTCATTTTTCTCGGTGGGGCTAAGAGTCAGCCGCCGCCGGAGAGTTTTTTGAGCTGCTCATCCCAGCCTTAGGAGTGGAACCGGAGGGTTTGGACTTCTTGGGTTGGAGAACCACTTGGATGGGTGAGCGGCGTTTAGTACCTCGATTTGGGGGGCTAGAATAGGGGCAGAAGCTGCATCTTTCGGGTAAGTTTTGAATAGCCAAAGGTTAAAATTATGGAAAGTGGAATCGGTATTAACATGAGGCTTACGTAGATCAGCTTCAATCTTCTTGATTTGTTAAGAAGTGGGGCTAGGAATACTGTCATCATTGGCATCCCAATCGTCGTCCGAAGCATCCTCCGGAATAGGATAGATTGTGTTCAAAGGTTGTGGCTCAAGAGGCCTTGGAGGATTTTTTTGCTTTGACTGCGAAGCAGCAAGCTCCTTTGGTAGAGGAACATCACCCATAGTGGTGTCGGTGTTGGGTGCTTCCTCATTGGGCTGTTTAGAGAATGATGCAACGTCACCCTCATTAAGAGAGCCTGTGAATAGTTGGGAATTAGTGATTGCATCAGAGACTGGGTATCAGAAAAATAGAGCAATAAGTTGAGATAAAAGTTCGGGGAGTAACCTATAGTATTCGGATCACTGGCCACATGGGCATTAGCAGCAGGGGCTGAAAGAATTAGAAGGAAGATTAATGATAAAATCAGATTAATTGTATAATGGAAGTTAAAAAAACAACTATAGGAGAAAGAAATAAATTACCAGAAGGTAAGGGATTATCTTGATTGAGTTCAGGTTCAACATTGCGGATTCGCCCACGTGAACCAATTGGACGACGTCTTGGGGGAAGGTAACGAAGCCACTCCCCATATTGCAATTTGCTTAAATCAAGAGATGAACGAATTGGACAATTTTCGATGGTATGGCTAACTATACCACAGCCAGGGCATAAGGTAGGAAGACGTTCGTACTGTAAGCGACACATGGTCTTATCAGCTCCATTCCCAATAAAGAGGAATCGGGTGACCGGACGGGTGATATCGAGCATAATTTCCACACGCAGAAATTCTTTCATATTGCCTTCAAGCTCTCGAGTATCAGTGCGCAGGACATTGCCTACCATGGAGCCTAGAGCGTGTCCCACAAGGTGTGAACGATCAACATCCTCAAAGAGTGAGGTAGGCAGACCGAAAATACGGATCCAGATGTGCATAATATTGAAAGAATAATCACTGATGGCTTTTGAGGGGTTATATTCTGTGAGAGCTAACCATTCATCCTTATACAACCAGGGGCCACGGTTGAGAACTTCGTAGCAGGATTTGACCTCCTTAAACTTAATCTTGAGGAAATTATCCTGGATGATAGATATAGATGTCAGGTTGCTTGGCTTCCAAATTCCCTCAAAAGCGCTGAGAACATCGTATATGTCTATTGGTTTCGATGAAATAAAGCAACCTATAAGGAACAGTTTGGGATCTTCCTTAACAAAATCCCAGCCAAAATCTGGGGTATAAAGTAGTTCTGCTTCTTCGTTAGTGAGAGCAATAGAGGTAAGCTGGGGGATGGAGGGGGAAGCCATGAGGACAGAAGAAAGAGCAATAAATCAAAGGAACAAAGAGAAGGTTTGTAAGGCAGTGTATTTTTGTGGCCGGCCTAAATAGTAGTTATCAGTGTTAATTAGGTTATTGGAAGTAAGGGTAAAAGGGAAGAAGATTGAATGTGTATCCTTAATAATTAGGGGTATTGATTAGTAGAATAGGATACCCAAAATGAAGAATAAGATTCCGAAGACAAAATGGTTGGAAAAGGGGAAAGATGAATAAAAGCATGAATTAATATTGGAAATTCCATAAACAAAATAATTGGAAAAAAGGAAATAGTAATATGGGTAAAATTTAAGAACATAATAAATATGGTCATAAGTGAATATAAATGGAAGTAATTATGGAGATACAAATTCAAAAGATGAAAAGAGTAATAAGTGACTCGAAAAATTTGAAAAGAGAGAGAGAGGGAAGGAAATTCCGTTATATGCGTGATACATAAAAATTTGGAAAAAGTTAAGAACATAATAAATATGGTCGTAATGGAATATAAATGGAAGTAATTATGGAGCAGTAAGGGTGGATACGTTAGTAATAAAATATGTTGGCCGGGGTAATTGAAAAGGAAAGAATAATGGATTGGAGAAGTAAAAATTATACACTCATGTGAATATTGGTGGAAGATGATTGAAGCAAGAAAAGTGTAGTAAAAATCCTTGAGAAGGGCTGGATTGAATGCACCTTTAAAGGCGTAGTAGAGAAGTGGTTCCCTTATACGAAGGGTAGATAAGTTAATAATAAACCAACACAGGATTGAGGAAAAAAAATAAAATCTAAGTTGGAAAGCAGGGAAATAGCAGACATACAAACAACAAAGACATAACAAAATGAAAAGCAAAAAGGAAGAGCAGGGAATTAAAAATACAGACCATGGGGAAGAAAGAAATGGGGCAAAGAAATTAATTACATACCAAATGAGCAAAAAAATAAGGGGGGAATGAAGGATAAAGAAAATAATAATACCGACAACAGAAAAATAAATACAAACCCATGGGAAGGAATAATGGATGTGTGTACTTTGTATGATCCGAGTTTGAAACCAAACCTTGTGAGGTGATGAAAGGTGCTGGTGGCGGAGCTCCTATATATGCGAATGTAGCACACAAACAAACAAGGAGTGAGTATTAAATAAAACATGAGCCCAGAGACATTTGACAAAAATTAAGAAACAAAAGAAGCAAGATAAAGGTAAAAGCCATAATAAAAAAATGGTAAAGAATTGAATATGTAAAAAGACCATAAGCGAGAAACAAAACCATAAGACAATAGAAAATAGGAAACCATAATTAGGAATAAGGATAAAACCATGAATAAAGAAAGCGAAGAAGCAGAGAAGAGTAACATAGTAAAAGAGGGGGAAAATAGAAAACATCAAGCCACAGATAAGATGAACAAACTTTAGAGAAACAGTAGGAAGAGGGCAAGGATATAGATAGCATACTAAATGCATCTTAGGGACATTAAGAACAAATAACATAAAGCACAGAGAATGAACAAAAAAATAGATCAGAGGAAATATATCATCTTTAAAGGAAGCAAAAAACTTGAAAACAGATCTCTGAGAAACCTTAAGAAGGAAAAGATAAGTAAAATCATGTAGCAAGACTAAGATATAAAGAATCGAAACATCAGCATGAGAGAGAGATATTACTTGCATGAGGAGTTTTAATAAGAGCTTAAACATAAATGAGGGCTCATACATCATAAAGGAGTATAACAACAGAGATATAACACAACCATTAAAATAATCAAAGCAAACAAAACAAGTAACAGGAAATATATTAGAAGAGATATAAAAACTCACAACGTTACCTGGAATTGTTTCCCTTACAAGGGGCCAAAAAAGAGAGTAATTAAACATAGTGTCCAAAAGATAAGTTTGCAAATAACAGAGTAAAAGGAGCATGGAGGCAGCCTGAATCTCTAAAATGAGTAAAGAAATACATTGAATAGATAAAGTAGTATAGGTAAAGGAGAGTATAATAAGCAAAACACAATGAAGCATGAACAATAGCCCATTCAGCATAAAGTAGCAGAGCAACATTGACCATACTAGGCTAGAAGAATGAGATAGTTTAATCAATGTGTAAATTCCCACAAAGTGGGTTGAGATTGAGTCCCCTAGAAGGGGTCGTGAAAGATGGTACTTAAACACAGAGAGCAGTTCACCAGCAAGCAAATAATTTAGATGAAAATATATGGAAGCACATAGATATACGATATGAATTACATGAAAAATAAGCAAAAGATATGGTGAAGAACAGCAAGGAAAGAAAATGGCTAAGGAAATCTTTTTGAATACACGCAAGGGGATGAAACTAAGTAAAGCAGAAAACATTAAAAAACCTAATAATAAAATCAAAATAGAGATGAAATGGGACAAGCCAAAATCGGGGGAATATCCATAAGATCCAATAATAAAAAATGAAAATCTAACAAAAATTAGGGATTTACCGGGAACTAGAAGGAAACCCCAGATCCCTTGTTGCAGCCTGACGAAGGTAACATTCCACAGTTGGTTATAGATCCAGGGTCGACTTGTAAAATGGTAGAATCGATAGGTAAGAAGATTCGAAATTGTAAGGAAGAGAGCAAGAAAAATAATATCAGATTTAGGAAAAGAATAAAACTTAAAAAGATGAGAGAGATAGGGAAAATTTAAGTTGTGGGAAACCCAAACTAGCCCAGATCTGGAGATTGGGAGGGTGAAAGATAACAAAACAAGTGGTTGCATAGGACAAATCTGATGAAATCGGTGGAGAAAAGCTTTCGATTGGAGGAATCTGCAAAAAAATCCTAAACAACGAAAAAGATAAGTGTGTCTTTTGTAAAATACATCAAAATGTTAAATGAAAAGGGAAAATCGAGGGAAACTCAGGCATGAGGAGAATGACTCTCTCTGAAATTTGCAGCAGTTTGCAAGCACCATCTCAGACCCAAACGGACGGCGGTCGAAGAAACCATAAAAATATTGAGGAAAAAATAAGAATATGTTAGAGAATAAAAAACAAAGATAGATATAACAAACAATAAACCATAAGACATATGCATAAGAAAATAATGAAAAAACTAATCTGGGTGGGATGACCCTTGATACACTCTTACCCTTGAATCCTTGATCCATTGATTGTTTGTTGCCTCGTGGGGAAAACGGAAGGCCGACAGAGAAGAGAGAGCCGTACGGGAAAGGGGAAACAAAAACAATGAGGGGGAGAGGGAAATGAAAAGCACCGGAAAAAGAGGAGTAAGGGGGGAAACGAAAAGACAAGAACCAAAATTAGAGAAACTCAGAGAGAGGGATAGAGAAACGAGAGCCATCCCACCCGTAACCGATAGAATTTTAACTACCCGTTGGAATTTTAACTGAGTAAAAAGTACAGAAATTGAAAGTTTTGCAATATAATTGTGTTGAAAAGCTCCTAATCAATTATTTGAACTCCTAATATTTTAATAAAACATTTTTGCGTTCCTTTTTGTAGAGGTTTCGGACGAGCAGGTCTAAATGGGCCTTTCAATGGGCCCGTTGGAATTTTAACTGAGTAAAAAGTATAAAATTGAAGTTTTTCAATATAATTGTGTTGAAAATCTCCTAATCAATTACATGAACTCCTAAAATTTGATTAAAACGTGTTTTGCGGTCCTTTTTGTAGAGGTTTCGGACTAGCAGGTCTAAATGGGCCTTTTAATGGACCCGTTGGAATTTTAACTGAGTAAAAAGTACAGAAATTGAGGTTTTGTAATATAATTGTGTTGAAAAGCTCCTAATCAATTATTTTAACTCCTAATATTTGTTTAAAACGTGTTTTGCGGTCCTTTTTGTAGAGGTTTCGGACGAGCAGGTCCAAATGGGCCTTTCAATAGGCCCGTTGGAATTTTAACTGAGTAAAAAGTATAAATTTGAGGTTTTTCAATATAATTGTGTTGAAAAGTTCCTAATCAATTATTTGAACTCCTAAAATTTGATAAAAATTATTTTGCGGTCCTTTTTGTCGAGGTTTCGGACGAGCATGACTAAATGGGCCTTTCAATGGACCCGTAAGAATTTTAACTGAGTAAAAAGTACAGAAATTGAGGTTTTGCAATATAATTGTGTTGAAAAGCTCCTAATCAATTACATAAACTACTAAAATGTGATTAAAACTTTTTTGCAGTCCTTTTTGTAGAGGTTTCGGACGAGCGGGTCGAAATGGGCCTTTCAATGGACCCGTTGAAATTTTAACTGAGTAAAAAGTACAGAAATTGAGGTTTTGCAATATAATTCTGTTGAAAAGCTCTTAATCAATTATTTGAACTCCTAAAATTGATTAAAACTTGTTTTGCGGTCCTTTTTGTAGAGGTTTCGGACGAGCATGTCTAAATGGGCCCTTCAATTGACCTGTTGGGATTTTAACTGAGTAAAAAGTATAAAATTGAGGTTTTTCAATAGAATTGTGTTGAAAAGTTCCTAATCAATTATTTGAACTCCTAAAATTTGATTAAAACTATTTTGCAATCCTTTTTTTCGAGGTTTCGGACGAGCAGGTCTAAATGTGCCTTTCAATGGACCCGTTAGAATTTTAACTGAGTAAAAAGTACAGAAATTTAGGTTTTGCAATATAATTATGTTGAAAAGCTCCTAATCAATTACATAAACTCCTAGAATTTGATTAAAACTTTTTTTTTTCAGTCCTTTTTGTACAGGTTTCGGACGAGCGGGTCGAAATGGGCCTTTCAATGGACCCGTTGAAATTTTAACTGAGTAAAAAGTACAGAAATTGAGGTTTTGCAATATAATTGTGTTGAAAAGCTCTTAATCAATTATTTGAACTCCTAAATTTGATTAAAACTTATTTTGCGGTCCTTTTTGTAGAAGTTTCGGACGAGCAGGTCTAAATGGGCCTTTCAATGGACCCGTTGGAATTTTAACTGAGTAAAAAGTACAGAAATTGAGGTTTTACAATATAATTGTGTTGAAAAGCTCCTAATAAATTACATGAACTGCTAAAGTTTGATTAAAACTTGTTTTGCAGTCCTTTTTGTAGAGGTTTCGGACGAGCGGGTCGAAATGGGCCTTTCAATGGACCCGTTGGAATTTTAACTGGTAAAAAGTACTGAAATTGAGGTTTTGCAATATAATTGTGTTGAAAAGCTCCTAATCAATTATTCAAACTCCTAATATTTGAATAAAACATTTTTGCGATCCTTTTTGTAGAGGTTTCGGACGAGCAGGTCTAAATGGGCCTTTTAATGGGCACGTTGGAAATTTATCGGAGTAAAAAGTATAAAATTGAGGTTTTTCAATATAATTGTGTTGAAAAGCTCCTAATCAATTACATGAACTCCTAAAATTTGATTAAAACTTGTTTTGCATTCCTTTTTGTAGAGGTTTCGGACAAGCAGGTCTAAATGGGCCTTTCAATGGACCCGTTGGAATTTTAACTAAGTAAAAAGTACATAAATTGAGGTTTTGCAATATAATTCTGTTGAAAAGCTCCCAATCAATTATTTGAACTCCTAATATTTGAATAAAACATTTTTGCGGTCCTTTTTGTAGAGGTTTCGGACGAGTAGGTCTAAATGGGCCTTTCAATGGGCCTGTTGGAATTTTAACTGAGTAAACAATATAAAATTGAATTTTTTCAATATAATTGTGTTGAAAAGTTCTTAACCAATTAGTTGAACTCCTAAAATTTGATTAAAACTATTTTGCGGTCCTTTTTGTCGAGGTTTCGGACGAGCAGGTCTAAATGGGCCTTTCAATGGACCCGTTAGAATTTTAACTGAGTAAAAAGTACAGATATTGAGTTTTTGCAAAATAATTGTGTTGAAAGGCTCCTAATCAATTACATAATCTCCTATACTTTGATTAAAACTTTTTTGCAGTCCTTTTTGTAGAGGTTTCGGACGAGCGGGTCGAAATGGGCCTTTCAATGGACCCGTTGAAATTATAACTAAGTAAAAAGTACAGAGATCGAGGTTTTGCAATATAATTGTGTTGAAAAGCTCCTAATCAATTATTTGAACTCCTATAATTTGATTAATACTTGTTTTGCGGTCCTTTTTGTAGAGGTTTCGGACGAGCACGTCTAAATGGGCCTTTCAATGGACCCGTTGGAATTTTAACTGAGTAAAAAGTACAGAAATTGAGGTTTTGCAATATAATTGTGTTGAAAAGCTCCTAATCAATTACATGAACTCCTAAAATTTAATTAAAACTTGTTTTGATGTCCTTTTTGTAGAGGTTTCGGACGAGCGGGTGGAAAGGGCCTTTCAATGGACCTGTTGGAATTTTAACTGAGTAAAAAGTACAGAAATTGCGGTTTTGCAATATAGTTGTGTTGAAAAGCTCCTAATCAATTATTTGAACTCATAATATTTGAGTAAACCATTTTTCCGGTCCTTTTTGTAGAGGTTTCGGACGAGCAGGTCTAAATGGGCCTTTCAATGGGCCCGTTGGAATTTTAACTGAGTAAAAAGTATATAATTGAGGTTTTTCAACATAATTCTGTTACAAAGTTCCTAATCAGTTATTTGAACTCCTAAAATTTGATTAAAACTATTTTGCGGTCTTTTTTGTCGAGGTTTTGGACGAGCAGGTCTAAATGGGCCTTTCAATGGACCCGCTAGAATTTTAACTGAGTAAAAAGTACAGAAATTGAGGTTTTTTGTAACCCCCTTAGCCCGGCCGAGATGGTTGACCTGAGCTACGAAAATTACACGAGGAAAACCAAAGTCAACCCGAAAGTCAACCTTGATTAATGACCCTTTTTTCTTTTTAAACTTATCTAGATGCACATTAACCTTAAGCGTACCCTTGAGAAAAGCATACTTGAAAAGCACATCAATCGGAAAGCAATAAGGGACTCAATTGCACAACATACAGATATTAAGGACCAAAATGTAAATTCTGGAAATATAAAGGACTTAGCTGATTTTTAAATTACCAATATCAAATTAATCACATTTCATGCTTCCCTGTCAAATTTCAACTCAAACGGACATCTGATACTCAAGCAATTGCAAATACAAAATTCAGGACTAAAACGTAAAGCTTGCAAACCTTAAACCATTCAAATCAGTGCCCAACGGTCTAGTGGTTCGGAACGGGGGTTGACCGTTCCGAAACGCGGGTTCATTTCAAGACCTGTATCGAAACAGGGCTTGGTAGTGGCAAAAACGTTTCGGAACGGCCCTATCCGTTTCGATACACGAAGGCCATTACAGGCCCCCGTTTCGAAACGCTAGTGCCCGTTCCGATACGGACTGCCTAGAAAGTGCAGAATTTGCTGGTTTAACATACAATTAAACACTCCAACACATCCTAATGACCTCCTAATCATGCCAACAAGTCATCACACATATAAGGCACATGTTTGCAACATCAAAACACATTTATGGCATCAATTAGGAAAATTCACAAGTCTATAGGCATGCTTCCTAATATCCAAAGCATACAACCATCTGTGAAACAAGTATTTTAATTTTGATATAACTAAAAACCTAAGGACTAAATTGAAAAAGTCAAAACGAACTTTATGTCCTCAAAATATCCCCATATAATTTTAATATAATGCCCAAGTTAAAAACATGCCTTTCCAATATTTTTTTTCTAAGTGTTTCAAACCAAAAAAAATGATTTTCATGCACCCGTTCCGAAACGGCCTTCAGGCGTTCCGAAACGTTTTCATCACTGTCGACCATCGTTCCGAAACGTGTATCGAAACACTTTCACTCGTTTCGAAACGGATTCACTCGTTTCGAAACTGTTCTTCATATTTGATTTAAAAAGGACTACAACGGTTCAAATATATGCTGAATTTTTAAATATTAAGAGGGTGTTTCGAAACGAATTAAGCCCATTCCGAAACGACCCTTGACAGTAGCATTTTCGTTTCGAAACGGATCCAAAACGTTTTGAAACAGGTTTCTATATTATTTTGAAAATGTGACCGTTATAAGTTTTTAACTAACTTTTTGAAACCGTTAAGGCGTTTCGAAACGGGCTAGGACCGTTCCGAAACGACCCTTGACAGTGGCAAAATCGTTTCGAAACGACTATAAGGCGTTTCGAAACGGGCTCTTAAATGCACCCCAACGGCTCTTTCTATTTTAGTTCCTTCCGAAACAGGTTCCCCGTGTTCCGAAACGGGTTGGTGCAGACTGCATTTATGGTGGCAAGAGAGGGTTCTAACGGCTCCATTTATGTTCCCAACCACCCAAACGGCTAGAAATCAATGAGAAGGTATAAAAGAGACATCCAAAAGCTTCAGCAACAACTATTGATCCTAAAGCAAACATCCAAACATCAAATTCAAGCAATTCAGCAAAAATCCCACTTTGTGTAAAAATCCCAATTTGTGTTCTTCATTCATATTTTGTAAAATAGGGTTGAGTGCTTGTATTGAGGCTATCATTTGTATTGAGAGATACCTTATTAGCCTACAAATTTCTTTGTTCTCTTGTGTGAGGGTTGAGTTGATTTTTGGGTAGAAAAATCAACCGAAATTGTAAAGGGTTGCCTCCTTGTCCTAGAAAAGGGGAAGATCAATTTAGTGAAATTGTTGCAAATCCTTAGTGAGACTAAGGTAGTGGATGTAGAGTTCATTTGGAACTTGAACCACTCTAAATCTCTTGTTCATCATTTTTAATTTGCCAATTTCCTCCACAATCCTTTAAAATTCCAATTCACCCCCCCTCTTGGTAATTATCGATCTTTCGATCCACTCAACAATTGGTATCAGAGCTTAACTCTTTGAGGATTAACAACCACAAGAGGAGATCCTTTGAAGAGTGTGATCATCAAAATATCAAGAGATGACTTCAACCTCCAGTTCCGGCATGTACGAGTCACAATCAACCACCAAGCCTCCTTTCTTCAATGGTGACAACTATTCTTTTTGGAAGAATAAAATGAGGCTATTCATCAAGTCTAGTGACTATCTTGTGTGGGATGTCATTGAGGATGGGCCATACATTCCATTGAAGCAAGACGGTGAAGGCAAGATGGTGTTGAAGAAGAAAGCCGAAATGAGTGAAGAGGAGAGGAAGAAGATTCAAGTCAACGATAAAGCTCTCCACATGCTTTTTTGTCCTTTCGGTCCGGACATCTACTCAAAGGTCTCATCCATTGAAAGTGCCAAAGAAGTGTGGGACACTCTTGAGACCACTTATGAAGGCACCAATGATGTCAAAGAAACTAAGATTGGACTTCTCAATCTTAGTTATGAAAACTTCAAGATGGAGCCCGATGAGACGGTGTCAAAGATGTTTGATCGATTCTCCACAATTGTCAACGGTCTAAAGGGCTATGGAGAGATCGTACCGGAAGACAAGCTTGTCCGGAAGCTACTCTATTCACTTCCCGAGTCTTGGGATGGGAAGAGAACCACCATCATCGAAGCAAAGAATTTGAAGACTTTGAAGCTTGATGAGCTTGTGGGTTCTCTCCTTACTCATGAGATCATGAAGCAAGGAAGGGAAGATGAGAAAAAGAAAGAAGAGAAAAGAGTAGAGAAGCTTGAGGTTGAGAAGAAAAAGAAGATGGGTATAGCTCTCAAGGCTAAAGGTTCACAACTTGATGAGAGCTCATCTAGTGATGAGGATGAACTTGAAGAATTGGCTATGATAGCCAAACGGTTCTCACGCTTCATGAGGTCCAACCGGGGTAGAAAAATCCAAAGAAAGATGGACTTCAAAGGGAAGAACAAAGAAGAAGGAAAGGATCCCATCATTTGCTATGAGTGCAAACAACCCGGCCACATCCGTTCGGAGTGCCCTCAACTCAAGAAGAAGGGCTTTGAGAAGAAGAAGAAACTCAAAGCCAAGCTTGCTACTTGGAGTGATGAGGAGTCATCAGAGGATGACGAACAAGAAGTGGCTAATCTTTGTCTCATGGCACTTGAGGAAGATTCCTCCTTGGTAACCTCTAACTCATCTACTTTAGATTTTTCATATGAAGAGTTAAATGATGCATATGATGAGTTACAAGAGGTATATGATGAATTAGTTGAGAAGTTTAAAGAGTCGGTCATTAAAAACAAGAAAATCATTTTAGAGCTAAATGAGAAAAATGACTCACTCACTCAAGCTAATTCTAAATTTGAGAAAAAGATTTTAGGATTAAAAGATGAACTTAAATTTTTTCAAGATGAAAATGTTGATCTTAATAACCTTTTGTCTCAATGTAATAGTGAACACCAAAAGGTGTTGGGTGAGCTAAATGAGCTCAAAAAGTCTTTAAAAAATGTTGGTAGTGTCAAGCATGAAGTAGGTGAATCCTCTAGAACACACCAACCTAAGAAAAAGGCTAATTACTACAAACAAGGTAGCTACCCTAGACATAGTAGAGCTAAAAGAATTAGAAGTGTATGGGTTCCTAAGGAACTTGTAAAATCTAATAATATTTTTGCTATGTCATCTTGGATTCCTAAGGGAACCAAGGTTTTGGGAGCTAACACTCATGGACCCAAAATGACTTGGGTACCAAAAACCAAGCTTTAATATCTTTGTTTGTAGGGGGAGCATTGCTTCAAGGCCAAAGCACAAAGTCAAAACTCATGGTACCTTGATAGTGGATGCTCGAGACACATGACCGGAGACAAGAGTCGATTCATGCATTTAAAGCCAAAAAGTGGAGGAGGAGTAACATTTGGTGACAACTCCAAAGGCCACATTAAAGGTATTGGCTCCATAGGTAATCACTCTACCATTCTTATTGAAAATGTCTTATATGTCGATGGTCTTAAACACAATTTATTGAGCATAAGTCAATTGTGTGATAAAGGATTTAATGTTTTATTTGATAAAAATGGATGCAAAATTGTAGACATTAAATCTAATAATATTATGTTCATAGGTCATCGCATAGGAAACATATACATGGTGCATTTAGATGACATACATCTCATGCATGCTTAGTTGCTCAAAATGAAAATGATGCATGGTTGTGGCATAGGAAGCTAGGACATGCTAGCATTAGTGTTTTGGAAAAACTAGTCTCTCTAAATCTAGTTAGAGGTTTGCCCAAAATAAAATTTTCAAATGATAAAATTTGTGATGCATGCTCAAAGGGTAAACAACATAGGTCTTCCTTTAAATCTATTAATGATGTTTCTACTAGTAGATGCTTACAATTAATTCACATGGATTTATTTGGGCCAATTAGGACTATGAGCTTGGGTGGTAAATCGTATGCTTTTGTGCTAGTTGATGATTTTTCTAGATTTACTTGGGTTCTCTTTTTAAGTACTAAAGATGAGGCTTTGGAAAAATTCATCACATTTTCAAAATTAACCCAAAATGATCTTGAGCTTAAAATTTCTCATATTAGGAGTGATCATGGAACCGAGTTTCAAAATTTAGGGTTTGAAGAATTTTTAAATGAAAATGGTATTAGCCATAATTTTTCGGCTCCTCGAACTCCTCAACAAAATGGGGTAGTTGAGAGGAAAAATAGAACTTTACAAGAAATGGCTAGAACTATGCTTTGTGAAAATAATTTACCTAAATATTTTTGGGCGGAAGCCACAAACACCGCTTGTTATATTGTAAATCGAGTTATGATTAGGCCAATTTTAAAGAAAACACCTTATGAGATTTTAAAATCTAAAAAGCCTAACATTAGCTATTTTCACCCTTTTGGGTGCATGTGTTTTGTTTTAAACAATGGAAAAGATAACTTAGGTAAATTCGATGCAAAAAGTGATGAAGCCATTTTTATAGGTTACTCTTTAACCTCTAAAGCCTATCGAGTATTTAACAAAA
Organism: Hibiscus tridactylites; assembly: GCA_958450335.1. Lineage (NCBI taxonomy): Eukaryota > Viridiplantae > Streptophyta > Magnoliopsida > Malvales > Malvaceae > Hibiscus > Hibiscus tridactylites. The sequence goes on from OY288271.1 coordinate 66,131,269, forward strand.
GAACTTTAGTAGTAGAAGAATCTATTCATGTTGTATTCGATGATAACCTCCTTCCTAGGAAGGATTCTTGTGATGATGATGATGTAGGAATCATAAATGCCTTTGATGGAGGTCAAACTTCAAAGGAGGATGAGATTCCAACAAAAGAAGAAGACACACAAGAACCACCTCTTGAAGCCTTGAAGGACTTGGCTATTGAGGAAAAGGAAGTGAGCTACCCAAGGGAGTTGAACTACGTCAAAGATGGTGAAATCTTGGGTGATCCATCCAAGGGGGTAACCACTCGTTCTTCTCTTAGATTAATGAACCATGTTGCATTTATCTCATTCATAGAGCCTAAAAATATAAAAGAAGCATTGAAAGATGACTTTTGGATTATGGCTATGCAAGAAGAGTTAAATCAATTTGAGAGAAGTAATGTATGGACATTAGTTGATAGGCCTAGTAATCAATCTACAATAGGAACTAAATGGGTCTTTAGGAACAAACTAGATGAGAGTGGTAACATTGTGAGAAATAAAGCTAGACTTGTAGCACAAGGTTACACTCAAGAAGAGGGAATAGATTTTGATGAAACCTATGCACCCGTAGCTAGAATGGAAGCCATTAGGATGTTGCTTGCATATGCATGTTATCATAATTTCAAGCTTTTTCAAATGGATGTTAAAAGCGCATTTTTAAATGGTTTTATAAATGAAGAAGTGTATGTGGAACAACCACCGGGTTTTGAAGATTCAAAATTTCCAAATCATGTTTTTAAACTTACCAAAGCTCTTTATGGTTTAAAACAAGCTCCTAGAGCTTGGTTTGAAAGGCTTTCAAATTTTTTGATTGAAAAAGGATTTGAAAAAGGTAAGGTGGACACTACACTCTTTATAAAAATGTATAAAAATGACATCTTATAGTTCAAATTTATGTTGATGATATTATTTTTGGTTCTACTAATGAATGTCATTGTCAAGAGTTTGCTAAGTTAATGCAAGGTGAATTTGAGATGAGCATGATGGGGGAGCTCTCATTCTTTTTGGGACTCCAAATCAAGCAAAAGAAGGATGGCACCTTCATCAACCAAGCAAAATACATAAAGGATATGCTCAAGAAGTTTGGCTTGGAGAATGCAAAGCCTCAAGCCACTCCTATGAGCTCATCTACAAAGCTTGACAAAGATGAAGGAGGTAAGTGTGTTGACTCTAAGATTTATCGTTCTATGATTGGATCTTTGCTTTACCTTACCGCAAGTAGACCGGATATCTTGTTTAGTGTTTGCTTGTGTGCTAGGTTTCAAGCTAGTCCTAGAGAGTCTCACCTTATAGCCGTTAAGAGAATCTTTAGGTATCTTAGAGACACTCCTTGTTTAGGTCTTTGGTACCCTAGAGACTCTACCTTCAACCTTCAGGCTTACTCGGATGCGGATTATGGGGGTTGCAAAATTGATAGGAAAAGTACTTCGGGAACTTGCCAATTCTTAGGTAGTATGCTCATATCTTGGTTCTCTAAGAAACAAAATAGTGTAGCCTTATCTACCACCGAAGCCGAGTACATATCCTTAGGGAGTTGTTGTGCTCAAGTCCTTTGGATGAAGCAACAACTCTTAGATTATGGAATTAAAGTTGGAACCATACCCCTAAAATGTGACAACACTAGTGCAATATGCTTAACTAAAAGTCCCATCCAACACTCTAGAACCAAACATATAGAAATAAGGCATCATTTCATTAGAGATCATGTCCTTAAGGAAGATGTGGTTATAGAGTATGTAGACACCTTGAATCAATTAGCGGACATTTTTACAAAACCCTTAGACAAAGAGCGTTTTTGGTCCTTTAGGAGAGAGTTAGGTCTAGCTAGCCTATCTTGACCTTTTAGGACCTCTTTTGTGCTTAAATATACTTGATCTTGTGAAATGCCATGTTGATGTGTTTAAACTCCTAATTTTATCCATGCTTATAGTTAGGGGGAGTATGTTTATGCTTAAATATGTTTTGCCTGCTCATTCATGACTTTTATGCATGTTAGGCCTCTTAAAATTTCATTTTTCTGCATTTTAGAGCCTCATCTGCACTTCCAGGCCCAGGTGTATCGAAACGGATGAACCTGTTTCGATACGGATACCTTAAATCCAGCTCTGAGAGAAGGGCGTTTCGAAACGCCTCCAAGGCGTTCCGAAACGTTTTTGCTACTGCCAAGGGGTGTATCGGAACGTGTTCCGATACGGGTCAAAAGGGTTTTGATACAGTCAACACCGTATCGAAACGATCTGTTTATTGGTTTTAAAATGGTCAAAACCCTAGCCGCCCGTTCTGAAACGGTCTTGACCGTTCTGAAACGGCATCGCGGACTGCTTTAAATTAGGGCTTTTAATGATACAATTTCACTTTATATCAAACTCTTAAAACCCTAAACCGCCTCCCTCTCTATAAATACCCTCTCAAACTCTTTGATTTTCACAAAATTGTGAGGGGTTTTACTCTTCAACTCAAGTCTAAGCAAGTTTCATCAATCTTGTGCAAGGATTTTTTCCAAATCATCCAAAATCCCAAACTAAGGTGATTTTTCTATTTTTCTTTTTCTTTCAATTTATGTTCGAATCTTAGGTTAGAAAATTTTATTTTTGTATAAATTATATGTTTTTAGTTATGGGTTTTCAATATCTTGTAAAAAAAATTTCAAATCTCAAATTTTTTGATTCGAATATAAAATTTTTCAATCGTATTTTTTTAAACTGTTTTTTATTTTTTTATTTTAATTTTGTTTTAAAAAAAACCTAAGTGGGATTTATTATTGGATTGATTTTAAAATATCAATGCATACACTTAATTTTAAAACACTTGCTTAATGTTTTTAGATGGCGGATCAAGCGAACAAAAAGCGCAAGGCCGTTCAATCCGGTGATTCGAGCATTCGTCCAAATATTACGATGCTTTTTCAGAAATCTCTTAAAACTCCGGAGGCACGTGCTCGTTTCTCTTATGTCAAGGATTTTGCAATTCGCAAGGAACGTGTCATTGATCTTGAGTTCCTCAATTCCGAGCGATTCCTTTTCCATTATCTCGCTCGTTTGGATGAGTGGAATCTCATGCATCTCTTGAGTCTTCCGGATGTTCGCTACAAAAACATGGTACTCATCTTTTACTCTAATGCTCGTTTTCTTTATGATGAGACCAAAACCGAGATTATAGGAATTGAGTCATCCTTATTGGGAAAAAAGTTTGTTATTAATGTTGCTCTTTTGGAGTCTGCTCTTAAACTTAAGGATGAGGGTCTTGAGGATGAACGCCACTTTGGCAATTTTACCGGAAAAGCACTTTTCTTGGATGTGCACGATCGTGTTCTCCACTTGATGGTTTCTTGGTTCATTCGACCTTCCGGAGGTAAATACTCCCACATCCGTCAAACCGATCATTTTTGGCTAGAGTGTTTCCGTAAGGGTGAGCGCCCAAATGTGCCTAAGATTATTTTTGCCGAGATAGTCAATAATATTAAGCTTATTGACACAAATGAGTTGAAGTCTTTCACTTATGGCATAGTCTTGAGCGCCTTATTTCATGATCTTGGCATCGATTGTTCTTATGACTCTCCGGAACCTCGCAAGACCAAGATTGGTGAGTCATCCCTTCGCAAGTCCGGGTTCTCACATATGTGAATGGTGTTTGGGAAAGAGTTGATAGAGAAGCGGATCCTCCTCTCGTTGCTCCTCCACCGCAAGTTCAAGCCGCAAACAATGATGCCCTCACGGCTTTCCTTACCGAGCGTTTCAATGCCTTGGACTCTCGTTTCGATGCTTTGGACACTCACATTACTTCGGGCTTTGAATCTATGGGCAATCGGTTGAAGAATGTCGAGGATCGTCTTCATACTCTTGAGACTTCTCATTCCAACTTGGACCTATCCTTCTCCACGCTTTTTGGGCAATGGACGACGTTTCACCGTTCTCAAGCCAAGAGCGATGATGATACTTCGGATGATGATGACGAGGCTTAGGATATTTATCTCATATCATATCATATTATCTATGCATTTTAGGATTAAGGTTGCATCTTTATGTTTTCTCGTGTTTTAGGAACCTATGCTATTTGGCTTTTTTTTTATTTGAGATTTTATGTTTGAACTTAATGTTTGAATTATGTTTTGGATATTTTGATTATGACTTTATAATATGGTTGCTTATTTATTGCTTATTGGTACTAATCCTCTATCTTCTCTATGAGCTTTTATTGTTCTTTTTGATCTAACAAAAGGGGGAGAAGAAATTTAAGAGCCACACTTTAAACTAAAATTCGTTTTAAAATCTTAAAAGGTTTTTAAAGGTTTACAACTTGGATTTTAAATCAAAAACTTATTTTAACTTTAAAAACCTATCTTAAATTAAGGGGAGCTAGAATATTTTCAAAACTATCAAAATCCCCAAAAATTCTAACTTTGGTTTTGTTATATCAAAAAGGGGGAGATTGTGAAACAAGTATTTTAATTTTGATATAACTAAAAACCTAAGGACTAAATTGAAAAAGTCAAAACGAATTTTATGTCCTCAAAATATCTCCATATAATTTTAATATAATGCCCAAGTTAAAAACATGCCTTTCCAATATTTTTTTCTAAGTGTTTCAAACCAGAAACAGTGATTTTCAAGCACCCATTCCGAAATGGCCTTCAGGCGTTTCGAAACGTTTTCATCACTGTCGACCATTGTTCCGAAACGTGTATCGAAACACTTTCACTCGTTTCGAAACGGATTCACTCGTTTCGAAACTGTTCTTCATATTTGATTTAAAAAGGACTACAACGGTTCAAATATATGCTGAATTTTTAAATATTAAGAGGGTGTTTCGAAACGGATCAAGCTCGTTCTGAAACGACCCTTGACAGTAGCATTTTCGTTTCGAAACGGATCCAAAACGTTTCGAAACAGGTTTCTATATTATTTTGAAAATGTGACCGTTATAAGTTTTTAACTAACTTTTTGAAACCGTTAAGGCGTTTCGAAACGGGCTAGGACCGTTCCTAAACGACCCTTGACAATGGCAAAATCGTTCCGAAACGGCCATAAGGCGTTTCGAAACGGGCTCTTAAATGCACCCCAACGGCTCTTTCTATTTTAGTCCGTTCCGAAACAGGTTCCACGTGTTCCGAAACGGGTTGGTGTAGACTGCATTTATGGTGGCAAGAGAGGGTTCCAACGGCTCCATTTATGTTCCCAACCACCCAAACGGCTAGAAATCAATGAGAAGGTATAAAAGAGACATCCAAAAGCTTCAGCAACAACTATTGATCCTAAAGCAAACATCCAAACATCAAATTCAAGCAATTGAGCAAAAATCCCACTTTGTGTAAAAATCCCAATTTGTGTTCTTCATTCATATTTTGTAAAATTGGGTTGAGTGCTTGTATTGGGGCTATCATTTGTATTGAGAGATACCTGATTAGCCTACAAATTTCTTTGTTCTCTTGTGTGAGGGTTGGGTTGATTTTTGAGTAGAAAAATCAACCGAAATTGTAAAGGGTTGCCTCCTTGTCCTAGAAAAGGGGAAGATCAATTTAGTGAAATTGTTGCAAATCCTTAGTGAGACTAAGGTAGTGGATGTAGAGTTCATTTGGAACTTGAACCACTCTAAATCTCTTGTTCATCATTTTTAATTTGCCAATTTCCTCCACAATCCTTTAAAATTCCAATTCACCCCCCTCTTGGTAATTATCGATCTTTCGATCCACTCAACACCATCAAAACATCAAAGCAAGCACCAAAATGGCCACTTACATATCGAAAACATTTAAGGCATAATGCCACAACTAGGGAGTCCAAAACATCTCCCAAAAACACATCCTAGGTTCCCCATTGCCAAATATCAAAATCTAATAATGTTGTGAAATAGTCACCATACATGAGCTTAGCTTTCCCTAGGATTCTTAGCCTCCTTGCTGCCCACTAACACCTCAATTATCTACATTATTGGTTCAAGAGAGAGAGCGTAAGCACAAATGCTTAATGAGGCATGCTCTAAAGGAACAACACAATAATGCATTTTGTAAAAACACTTTCCACAAAGCCTTTTGGTACATAAACATCATTAACGATGCAACAATGCATACACATCAAGCATCTCATGCTTCAATATCATTAACATGTCATATTGGCTTCCAAGTGATAAACCATAACCTTTTACAACATAAAACACAATCGGATACGCGGATTACAAGCGATGTCCCATACGCTTCATACACACTACCGAACACACAAGGTGGAGTTTACTGGTACAATCACAACCCCTCAACACCCGTAATGGAGTTTAACGGTACAATCACAATCCCTCCACATCACTCATCGGTAGTTCTATAACATCACTAATGAGAACACGGGACACACAACACAAGATCCACACATGGACTTTTAACCACCATTGTGATCTTAACCATCTCGTTAGCGTACTTGGATGGAGTTTACGGTACAATTACAACCCCTCAACATCTAAGGCGACTTAATTCATGGTGCACCCAATCCTATAGCCGGCTAACTATATTTGATTCAAGTACTTTAAAACCAACACATCACTTGCCAATATACATCAATTATCATCAACAATCCACTGTTTTTAAGCATCTAAAACAAAGCCATTTACAACATGCATCACTATGCATCAATCCACATTTTTATCAAATTAAACCAAGGATCTCTTACCTTGAGCATCCTTCAACAAATGGCTTACATAACCAGCATTAACCATGCTAAACATGCTTTCAAAAACAGAATTTAAACATGCAATTATCAGCAAATGCATCGAACCAATCCATGGCTCATCCAAGAGAGTTTTTCCGAAAACTTACTCTTGAGCTTAGTTAAGTTCATTAGACTTAAACTAAGCTCCCAAACCTTCAAACATTCGATACAAAGCTGGAAATCCAACTCCACTCACCAATTACGTTTCGCAAGCTTGCCGAAACGTCGTTCAAGCCTCTAGATCAACACCACAAGGATCCGAAGATGTCTCCCCTGTTTTAAACACATCAAACCAGAGGATTAATGCATCATCATGCATTAAAATCTTCAGCCATTACACCTAAACTCGCTTCTCTCACCAAATCTAACATTTCGGCTACCAAACACAACTGAAATCACATCCAAACTCTTCCACAACATTACCCAGCCAAGATCCATCACTTCTAAACATTCTTAGACATCAATTAACATCCAAAAAGAACCTAAACTCGTCCTTATACCTCCAGCTATAATAGAACACCAAGATCACCCCAAAAACCACCATTTTCACAAGCAAAAACTTAGGAAAATCAACCTATTCGGGATTGCATTGATTAAACCTCAATTACACATCATTAAACATCCAAAATAAATTAAAAAGCTATCTCAAAATAGAGCCCAAACAATCACCACGAATTTCTTCAAGATTTAATCCAAATCTTGAGTTTTAAGCCAAAATCAAGATCACAACATTAAAACCTTTTATAAAACTTAATTTAAGGATTGAGAACTTAGGAATTTCAGTAAACAACTGAGTATTTAGAGGAGAAGGACATCCTTACCTCTAAATGTAGATTTCTCTTTGATTAGAGCCAAAATCCTTGAAAATTCAATAAGCAAATGAAGAGGATTTGATGTAGAAAGGATTAGGAATCTTTTGATGATTGAAACCTCATCATTTAGTGTGAAAATCAAAAGAAATGTTGTTGTGGAAATGTGTTTGGCTGAGAGAATTTTGAGAGAAAATGAGATGAAAAAGTTTTTAAGAAAGTTAGTTATGAAATCTCAAAATTGGTTTTTCCCATTTTCCTTTAATTAATTAAACATTAAATGAATCATTAAAATCTAAGAAAAATCTGGAGAAATCAATCTTGGGTAAATTAGCTCCTTAAAGATTCAAAGTTTCAATCCTTACAAAACAGTCACCACTGAACTTTTCAAAAATTACATTTTAGTCACTATTTCGAAATATCACACTTCCAAACCTTATTTTGTAAAATTGATTTCACCGCTCCCTTATATATATTAAAAGAGGATTTTTAGATATTTTTCCATATTTTAATGCAACCCGAACTAGGTTTTCCCTAAAACCACCTTTTATATTCGAACCGAAAAACAGACCGGTCCGGTTCAGACCCTAAACTTCCAAGCCAAAAATTAGGGTGTTACAACTCTCCCCCCTTAAGAAGTTTCATCCTCGAAATTTACCTGGAGGAAAGAGGTACGAAAACTGCTTCTTCATGTCATCCTTTCGTTCCCACGTGGCTTCCTCAACACCACGATGCTTCCACAACACCTTTACCAAATCAATGGTCTTGCCTCGAAGAACTTTACTGTCTGAATCCAGAATTTCCACCGGTTCCTCATCATAGGTCAAGTCAGGATTCAACTCCACTTCCTCCACACGCATAACATGCGAAGGATCCGATCTATACCTCCGAAGCATAGAGACATGAAACACATCATGAATCTTTTCCAACTCTTGCGGCAATCTCAACTTGTATGGAACAGGACCCACACGCTCAATCACATCGTATGGTCCAATGTAACTAGGGGTCAACTTACCCTTTCGGCCAAACCTCATTACCATTTTCCAAGGCGAAACTTTCAAGAACACACGGTCACCTACCGCATACTCAATCTCCTTACGCTTCAAATCCGCGTAAGACTTCTGTCGATCAGAAGCTACCTTCAATCGCTCACAAATGAGCTTCACCTTCTCGGTGGTTCCTTTCAACAAAGTTGGCAACGATACCAACTTCTGACCTGTTTCAGCCCAACAAAGAGGAGTTCTGCACTTCCTCCCGTACAAGGCTTCGTAAGGTGTCATTTGAATACTTGCCTGATAGCTATTGTTATAAGCAAACTCTACCAAAGGCAAATGCTTCTCCCAAGAGCCTTGAAACTCAATCACACAGCACCTCAACATATCCTCCAACACTTGGATAACACGCTCAGACTGTCCATCCGACTGTGGATGATAAGAAGTACTGAAATTCAGCCGTGTACCCAATGCTTGATGCAAACATTCCCAGAAACGCGATGTAAACCTCGGATCTCTATCTGACACAATAGACTTTGGCACACCATGCAGAAGCACAATCTCAGCAATGTACAGCTCTGCAAACTTATCTAATGTATACGTAGTATGCACAGGTACGAAATGCGCACACTTCGTAAGGCGATCCACAATCACCCACACCGAATTCTTCTTCGATGGCGACAAAGGCAAACTAGACACAAAGTCCATGGTAATCCTTTCCCACTTCCACTCAGGAATCCTCAACGGTTGCAACAACCCAGAAGGAAACTGATGTTTAGCCTTAACTCGCTGACAAACCATGCATTTGCTCACAAACTCAGCAACATCTTTCTTTAATCCCACCCAATAGTACTCATCCTTAAGATCACGATACATCTTTGTACTACCAGGGTGCATAGCAAAAGGACTACTATGAGTTTCAGTCAGAATAGCACGCCTCAACTCAGCATCATTGGGCACCACTATCTGACTCCCAAAACATAAAACTCCATCATCACTAAAGCAGAACTATGATGGCCTATCCTCAGCAATATCCTGATCATGTGGCACCAAAAAATCATCCAACAACTGCTTATCCTTTATCAACTGAACCAAGGATGGTTTCACTTGCAATTCAGCCACAAGACCGCCATCTCGCAAAAAGCTCAAGCTGGCAAATATAGCCCTCAACTCCACTGCTACCTTCCTACTCAAGGCATCCGCTACAACATTAGCTTTACCCGGATGGTACTCGATCGTCAGATCATAATCTTTAAGCAACTCCACCCAGCGCCGTTGCCTAAGATTCAACTCTTTCTGAGACATCAGATACTTCAAACTCTTGTGATCCGTGTACATAGTACACTTCTCACCATACATGTAATGTCTCCAAATTTTCAAAGCAAAAACCACCGCAGCTAACTCAATGTCATGCGTAGGATAATTGCGCTCATGCACCTTCAACTGGCGTGATGCATAAGCCACTACCTTACCCTCTTGCATCAACACACAACCCAAACCAACATAGGACGCGTCACTACACACCACAAACTCTTTCCCTGATTCAGGTTGAACCAATATAGGAGCTTCCATCAAAGCTTCCTTAAGCTTCTCAAAAGCCTACTGTCTTGCTTCCGTCCACTCATACTTGACATCCTTCTACAACAACTTCGTCAAAGGTGCAGCAATTTTCGAAAATCCATCCACGAACCTCCGGTAGTATCCTGCCAAACCAAGGAAACTACGAACTTCATGAACAGACTTAAGAGGCTTCCAATTCATCACTGCCTCAATCTTCTGAGGATCAACACGAATCCCCTCAGCAGAAACCACATGACCAAGGAACACCACTTCCCTGAGCCAGAATTCACACTTACTCAGCTTAGCATAAAGCTGATTCTCCAACAAAGCATGCAACACAATCCTCAAATGTCCCTCATGCTCCTCCTCGGTACGAGAGTACATGAGGATATCATCAATGAACACCACAACAAACTTGTCCAAATATTCATGGAACACTCTATTCATCATGTCCATAAAAGTTGCAGAAGCATTCATCAAACCAAACGGCATCACAAGGAACTCATAATGCCCATACCTCGTCCTGAAGGTTGTCTTTGGCACGTCCACATCCTTCACCTTCAACTGGTAATACCCTGACCTTAAGTCAATCTTAGAGAACACAGCCGCTCCCCTAAACTGATCAAACAGATAATCAATCCTCGGCAATGGATACCGATTCTTGATAGTCAACTTGTTCAGCTGACGGTAATCGATGCACATTCTCATAGTGCCATCATTTTTCTTTACAAACAAGACTGGTGCACCCCAAGGTGACACACTCGGCCGAATGAAACCACGATCAAGCAACTCCTGAAGTTGCGTCTTCAGCTCCTTCAACTCTTTAGGTGCCATTCGATAAGGAGTAATGGACACTGGAGTTGTGTTTTCATACAGCTCAATCCCAAACTCCACTTCTCGATTAGGAGGCAATCTAGGCAACTCCTCCGGAAACACACCAGGAAACTCTCGCACCGTCCTGATATCTTGCACTCGCAACTCCTTAGAGCTAGGATTCATCACAAAGGCCATGTAGGCTTCACAACCTTGCCTCAGCATTCAGCTTGCTTCCAATGTAGACACCATATTGGCAAGAAACTTCACATTCTCACCAACCACCACTACCTCATAATCATCCGCAAGCTTCAATGAAACTCGCTTGTTCTCAAAATCCACCACAGCTCGATGTTCAACAAGCCAATCCATACCAAGGATTACATCAAAACCATAGAAAGGCAATTCCATGAGATCAACATGAAAAACATGGTTTTGCACAACCAAATGACATCTTCTATATAACTTCCGTGTCACAACGGTCTCACCAAAGGAACTAGTTACACGCATACCAACATCCAAAGACTCAACAGGTAAACCAAGCAATTGAGCATGTTCACGCAATATGTATGAGTGTGTAGATCCATAATCAATCAAGGAAACTAATGACAAGGATTGAAAAGTGAAGGTACCTACGATCACATCCGTGTCATTCCTCCCCTCTCGTTGAGCATACACTCGAGCCTGGCCACCACCCTCAGGTTGGACAGCCACCACATGAGCCACATTCCTTCCACCATCATCTCTGCGCTGGAAGTTACCACGGCCGCGCCCACGACCTTTCTGTGGTGCAACAACTCCAGAAGCACGTCCCTGACCACCACCGGCCAACAAAGGACACTCCCTCCTCATGTGGTCTGCCGAACCACAATTCCAGCACGAGTTACCAGTCACTGCCACAGGAGCCTGCACCTCTCTCGCTGCCCGAAGACAATCACACCTCAAATGGCCACACGATCCACACGCCCAGCACGTGTTCTGATCAGCTCTCACCCTGTCTCCCTGAACAGGCGCACCATGCCTTCCACTACCACGCCTAACAGAAGACTGATACCTCCTATCTCGTCCTCTCTTGTTTCGTCCACCACAGGAACTATACTCAGTAGCTCTCTTGCCCGAGCTAGAATCAGCACTCCTAGAAGACAAATCCAGATTCTGTTCAATGTCCTTCGCCCTACTAACCAGCACATCAAAATCAGTGTACTCAGCGGAAAGCATAAAGGTCTTTACATCCATCACCAAACCATATCGGAAACGCTCACACCTCTCTCGCTCATCCGGGATAAGCTTAGGTGCGTACTGACTGAGACGGACAAACTGGATCTCGTATTCAGCCACCGTCATGCTTCCTTGTGTAAGAGACATGAACTCTCTTTTCTTTTCATCCAGGTATCGCACACCTAGATACTTCCGCTTGAACGCGTTCAGAAAGAACGTCCAAGTCACATCAGCTTCCTCCATTCCGGAGACAGTGGTCGTCCACCAGGTATACGCATCATCATGTAACAGCGATACCACACATCCTAACTTCTGCACATCATTACAGTTCATTTGTCCCAATATCCTCTTGGTACTTTCCAACCAAGATTCGGAACCCTCAGCAGACAAACCTCTGAACTCAGTCCCTCCCAGACTGCGCAAACGTTCCAAGGGTAATCTCGCATTGGCATCACCCTGATGCCCAGCTCCGTGAGCTCCAGCTACTACTGCATGAAAGGCTCCAGCAATAGCCTGTATCAAAACTGTCATGTCAGGAGCAGCTTGCCCCTGCCCAGCTTCAGGTCCAGCGACCCCAGCACCAACACCAACACCAGCTCCATCACCTCCAGCACCACCACCACCGGGCGGTCCACCACCAGGAGGAGGAGGTATATACACAACATTTTCAGCATTGTTCTCATTCTCGTTCTGAGCCATAGCTCGCATATTAATTCTCGTCTCTCTACGAGGTCCCATTCACAAAAACAATGCACTAACACAAATGCAATAAACATAATCAGGCTCAGCAAGGTAAGAAATCCAAGTACTCAAGCTCATTTCCAAACAAAACAATTCATTTCATTAGTTTTGATATGGCAATGGGTTCCTCTAACATGCTTAATAACAACATACATCACAATTGTAACATACTTTACAATTCACACATCACACTTTCATTCAAAAAGGCACATCATGCAATCATGCATACATCACCCACATAACCATTCCCGTTTACTCGAGAACTCAGCTCTGATACCACTAAATGTAACCCCCTTAGCCCGGCCTAGACGGTTGACCTGAACTACGAAGATTACACAGGGAAAACCAAAGTCAACCTGAAAGTCAACCTTGATTAACGACCCTTTTTTTCTTTTTAAACTTATCTAGATGCACATTAATCTTAAGCGTACCCTTGAGAAAAGCATACTTGAAAAGCACAACAATCGGAAAGCAATAAGGGACTCAATTGCACAACATACAAATATTAGGGACCAAAATGTAAATTCTGGAAAGATAAAGGACTTAGCTGATTTTTAAATTACCAATATCAAATTAATAACATTTCATGCTTCCCTGTCAAATTTCAACTCAAACGGACATCTCATACTCAAGCAATTGCAAATACAAAATTCAGGACTAAAACGTAAAGCTTGCAAACCTTAAACCATTCAAATCAGTGCCCAACGGTCTAGTGTTTCGGAACGGGGGTTGACCGTTCCGAAACGCGGGTTCGTTTCAAGACCTCTATCGAAACAGGGCTTGGAAGTGGCAAAAACGTTTCGAAACGGCCCTATCCGTTTCGATACACGAAGGCCATTACAGGCCCCCGTTTCGAAACACTAGTGCCCGTTCCGATACGGACTGCCCAGAAAGTGCAGAATTTTCTGGTTTAACATACAATTAAACACTCCAACACATTCTAATGACCTTCTAATCATGCCAACAAGTCATCACACATATAAGGCACATGTTTGCAGAATCAAAACACATTCATGGCATCAATTAGGAAAATTCACAAGTCTATAGGCATGCTTCCTAATATCCAAAGCATACAACCATCAAAACATCAAAGCAAGCACCAAAATGGCCATTTACATATCGAAAACATTTAAGGCATCATGCCACAACTAGGGAGTCCAAAACATCTCCCAAAAATACATCCTAGGTTCCCCATTGCCAAATATCAAAATCTAATAATGTTGTGAAATAGTCACCATACATGAGCTTAGCTTTCCCTTGGATTCTTAGCCTCCTTGCTGCCCACAAACACCTCAATTATCTGCATTATTGGTTCAAGAGAGAGAGCGTAAGCACAAATGCTTAGTGAGGCATGCTATAAAGGAACAACATAATAATGCATTTTGTAAAAACACTTTCAACAAAGCCATTTGGTACATAAAAATCATTAACGATGCAACAATGCATACACATCAAGCATCTCATGCTTCAATATCATTAACATGTCATATTGGCTTCCAAGTGATAAACCATAACCTTTTACGACATAAAACACAATCGGATACGCGGATTACAAGCGTTGTCCCATACGCTTCATACACACTACCGAACACACAAGGTGGAGTTTACCGGTACAATAACAACCCCTCAACACCCGTGATGGAGTTTAAGGGTACAATCACAACCCCTCCACATCACTCATCGGTAGTTGTATAACATCACTAACGAGAACACGGGACACACAACACAAGATCCACACATGGACTTTAAACCACCATTGTGATCTTAACCATCTCGTTAGTGTACTTGGATGGAGTTTACGGTACAATTACAACCCCTCAACATCCAAGGCGACTTAATTCACGGTGCACCCAATCTTATAGCCGGCTAACTATATCCGATTCAAGTACTTTAAAACCATCACATCACTTGCCAATATACATCAATTATCATCAACAATCCATTGTTTTTAAGCATCTAAATCAAAGCCATTTATAACATACATCACTATGCATCAATCCACATTTTTATCAAATCAAACCAAGGATCTCTTACCTTGAGCATCCTTCAACAAATGGCTTACATAACCAGCGTTAACCATGCTAAACATGCTTTCAAAAACAGAATTTAAACATGCAATTATCAACAAATGCATCGAACCAATCCATGGCTCATCCAAGAGAGTTTTTCCGAAAACTTACTCTTGAGCTTAGTTAAGTTGATTAGACTTAAACTAAGCTCCCAACCTTCAAACATTCGATACAAAGCTGGAAATCCAACTCCACTCACCAATTCTGTTTCGCAAGCTTGTCGAAACACCGTTCAAGCCTCCAGATCAACACCACAAGGATCTGAAGATGTCTCCCCTGTTTTAAACACATCAAAGCAGAGGATTAATGCATCATCATGCATTAAAATCTTCAGCCATTACACCTAAACTCGATGCTCTCACCAAATCTAACATTTCGGCTACCAAACACAACCGAAATCACATCCAAACTCTTCCACAACATTACCCAGCCAAGATCCATCACTTCTAAACATTCTTAGACATCAATTAACATCCAAAAAGAACCTAAACTCGTCCTTATACCTCCAGCTATAACAGAACACCATTTTCACCCCAAAAACCACCATTTTCACAAGAAAAAACTTAGGAAAATCAACCTATTCGGGATTGCATTGATTAAAACTCAATTACACATCATTACACATCCAAAATACATTAAAAAGCCATCTCAAAACAGAGCCCAAACAATCACCACGAATTTCTTCAAGATTTAATCCAAATCTTGAGTTTTAAGCCAAAATCAAGATCACAACATTAAAACCTTTTATAAAACTTAATTTAAGGATTGAGAACTTGGGAATTTCAGTAAAGAACTGAGTATTTAGAGGAGAAGGACATACTTACCTCTAAATGTAGATTTCTCCTTGATTATAGCCAAAATCCTTGAAAATTCAATAAGCAAATGAAGAGGATTTGATGTAGAAAGGATTAGGAATCTTTTGATGATTGAAACCTCATCATTTAGTGTGAAAATCAAAAGAAATGTTGTTGTAGAAATGTGTTTGGCTGAGAGAATTTTGAGAGAAAATGAGATGAGAAAGTTTTTAAGAAAGTTAGTTATGAAATCTCAAAAATGGTTTTTCCCATTTTCCTTTAATTAATTAAACATTAAATGAATCATTAAAATCTAAGAAAAATCTGGAGAAATCAATCTTGGGTAAATTAGCTCCTTAAAGATTCAAAGTTTCAATCCTTACAAAACAGTCACCACTAGACTTTTCAAAAATTACATTTTAGTCACTATTTCGAAATATCACACTTCCAAACCTTATTTTGTAAAATTTATTTCACCACTCTCTTATATATATATTATAAGAGGATTTTTTGATATTTTCTCATATTTTTAATGCAACCCGAACTAGGTTTTCCCTAAAACCACCTTTTATATTCGATCCGAAAACAAACCGGTCTGGTTCAGACCCTAAACATCCAAGACCAAAATTGGGGTGTTACATTTTGCAATATAATTGTGTTGAAAAGCTCCAAATCAATTACATAAACTCCTAAAATTTGATTAAAACTTTTTTTTACAGTCCTTTTTGTAGAGGTTTCGGACGAGCGGGTCGAAATGGGCCTTTCAATGGACCCGTTAAAATATTAATTGAATAAAAAGTACAGAAATTGAGGTTTTGTAATATAATTGTGTTGAAAATCTCCTAATCAATTACATGATCTCCTAAGATTTGATTAAAACTTGTTTTGCAGTCCTTTTTGTAGAGGTTTCGGATGAGCAGGTCTAAATGTGCATTTCAATAGACCCGTTGGAATTTTAACTGAGTAAAAAGTACATAAATTGAGGTTTTGCAATATAATTGTGTTGAAAAGCTCCTAATCAATTATTTGAACTCCTAATATTTGAATAAAACATTTTTGTGGTCCTTTTTGTAGAGGTTTCGGACGAGCAGGTCTAAATGGGCCTTTCAATGGGCCCGTTGGAATTTTAACTGAGTAAAAAATATAGAAATTGAGGTTTTTCAATATATTTCTGTTGAAAAGCTCCTAATCAATCTTTTGAACTCCTAAAATTTGATTAAAACTTGTTTTGCGGTCCTTTTGTCGAGGTTTTGGACGAGCAGGTCGAAATGGGCCTTTCAATGGACCCGTTAGAACTTTAACTGAGTAAAAAGTACAGAAATTGAGGTTTTGCAATATAATTGTGTTGAGAAGCTCCTAATCAATTACATAAACTCCTAAAACTTGGTTAAAACTTTTTTTGTTGTCCATTTTGTATCGGTTTCGGATGAGCAGGTCTAAATGGGCCTTACAATGGACCCGTTGGAATTTTAACTGAGTAAAAAGTACAGAAATTGAGGTTTTGCAATATAATTGTGTTGAGAATCTCCTAATCAATTATTTGAACTCCTAAAATTTGATCAAAACTTGTTTTGTGGTCCTTTTTGTAGAGGTTTCGGAGGAGGTGGTCTAAATGGGCCTTTCAATGGACCCGTTGGAATTTTAACTGAGTAAAAAGTACAGAAATTGAGGTTTTCCAATATAATTGTGTTGAAAAGCTCCTAATCAGTTATTTGAACTCCTAAAATTTGAATAAAACATTTTTGCGGTCCTTTTTGTAGAGGTTTCGGACGAGCAGGACTAAATGGGCCTTTCATTGGACCCGTTGGAATTTTAACTGAGTAAAAAGTATAAAATTGAGTTTTTTCAATATAATTGTTGTGAAAGGCTCCTAATAAATTACATAAACTCCAAAATTTTGATTAAAACTTGTTTTGTAGTCCTTTTTGTAGAGGTTTCGGAGGAACGGGTCGAAATGGGCCTTTTAATGGACCTGTTGGAATTTTAACTGAGTAAAAAGTACAGAAATTAAGGTTTTGCAATAAAATTGTGTTGAAAAGCTCATAATCAATTAATTGAACTCCTAATATTTGAATAAAAGATTTTGCGGTCCTTTTTGTAAAGGTTTCGGACGAGCGGGTCGAAATGGGCCCGTTGGAATTTAACTAAGTAAAAAGTATAAAATCGAGGTTTTTCAATATAATTGTGTTTAAAATCTCCTAATAAATTACATGAACTCCTAAAATTTGATTAAAACTTGTTTTGTGGTCCTTTTATAGAGGTTTCAGACTAGCATGTCTAAATGGGCCTTTCAATGGACCCGTTGGAATTTTAAATGAGTAAAAAGTACATAAATTGAGGTTTTGCAATATAATTGTGTTGAAAAGCTCCTAATCATTTATTTGAACTCCTAATATTTGAATAAAACATTTTTGTGGTCCTTTTTGTAGAGGTTTCAGACGAGCAGGTCTAAATGGGCCTTTAAATGAACCCGTTGGAATTTTAACTGAGTAAAAAGTATAAAATTGAGGTTTTGCAATATAATTGTGTTGAAAAGCACCTAATCAATTACATAAACTCCTAAAATTTGATTAAAACTTTTTTTGCAGTCCTTTTTGTAGAAGTTTCGGACGAGCGGGTCGAAATGATACTTTCAATGGACCCGTTGAAATTTTAATTGAGTAAAAAGTACAGAAATTGAGGTTTTGCAATATAATTGTTTTGAAAATCTCTTAATCAATTACATGATCTCCTAAAATTTGATTAAAACTTGTTTTGCGGTCTTTTTTGCAGAGGTTTCGGACGAGCAGGTCTAACTGGGCCTTTTAATGGACCCTTTGGAATTTTATCTGAGTAAAAAGTACAGAAATTGAGGTTTTGCAGTATAATTGTGTTGAAAAGCTCCTAATAAATTATTTGAACTCCTAAGATTTGAATAAAACATTTTTGCGGTCCTTTTTGTAGAGGTTTCGGACGAGTAGGTCTAAATGGGCCTTTCAATGGGCCCGTTGGAATTTTAACTGAGTAAAAAGTATATAAATTGAGGTTTTTCAATGTAATTGTGTTGAAACGCTCCTAATCAATTTTTTGAACTCGTAAAATTTGATTAAAACTTGTTTTGCGGTCCTTTTTGTAGAGGTTTCGGACGAGAAGGTCTAAATGGGCCTTTCAATGGACCCGTTGGAATTTTAACTGAGTAAAAAGTACAGAAATTGAGGTTTTGCAATATAATTCTGTTGAAAAGCTCGTAATTAATTACATGAACTCCTAAAATTTGATTAATACTAGTTTTGCAGTGCTTTTTGTAGAGGTTTCGGACGAGCGGGTCGAAATAGGCCTTTCAATGGACCCGTTGGAATTTTAACTGAGTAAAAAGTATAGAAATTGAGGTTTTGCAATATAATTGTGTTGAAAAGCTTCTAATCAGTTATTTGAACTCATAATATTTGAATAAAACATTTTTGCGGTCCTTTTTGTAGAGGTTCTATACGAGTAGGTCTAAATGGGCCTTTCAATGGGCCTGTAGGAATTTTAACTGAGTAAAAAGTATAAAATTGAGGTTTTGCAATATAATTGTTTTGAAAAACTCCTAATCAATTATATAAACTCATAAAATTTGATTAAAACTTTTTTTGCAGTCCTATTTGTAGATGTTTCGGACGAGCGGGTCGAAATGGGCCTTTCAATGGACCCGTTGAAATTTTAACTGAGTAAAAGTATAGAAATTGAGGTTTTGCAATATAATTGTGTTGAAAAGCTCCTAATCAATTATTTGAACTCCTAAAATTTGATTAAAACTTGTTTTGTGGTCCTATTTGTAGAGGTTTCGGACGAGCAGGTCTAAATGGGCCTTTCAATGGACCCGTTGGAATTTTAACTGAGTAAAAAGTACAGAAATTGAGGTTTTGCAATATAATTGTGTTGAAAAGCTCCTAATCAGTTACATAAGCTCCTAAAATTTGATTAAAACTTTTATTGTAGTCCTTTTTGTATCGGTTTCAGACGAGCAGGTCTAAATGGGCCTTACAATGGACCCGCTGGAATTTTAATTGAGTAAAAAGTACAGAAATTGGGGTTTTGCAATATAATTGCGTTGAAAAGCTCCTAATCAATTACTTGAACTCCTAAAATTTGATTAAAACTTTTATTGCAGTCCTTTTTGTATCGGTTTCGGACGAGGAGGTCTAAATGGGCCTTTCAATGGACCCGTTGGAATTTTAATTGAGTAAAAAGTACAGAAATTGAGGTTTTGCAATATAATTGTGGTTAAAAGCTCGTAATTAATTACATGAACTCCTAAAATTTGATTAATACTTGTTTTGCAGTGCTTTTTGTAGAGGTTTCGGACAAGCGGGTCGAAATGGGCCTTTCAATGGACCCGTTGGAATTTTAACTGAGTAAAAGGTACAGAAATTGAGGTTTTGCAATATAATTGTGTTGAAAAGCTCCTAATCAGTTATTTGAACTCATAATATTTGAATAAAATATTTTTGCGGTCCTCTTTGTAGAGGTTCTAGACGAGCAGGTCTTAATGGTCCTTTCAATGGGCCCGTTGGAATTTTAACTGAGTAAAAAGTATAAAATTGAGGTTTTGCAATATAATTGTGTTGAAAAACTCTTAACCAATTACATAAACTCATAAAATTTGATTAAAACTATTTTGCAGTTCTATTTGTAGAGGTTTCGGATGAGCGGGTCGAAATTGGCCTTTCAATGGACCCGTTGAAATTTTAACCGAGTAAAAAGTACAGAAATTTAAGCTTTGCAATATAATTGTGTTGAAAAGCTCCTAATAAATTATTTGAACTCCTAAAATTTGATTAAAATTTGTTTTGTGGTCCTATTTGTAGAGGTTTCGGACGAGCAGGTCTAAATGGGCCTTTCAATGGACCCGTTGGAATTTTAACTGAGTAAAAAGTACAGAAATTGAGGTTTTGCAATATAATTGCGTTGAAAAGATCCTAAACAATTACATAAGATCCTAAAATTTGATTAAAACATTTATTGCAGTCATTTTTGTATCGGTTTCGGACGAGCAGGTCTAAATGGGCCTTACAATGGACCTGCTGGAATTTTAACTGAGTAAAAAGTGCATAAATCGAGGTTTTACAATATAATTGCGTTGTAAAGCTCCTAATCAATTATTTGAACTCCTAAAATTTTGATTAAAACTTGTTTTGCGGTACTTTTGTAGAGGTTTCAGACGAGCTAGACTAAATTGGTCTTTCAATGGACCCGTTGGAATTTTAACTGAGTAAAAAGTACAGAAATTGAGGTTTTGCAATATAATTGTGTTGAAAAGATCCTAATCATTTATTTGAACTCCTAATATTTAAATAAAACATTTTTGCGGTCCTTTTTGTAGAGGTTTCAGACGAGCAGGTCTAAATGGGCCTTTCAATGGGCCCGTTGTAATTTTAACTGAGTAAAAAGTATAAAATTGAGGTTTTGCAATATAATTGTGTTGAAAAGCTCCTAATCAATTACATACATTCCTAAAAAAATTTTAAACTTCTTTTGCAATCCTTTTTGTAGAGGTTTCGAACGAGCGGGTCGAAATGGGACTTTCAATGGACCCGTTGAAATTTTAAGTGAGTTAAAAGTACAGAAATTGAGGTTTTGCAATATAATTGTGTTGAAAAGCTCCTAATCAATTTTTTGAACTCCTAAAATTTGATTAAAACTTGTTTTGAGGACCTTTTTGTAGAGGTTTCGGACGAGCAAGTCTAAATGGGCCTTTCAATTGACCCGTTGGAATTTTAACTGAGTAGAAAGTACAGAAATTGAGGTTTTTCAATATAATTGTGTTGAACAGCTCCTAATCAATTACATAAACTCCTAAAATTTGATTAAAACTTGTTTTGCAGTCCTTTTTGTAGAGGTTTCGGAGGAGCGGGTCGAAATGGGTCTTTCAATGGACCCGTTGGATTTTTAACTGAATAAAAAGTACAGAAATTGAGGTTTTGCAACATAATTGTGTTGAAAACTCCTAATCAATTATTTGAACTCCAAATATTTGAATAAAACATTTTTGCGGTCCTTTTTGTAGAGGCTTCGGACGAGCTGCTCTAAATGGGTCTTTCAATGGACCCGTTGGAATTTTAACTGAGTAAAAAGTACATAAATTGCGGTTTTGCAATATAATTGTGTTGAAAAGCTCCTAATCAATTATTTGAACTCCTAATATTTGAATAAAACATTTTTACGGTCCTTTTTGTAGATGTTTCGGACGAGCAGGTCTAAATGGGCCTTTAATTGGGCCCGTTGGATTTTTAACTGAGTAAAAAGTATAAAATTAAGGTTTTTCAATAAAATTGTGTTGAAAAGTTCCTAATCTAATATTTGAAGTCCTAAAATTTGATTAAAACTATTTTGCGGTCCTTTTTGTAGAAGTTTCGGACGAGCAGGTCTAAATGGGCCTTTCAATGGACCCGTTGGATTTTTTTTTTGATGAAAGCTAGAGTGATTACAAGTAGTATATGTTCTAAATATACTCTCAACTATTTGACAATGAACGTTCAATCACCCTGCTGCAGCTGCTGGTGCTCGAACCATGACCTCTAGGAACAACAACTGTTCCCTTAACCACTGAGGCAAGTTGGTTCGTGCACCCGTTGGAATTTTAACGAAGTAAAAAGTACATAAATTGAGGTGTTTCAATATAATTGTGTTGAAATGCTCCTAATTAATTACATGAACTCCTAAAATTTGATTAAAACTTGTTTTGCAGTGCTTTTTGTAGAGGTGTCTGATAAGCGGGTCGAAATGGGCCTTTCAATGGACCCGTTGGAATTTTAACTAAGTAAAAAGTACAGAAATTGAGGTTTTGCAATATAATTGTGTTGAAAAGATCCTAATCAATTATTTGAACTCCTAATATTTGAATAAAACATTTTTGCGGTCCTTTTTGTAGAGGTTTCAGACGTGCAGGTCTAAATGGGCCTGTCAATGAGCCCGTTGGAATTTTAACTGAGTAAAAAGTTTATAAATTGAGGTTTTTCAATATAATTGTGTTGAAAAGCTCCTAATCAATTTGTTGAACTCCTAAAATTTGATTAAAACTTGTTTTGCGGTCCTTTTTGTAGAGGTTTCGGACGAGCAGGTCTAAATGGGCCTTTCAATGGACCCGTTGGAATTTTAACTGAGTAAAAAGTACAGAAATTAAGGTTTTGCAATATAATTGTGTTGAAAAGCTCCTAATTAATTACATGAACTCCTAAAATTTGATTAAAACTTGTTTTGCAGTGCTTTTTGTAGAGGTTTCGGACGAGCGGGTCGAAATGGGCCTTTCAATGGACCCGTTGGATTTTTTTTGACGAAAGGGCCTCGTTAAAAATCGCACTAACCACCCTGTGCCAAGGCACCTAATGGAGTGATGGGGAAAAGAGTGCCCTGATGTATATTAAGATAAAAGGAATGAGAGTCAGTCAGTACATGAGAGAGAATACAATTAGGAATATCAGAGCAAAATAAATGGAAGAAGTACAATGTAGAGCCCAAGAGGCTAAATGATGAGCCGCAAAATTGGCGGCCCAAGGAACATGGCAAAGACTAATGTCGGGGGAGGTCTGAAGGAGAGCCTTAGCAGCCGCAATCTGTGGGCCTAAAAGGGATGAATCATCCGCTGAACGCGAGAGCTTGTTGACAACCACCGCGGAGTCAGACTCGATGGTCACTCGTGTCCATCCTCTGTCACGGGCAAGCATAAAACCCGCAATGACGGCATGGAGCTCGGTTGTTGCTGCATCACGGCAACCCGCTTCATGGACAGCGCAGCCCCCTAGGATAGAGCCCTGAGCATCACGGGCAACGACTCCGACTGCTGCAGATCTCGATCCTGAGTGAAAGGCACCGTCCACATTGATCTTTATGGCGTCTACTGGTGGCGGTCTCCATCGTGGCGGGGCATCGGCAGGAACAATGGGCGTGGTGAGGGAGTCCGGAAGATTGTTGGCACGAACAAACTCCTGCAGCAAACCTTGTGCATTCATAGCAGTTAGCCAGGGTGGCTGGAGCCGATGGGAATGAGATCAGTCATTCCGCCGATTCCATATGTTCCAAAGAGACGTCAAGAGTAACGCAAAATCTGCACTACTTAAACATCTCGTACCAGCAGATAGCCAGGAGGCCATCGAAGTTAACTGGCTAGAGTGAAAGGACGCGGGGAGTCCAATAATGTGAAGAACCTCCTTAGCCCCTGCGCAGTCACGAAGCGCATGTATGGTAGTTTCGACAACCGCGGGACAAAAAGGGCAGAAGCCGTCAGAGAGATGTACAGCGTGCAGCCGCTTCCCAGTAGGGAGTGCATCTCGTCCCGCCCGCCAACCGAAAGATCCGATTTTGTGTAAGGTCAAGGCTTTCGCAATGAGTTTCCAAAGTCGTGTGGGCCGTTCCAGCGGCCTAGGCGGCGCTTTCAGGAAAAAGTATCCCGAGCGAACGGTATAGGTCCCAGAATCGTGATGACCCCAGACCAAAGTATCATGGCGAGTACTATCAATGGGTACCTTTAGGATACGGTCCACATCGTCCCAATCAAAAAGGCGAAGAAGCTTGCCTTCATCCCAAGTATTATTGCGTCGGGACATAAAGTCGCGACAACATGTAGGTAGCTCATCATGGTCCGTATAATACCCGAATAAGGTGAGAGAAGCGTCGCCTCCCCACTTATCCTGGAGGATGTGGATATTGATCCGAATCCCAGGCCTCCAAAAATAACCTGGGCCAAGATGTTGTAAGGCTTAGCTGATGCCCTTCCAGGCGAAGGAGGCCCGTTTATCATCTTGAGCATGGAGCAAATCACCTGAGGGGTAATATTTAGCACGAAGAACGCGTGCTAATAATGACTCAGGGTTGGATATGAGATGCCAAATCTGTCTCCCTAATAGGGCGAGATTGAAGGCTTTCAGATCCCTAAGCCCTAGACCGCCCACAGCTTTAGGAGTGCAGAGGGAGTTCTAGGAAAGAAGCGGTCATCCACGCTTATTACTGCGCCCCGACCACCAGTAGCGGCGTATGGATGTAGTGATATCGTCTATAATGTTCTGGGGGAGCAAATAGACCGACATAATGTATTGGGGCATCGCCAGGGCCACCGATTTGATAAGAGTCTCACGACCACTGTTTGAGAGAAAATTGCTATCCCACTTGCTCATACGGGATTGAACCTTATCACGTACAAAACCCAAAGATGCGGTTTTGTTGCGTTTGATTAAGAGGGGAACCCCTAGGTAGATACCCGGGTCATCCACCAAGCGCACTCCTAGGGTTGATCGCATCGTATCAAGGAATGCAGGAGAACATTTGGGGCTACAAAAAGCCGTGGATTATCAAAGTTAACAATTTGCCCCGAGGACGCAGCATAAAGTGCAAGAACCTCCCGTAGGCGCTCAACTTCCTGCGGGCAGTTACGTAAAAAGACTATGCTATCATCCGCAAAGAAAAGATGGGTGACACGCGAGCCATGCCTACACGTATTGAGACTCGTCAACCTTCCTTCTCGTTGCTCAATTTCTAAGGCTGCCGAAAGCCCTTGAGAGCAGATGAGGAAGAGAAACGGTGATAGTGGATCCCCTTGGCGAATACACTTGGATGGGAAGAATTCCTGGGGTAGAGCACCATTGATCTGGACAGAGAACGACACTGAAGAAACACAGCGAAGGATGAGATGCACCCATTCTCGCGCGAACCCCATACGGAGCATAATATCACGTAAGAATAACCATTCAACCCGGTTTAATGCTTTCTCCATGTTGAGCTTTACCGCTGCTCCTTGAGCACTAGCCGACCGGTTCGTTTGGAGGGAATGTACAAGTTCATGTGCGATAAGGATGTTATCGGTAATGTTACGTCCGCTGAGAAACGCAGCTTGAGAGTCGTTTATACAGCAGGGTAGAACATTCTTAAAATGATTAACCAATACTTTGGAAACCATTTTATAAATTACGGTACAGAGACTGATGGGTCTGAATTGTTTCATAGTGGTTGGCTCCAGTACCTTGGGTATGAGCACAATCACAGAGCGATTGACCGATGCCATGTCAGCTTTGCCTCGGAGAAGGTCCAGGCAAAGGGAGATAAAGTCAGGGCCAATCAGGTCCCAATGTTGTCTGTAAAAGCTACTGGGGAAGCCATCAATACCCGGTGCCTTCCTCGGGTTAATGTCCCAAAAGGCCGCGAGTACCTCAGCTTTGGTAAAGGGCTGTAACAACAATACATTCATCGCCGGCGTAATAGTAGAGGTGACATGTTCGAGAAGCGCCAGGGAAGAGGCACTTGTGGATGAGGAGAACATTGTTTGGAAATAGGAGGAAGCAATACGTAGAATATCCGTATTCGATGTGTGCCAAATGCCGCTGTTGTCAACAAGTCCTTGGACAGTATTCTATTTCCGACGCCGGGAAGCCCGCGCATGGAAGTAAGTGGTGTTCTTATCACCTTGGGATAACCAAGAAATACGTGAGCGCTGAGCCCAGTATGCTTCTCGCACATCCAAAAGACGTCTAAGCTCAGATTTCGCATTATGAAGAGTGGCCAAGTCCTTTTTGGAGAGGCGATGACGCCTCAAATAATGGCTAATCCGTCTTTGTAACAACGAAATCCGTTTCGCGGACCGTTGCCGATTTTCCACTTGCCACTCATGCAGCGTACGACCCATTACGGCCAGTTTGTCTACAAGGGGTCTGGAAGTAGAGGCCCATGTTTGTTGACAAAGCTGTACACATGCTGGGTCCGAAGCCCAACACGTTTCAAAGCGGAAATGATCCGTTGATGGATGGTTGGGTCTGTGCGTAGGCCTTGTGCAAGTTGTGTCCATGAAGACCACACTATAGTCCGATTCGACGGAGAAAAAATGTGAGGCTGAATAATGCGGATGATTTTGCTTCCAACGGGAGCAAGCCAGAAAACGGTCCAAGCGTTCACACACAGGGGTGACGTTGGGTCCCGTTTTCGACCATGTGAACCACCCGTTTTTGGGCTTACAATCATAAAGTTCGTTGCGAGAGAGGCAATCGCGAAAGTTATTTGTTTGAGAGCGGGGTCATTGGCCACTGCCTTGCTTTTCCGAGTCATCGAGGATGTCGTTAAGGTCTCCTCCAATTAACCAAGGGGCTCGCGAGTTACATCGAAGTGAATCAATGATATCCCATGTTTTCGATTTTAAGTTAGTGGCCGCAAAACCATATAATCCAGTAAAACGAAAACAATGATTATCATCATTTAAAGAGCATCAATATATCTCTCGGAGGACGAGAGCAAATCAAGCTTTATATTATTATTCCATAAAAGGCCGAGGCCCAAACAAGAAGAGCTGCTATCCACAGCAAAAGAAAAGTCCATATCCAATAATGTTTTCAACTTTGTAACCCTAAAAGACGATAAACGAGTTTCAGACAAAAATAAAATATCCGGCTTTAAACGAAATAAATATAACGTAACTCATGAACTGCCGAGGGTTTACCCAACCCCCGACAGTTCCAACATTGGATCCTCATTTCTCTCGGCGGGGTTGACCGTCAACCACCACCGAAGAGTTTTTGCTGCTCATCCCAGCTTTCGAAAATTTGGATCCTTTATCGGTGACTTTAGGTGATGTTTGCTTCCCAGAGGTGTGTAGGCGTTTAACAATGCCACCGGTGATTATGGGCGGGCTCCTCTTAGCCTTTTTTGGTACAAAGTTGTTTTTCCTAGCGGTGGCAATGAGCCAGGCTTCAAAGTCGGGGTCCATGACCTCCTCCTCTCCCACGGGTGCAGATTCATCAATCGTGGGCAAGGGTGGGGCGTCGTCCTCAACAAGGATGAAGCGCTTATTCGGTGGAGTAGTCTCCTCTTCAGCGTTGTCAACCTCGACCGACCCTTGCACGACAGATTCCTCATCCGCCGGAATCATGTCGAGCGGGGTAACCTCCAGGGGCAGCAGGTCTTTTTCCTCATGAGGAGTTTCCTCAAAAGCTGGAATACCATCCCCCTCGATGGCTATATCCGATGCATCGACAGCGTCGGCTGCAACATCGAGAATATCCTCGGCATCATCAACTCCCTTCTCTTCTTCGTGGGGGGACTCCTCCTCCATCGGCAAAGTGGGTGTCTTAGGATCAGTGGGTAATGTATGATCCACGATGGCTGTGCCTTTCCTCTGCCTAACTGAGTAAAACGTACAGAAATTGAGGTTTTGCAATATAATTGTGTTGAAAAGCTCCTAATCAGTTATTTGAATTCATAATATTTGAATAAAACATTTTTGCGGTCCTTTTTGTAGAGGTTGCAGACGAGCAGGTCTAAATGGGCCTTTCAATGGGCCCGTTGGAATTTTAACTGAGTAAAAAGTATAAAATTGAGGTTTTGCAATATAATTGTGTTGAAAATCTCCTAATCAATTACATAAACTCCTAAAATTTGATTAAAACTTTTTTTGCAGTCCTATTTGTAGAGGTTTCGGACGAGCGGGTCGAAATGTGCCTTTTAATGGACCCGTTGAAATTTTAACTGAGTAAAAAGTATAGAAATTGAGGTTTTGCAATATAATTGCGTTGAAAAGCTCCTAATCAATTATTTGAACTCCTAAGATTTGATTAAAACTTGTTTTGCGGTCCTTTTGTAGAGGTTTCGGACGAGCTGGCCTAAATTGGTC
The DNA here is from genome assembly GCA_958450335.1 of Hibiscus tridactylites. Taxonomy (NCBI): domain Eukaryota; kingdom Viridiplantae; phylum Streptophyta; class Magnoliopsida; order Malvales; family Malvaceae; genus Hibiscus; species Hibiscus tridactylites. The sequence continues at coordinate 66,159,584 of OY288271.1, forward strand.
TTTCAATGGACCCGTTGGAATTTTAACTGATTAAAAAGTACGGAAATTGAGGTTTTGCAATATAATTGTGTTGAAAAGCTCCTAATCAGTTATTTGAACTCCTAATATTTGAATAAAACATTTTTGCGGTCCTTTTTGTAGAGGTTTCGGACGAGCGGGTAGAAATGGGCCCGTTAGAATTTTAACTAAGTAAAGAGTATAAAATCGAGGTTTTTCAATATAATTGTGTTGAAAAGCTCCTAATCAATTACATGAACATCTAAAATTTGATTAAAACTTGTTTTGCGGTCCATTTTGTAGAGGTTTCGGACTAGCAGGTCTAAATGGGCCTTTCAATGGACCCGTTGGAATTTTAACTGAGTAAAAAGTACAGAAATTGAGGTTTTGCAAGATAGTTGTGTTGAAAAGGTCCTAATCATTTATTTGAACTCCTAATATTTGAATAAAACATTTTTGCGGTCCTTTTGTAGAGGTTTAAGACGAGCAGGTCTAAATGGGCCTTTCAATAGGCCTGTTGGAATTTTAACTAAGTAAAAAGTATAAAATTGAGGTTTTGCAATATAATTGTGTTGAAAAGCTCCTAATCAATTACATAAACTCCTAGAATTTGATTAAAACGTTTTTTGAAGTCCTTTTTGTAGAGGTTTCGGACGAGCGGGTCGAAATGGGACTTTCAATGGACCCGTTGAAATTTTAACTGAGTAAAAAGTACAGAAATTGAGGTTTGGCAATATAATTGTGTTGAAAAGCTACTAATAAATTATTTGAACTCCTAAAATTTTATTAAAACTTGTTTTGCTGTCCTTTTTGTAGAGGTTTCGGATGAGCTGGTCTAAATGGGCCTTTCAATGGACCCGTTGGAATTTATCTGAGTAAAAAGTACATAAATTGTGGTTTTTAAATATAATTGTGTTGAAAAGCTCCTAATCAATTACATGAACTCCTAAATTTTGATTAAAACTTGTTTTGCAGTCCTTTTTGTAGAGGTTTCGGAGGAGCGGGTCGAAATGGGCCTTTCAATGGACCCGTTGGAATTTTAACTGAGTAAAAAGTACAGAAATTGAGGTTTTGCAATAAAATTGTGTTGAAAAGCTCCTAATCAATTATTTGAACTCCTAAAATTTGATTAAAACTTGTTTTGAGGTCCTTTTTGTAGAGGTTTCGGACGAGCAGATCTAAATGGGCCTTTCAATGGACCCGTTGGAATTTTAACTGAGTAGAAAGTACAGAAATTGAGGTTTTTCAATATAATTGCGTTGAAAAGCTCCTAATCAATTACACGAACTCCTAAGATTTGATTAAAACTTGTTTTGCAGTCCTTTTTGTAGAGGTTTCGGAGGAGCGGGTTGAAATAGGCCTTTCAATGGACCCGTTGGAATTTTAACTTAGTAAAAAGTACATAAATTGAGGTTTTGCAATATAATTGTGTTCAAAAGCTCCTAATCAATTATTTGAACTCCTAATATTTGAATTAAAATTTTTTGTGGTCCTTTTTGTAGAGGTTTCGGACGAGCTGGTCTAAATGGGTCTTTCAATGGACCCGTTAAAATTTTAACTGAGTAAAAAGTATATAAATTGCGGTTTTGCAATATAATTATGTTGAAAAGCTCCTAATCAATTATTTGAACTCCTAATATTTGAATAAAACATTTTTTGCGGTCCTTTAATTGGGCCTGTTGGATTTTTAACTGAGTAAAAAGTATAAAATTGAGGTTTTCAATATAATTGTGTTGAAAAGTTCCTAATCTAATATTAGAACTCCTAAAATTTGATTAAAACTATTTTGCGGTCCCTTTTTCTCGAGGTTTCGGACGAGCAGGTCTAAATGGGCCTTTCAATGGACCCGTTAGAATTTTAACTGAGTAAAAAGTATAGAAATTGAGGTTTTGCAATATAATTGTGTTGAAAAGCTCCTAATCAATTACATAAACTCCTAAAATTTGATTAAAACATTTTTTGTAGTCCTTTTTGTAGAGGTTTCGGACGAGCGGGTCGAAATAGGCCTTTCTATGGACCCATTGAAATTTTAACCGAGTAAAAAGTACAGAAATTGAGGTTTTGGAATATAATTGTGTTGAAAATCTCCTAATCAATTACATGATCTCTTAAAATTTGATTAAAACTTGTTTTGCGGTCTTTTTTGTAGAGGTTTCGGACGAGCAGGTTTAAATGGGCCTTACGATGGACCCGCTGGAATTTTAACTAAGTAAAAAGTACAGAAATTGAGGGTTTTTCAATATAATTGCGTTGAAAAGCTCCTAATCAATTATTTGAACTCCTAAAATTTTATTAAAACTTGTTTTGCGGGTCCTTTTGTAGTGGTTTCGGACGAGCTGGTCTAAATTGGTCTTTCAATGGACCCCGTTGGAATTTTAATTGAGTAAAAAGTACAGAAATTGAGGTTTTGCAATATAATTGTGTTGAAAGGCTCCTAATCAGTTATTTGAACTCCTAATATTTGAATGAAACATTTTTGCGGTCCTTTTTGTAGAGGTTTCGGACGAGCAGGTAGAATGGGCCCGTTGGAATTTTAACTAAGTAAAAAGTATAAAATCAAGGTTTTTCAATATAATTGTGTTGAAAGCCTCCTATTCAATTACATGAACTCCTAAAATTTGATTAAGACTTGTTTTGCGGTCCTTTTTGTAGAGGTTTCAGACTAGTAGGTCTAAATGGGCCTTTCAATGGACCCCGTTGGAATTTTAACTGAGTAAAAAGTACAGATATTGAGGTTTTGCAATATAATTGTGTTGAAAAGCTACTAATAAATTATTTGAACTCCTAAAATTTGAATAAAACCTTTTTTGCAGTCCTTTTTGTAGAGGTTTCGGACGAGCGGGGTCGAAATGGGACTTTCAATGGATCCGTTGAAATTTTAACCTAGTAAAAAGTACAGAAATTGAGGTTTTGCAATATAATTGTGTTGAAAAGCTCCTAATCAATTATTTGAACTCCTAAAATTTGATTAAAACTTTTATTGCGGTCCTTTTTGTAGAGGTTTCGGGCGAGCAGGTCTAAATGGGCCATTCAATGAACCCGTTGGAATTTTAACTGAGTAAAAAGTACAAAAATTGAGGTTTTGCAATATAATTGTGTTGAAAAGCTCCTAATCAATTACATGAACTCCTAAAATTTGATTAAAACTTGTTTTGCAGTCCTTTTTGTAGAGGATTCGGAGGAGCGGGTCGAAATGGTCCTTTCAATGGAGCCGTTGGAATTTTAACTAAGTAAAAAGTACAGAAATTGAGGTTTTGCAATATAATTGTGATGAAAAGCTCCTAATCAATTATTTGAACTCCTAATATTTGAATAAAACATTTTTGCGGTCCTTTTTGTAGAGGTTTCGGACGAGCTGGTCGAAATGGGCCTTTCAATGGGCCCGTTGGAATGTTAACTTTGTAAAAAGTATAAAATCGAGTTTTTTCAATATAATTGTGATGAAAAGCTCCTAATCAATTACATGAACTCCTAAAATTTGATTAAAACTTGTTTTGCGGTCCTTTTTGTAGAGGTTTAAGACTAGCAGGTCTAAATGGGCCTTTCAAAGGACCCGTTGGAATTTTAACTGAGTAAAAAGTACAAAAATTGAGGTTTTGCAATATTATTGTGTTTAAAATCTCCTTATCATTTATTTGAACTCCTAATATTTGAATAAAACATTTTTGCGGTCCTTTTTGTAGAGGTTTCAGACGAGCAGGTCTAAATGGGCCTTTCAATAGGCCCGTTGGAATTTTAACTGCGTAAAAAGTATAAAATTGAGGTTTTGCAATATAATTGTGTTGAAAAGCTCCTAATCAATTACATAAACTCCTAGAATTTGATTAAAAAGTTTTTTGAAGTCCTTTTTGTAGAGGTTTCGGAACGAGCGGGTCGAAATGGGACTTTCAATGGACCCATTGAAATTTTAACTGAGTAAAAAGTACAGAAATTGAGGTTTGGCAATATAATTGTGTTGAAAAGCTACTAATAAATTATTTGAACTCCTAAAATTTGATTAAAACTTGTTTTGCTGTCCTTTTTGTAAAGGTTTCGGATGAGCTGGTCTAAATGGGCCTTTCAATGGACCCGTTGGAATTTATCTGAGTAAAAAGTACATAAATTGTGGTTTTTAAATATAATTGTGTTGAAAAGCTCCTAATCAATTACATGAACTCCTAAATTTTGATTAAAACTTGTTTTGCAGTCCTTTTTGTAGAGGATTCGGAGGAGCGGGTCGAAATGGTCCTTTCAATGGAGCCGTTGGAATTTTAACTGAGTAAAAAGTACAGAAATTGAGGTTTTGCAATATAATTGTGATGAAAAGCTCCTAATCAATTATTTGAACTCCTAATATTTGAATAAAACATTTTTGCGGTCCTTTTTGTAGAGGTTTCGGACGAGCTGGTCGAAATGGGCCTTTCAATGGGCCCGTTGGAATGTTAACTTTGTAAAAAGTATAAAATCGAGTTTTTTCAATATAATTGTGTTGAAAAGCTCCTAATCAATTACATGAACTCCTAAAATTTGATTAAAACTTGTTTTGCGGTCCTTTTTGTAGAGGTTTAAGACTAGCAGGTCTAAATGGGCCTTTCAAAGGACCCGTTGGAATTTTAACTGAGTAAAAAGTACAAAAATTGAGGTTTTGCAATATTATTGTGTTTAAAATCTCCTTATCATTTATTTGAACTCCTAATATTTGAATAAAACATTTTTGCGGTCCTTTTTGTAGAGGTTTCAGACGAGCAGGTCTAAATGGGCCTTTCAATAGGCCCGTTGGAATTTTAACTGCGTAAAAAGTATAAAATTGAGGTTTTGCAATATAATTGTGTTGAAAAGCTCCTAATCAATTACATAAACTCCTAGAATTTGATTAAAACTTTTCTTTGCAGTCCTTTTTGTAGAGGTTTCAGACGAGCGGGTCGAAATGGGACTTTTAATGGACCCGTTGAAATTTTAACTGAGTAAAAAGTACAGAAATTGAGGTTTTGCAATATAATTGTGTTGAAAAGCTCCTAATCAATTATTTGAACTCCTAAAATTTGATTAAAACTTGTTTTGAGGTCCTTTTTGTAGAGGTTTCGGACGAGCGGGTCTAAATGGGCCTTTCACTGGACCCGTTGGAATTTTAACTGAGTAGAAAGTACAAAAATTGAGGTTTTTCAATATAATTGTGTTGAAAAGCTCCTAATCAATTACATGAACATCTAAAATTTGATTAAAACTCTTTTTGCGGTCCATTTTGTAGAGGTTTCGGACTAGCAGGTCTAAATGGGCCTTTCAATGGACCCGTTGGAATTTTAACTGAGTAAAAAGTACAGAAATTGAGGTTTTGCAATATAGTTGTGTTGAAAAGGTCCTAATCATTTATTTGAACTCCTAATATTTGAATAAAACATTTTTGCGGTCCTTTTGTAGAGGTTTAAGACGAGCAGGTCTAAATGGGCCTTTCAATAGGCCTGTTGGAATTTTAACTAAGTAAAAAGTATAAAATTGAGGTTTTGCAATATAATTGTGTTGAAAAGCTCCTAATCAATTACATAAACTCCTAGAATTTGATTAAAACGTTTTTTGAAGTCCTTTTTGTAGAGGTTTCGGACGAGCGGGTCGAAATGGGACTTTCAATGGACCCGTTGAAATTTTAACTGAGTAAAAAGTACAGAAATTGAGGTTTGGCAATATAATTGTGTTGAAAAGCTACTAATAAATTATTTGAACTCCTAAAATTTGATTAAAACTTGTTTTGCTGTCCTTTTTGTAAAGGTTTCGGATGAGCTGGTCTAAATGGGCCTTTCAATGGACCCGTTGGAATTTATCTGAGTAAAAAGTACATAAATTGTGGTTTTTAAATATAATTGTGTTGAAAAGCTCCTAATCAATTACATGAACTCCTAAATTTTGATTAAAACTTGTTTTGCAGTCCTTTTTGTAGAGGATTCGGAGGAGCGGGTCGAAATGGTCCTTTCAATGGAGCCGTTGGAATTTTAACTGAGTAAAAAGTACAGAAATTGAGGTTTTGCAATATAATTGTGATGAAAAGCTCCTAATCAATTATTTGAACTCCTAATATTTGAATAAAACATTTTTGCGGTCCTTTTTGTAGAGGTTTCGGACGAGCTGGTCGAAATGGGCCTTTCAATGGGCCCGTTGGAATGTTAACTTTGTAAAAAGTATAAAATCGAGTTTTTTCAATATAATTGTGTTGAAAAGCTCCTAATCAATTACATGAACTCCTAAAATTTGATTAAAACTTGTTTTGCGGTCCTTTTTGTAGAGGTTTAAGACTAGCAGGTCTAAATGGGCCTTTCAAAGGACCCGTTGGAATTTTAACTGAGTAAAAAGTACAAAAATTGAGGTTTTGCAATATTATTGTGTTTAAAATCTCCTTATCATTTATTTGAACTCCTAATATTTGAATAAAACATTTTTGCGGTCCTTTTTGTAGAGGTTTCAGACGAGCAGGTCTAAATGGGCCTTTCAATAGGCCCGTTGGAATTTTAACTGCGTAAAAAGTATAAAATTGAGGTTTTGCAATATAATTGTGTTGAAAAGCTCCTAATCAATTACATAAACTCCTAGAATTTGATTAAAAAGTTTTTTGAAGTCCTTTTTGTAGAGGTTTCAGACGAGCGGGTCGAAATGGGACTTTTAATGGACCCGTTGAAATTTTAACTGAGTAAAAAGTACAGAAATTGAGGTTTTGCAATATAATTGTGTTGAAAAGCTCCTAATCAATTATTTGAACTCCTAAAATTTGATTAAAACTTGTTTTGAGGTCCTTTTTGTAGAGGTTTCGGACGAGCGGGTCTAAATGGGCCTTTCACTGGACCCGTTGGAATTTTAACTGAGTAGAAAGTACAAAAATTGAGGTTTTTCAATATAATTGTGTTGAAAAGCTCCTAATCAATTACATGAACATCTAAAATTTGATTAAAACTCTTTTTGCGGTCCATTTTGTAGAGGTTTCGGACTAGCAGGTCTAAATGGGCCTTTCAATGGACCTGTTGGAATTTTAACTGAGTAAAAAGTACAGAAATTGAGGTTTTGCAATATAGTTGTGTTGAAAAGGTCCTAATCATTTATTTGAACTCCTAATATTTGAATAAAACATTTTTGCGGTCCTTTTGTAGAGGTTTAAGACGAGCAGGTCTAAATGGGCCTTTCAATAGGCCTGTTGGAATTTTAACTAAGTAAAAAGTATAAAATTGAGGTTTTGCAATTTATTTGTGTTGAAAAGCTCCTAATCAATTACATAAACTCCTAGAATTTGATTAAAACGTTTTTTGAAGTCCTTTTTGTAGAGGTTTCGGACGAGCGGGTCGAAATGGGACTTTCAATGGACCCGTTGAAATTTTAACTGAGTAAAAAGTACAGAAATTGAGGTTTGGCAATATAATTGTGTTGAAAAGCTACTAATAAATTATTTGAACTCCTAAAATTTGATTAAAACTTGTTTTGCTGTCCTTTTTGTAAAGGTTTCGGATGAGCTGGTCTAAATGGGCCTTTCAATGGACCCGTTGGAATTTATCTGAGTAAAAAGTACATAAATTGTGGTTTTTAAATATAATTGTGTTGAAAAGCTCCTAATCAATTACATGAACTCCTAAAATTTGATTAAAACTTGTTTTGCAGTCCTTTTTGTAGAGGATTCGGAGGAGCGGGTCGAAATGGTCCTTTCAATGGAGCCGTTGGAATTTTAACTGAGTAAAAAGTACAGAAATTGAGGTTTTGCAATATAATTGTGATGAAAAGCTCCTAATCAATTATTTGAACTCCTAATATTTGAATAAAACAATTTTGCGGGTCCTTTTTGTAGAGGTTTCGGACGAGCTGGTCGAAATGGGCCTTTCAATGGGCCCGTTGGAATGTTAACTTTGTAAAAAGTATAAAATCGAGTTTTTTCAATATAATTGTGTTGAAAAGCTCCTAATCAATTACATGAACTCCTAAAATTTGATTAAAACTTGTTTTGCGGTCCTTTTTGTAGAGGTTTAAGACTAGCAGGTCTAAATGGGCCTTTCAAAGGACCCGTTGGAATTTTAACTGAGTAAAAAGTACAAAAATTGAGGTTTTGCAATATTACTGTGTTTAAAATCTCCTTATCATTTATTTGAACTCCTAATATTTGAATAAAACATTTTTGCGGTCCTTTTTGTAGAGGTTTCAGACGAGCAGGTCTAAATGGGCCTTTCAATAGGCCCGTTGGAATTTTAACTGCGTAAAAAGTATAAAATTGAGGTTTTGCAATATAATTGTGTTGAAAAGCTCCCTAATCAATTACATAAACTCCTAGAATTTGATTAAAAAGTTTTTTGAAGTCCTTTTTGTAGAGGTTTCGGACGAGCGGGTCGAAATGGGACTTTCAATGGACCCGTTGAAATTTTAACTGAGTAAAAAGTACAGAAATTGAGGTTTGGCAATATAATTGTGTTGAAAAGCTACTAATAAATTATTTGAACTCCTAAAATTTGATTAAAACTTGTTTTGCTGTCCTTTTTGTAAAGGTTTCGGATGAGCTAGTCTAAATGGGCCTTTCAATGGACCCGTTGGAATTTATCTGAGTAAAAAGTACATAAATTGTGGTTTTTCAATATAATTGTGTTGAAAAGCTCCTAATCAATTACATGAACATCTAAAATTTGATTAAAACTCTTTTTGCGGTCCATTTTGTAGAGGTTTCGGACTAGCAGGTCTAAATGGGCCCTTTCAATGGACCTGTTGGAATTTTAACTGAGTAAAAAGTACAGAAATTGAGGTTTTGCAATATAGTTGTGTTGAAAAGGTCCTAATCATTTATTTGAACTCCTAATATTTGAATAAAACATTTTTGCGGTCCTTTTGTAGAGGTTTAAGACGAGCAGGTCTAAATGGGCCTTTCAATAGGCCTGTTGGAATTTTAACTAAGTAAAAAGTATAAAATTGAGGTTTTGCAATATAATTGTGTTGAAAAGCTCCTAATCAATTACATAAACTCCTAGAATTTGATTAAAACGTTTTTTTGAAGTCCTTTATGTAGAGGTTTCGGACGAGCGGGTCGAAATGGGACTTTCAATGGACCCGTTGAAATTTTAACTGAGTAAAAAGTACAGAAATTGAGGTTTGGCAATATAATTGTGTTGAAAAGCTACTAATAAATTATTTGAACTCCTAAAATTTGATTAAAACTTGTTTTGCTGTCCTTTTTGTAAAGGTTTCGGATGAGCTGGTCTAAATGGGCCTTTCAATGGACCCATTGGAATTTATCTGAGTAAAAAGTACATAAATTGTGGTTTTTAAATATAATTGTGTTGAAAAGCTCCTAATCAATTACATGAACTCCTAAAATTTGATTAAAACTTGTTTTGCAGTCCTTTTTGTAGAGGATTCGGAGGAGCGGGTCGAAATGGTCCTTTCAATGGAGCCGTTGGAATTTTAACTGAGTAAAAAGTACAGAAATTGAGGTTTTTGCAATATAATTGTGATGAAAAGCTCCTAATCAATTATTTGAACTCCTAATATTTGAATAAAACATTTTTGCGGTCCTTTTTGTAGAGGTTTCGGACGAGCTGGTCGAAATGGGCCTTTCAATGGGCCCGTTGGAATGTTAACTTTGTAAAAAGTATAAAATCGAGTTTTTTCAATATAATTGTGTTGAAAAGCTCCTAATCAATTACATGAACTCCTAAAATTTGATTTAAAACTTGTTTTGCGGTCCTTTTTGTAGAGGTTTAAGACTAGCAGGTCTAAATGGGCCTTTCAAAGGACCCGTTGGAATTTTAACTGAGTAAAAAGTACAAAAATTGAGGTTTTGCAATATTATTGTGTTTTAAAATCTCCTTATCATTTATTTGAACTCCTAATATTTGAATAAAACATTTTTGCGGTCCTTTTTGTAGAGGTTTCAGACGAGCAGGTCTAAATGGGCCTTTCAATAGGCCCGTTGGAATTTTTAACTGCGTAAAAAGTATAAAATTGAGGTTTTGCAATATAATTGTGTTGAAAAGCTCCTAATCAATTACATAAACTCCTAGAATTTGATTAAAACTTTTCTTTGCAGTCCTTTTTGTAGAGGTTTCAGACGAGCGGGTCGAAATGGGGACTTTTAATGGACCCGTTGAAATTTTAACTGAGTAAAAAGTACAGAAATTGAGGTTTTGCAATATAATTGTGTTGAAAAGCTCCTAATCAATTATTTGAACTCCTAAAATTTGATTAAAACTTGTTTTGAGGTCCTTTTTGTAGAGGTTTCGGACGAGCGGGTCTAAATGGGCCTTTCACTGGACCCGTTGGAATTTTAACTGAGTAGAAAGTACAAAAATTGAGGTTTTTCAATATAATTGTGTTGAAAAGCTCCTAATCAATTACATGAACATCTAAAATTTGATTAAAACTCTTTTTGCGGTCCATTTTGTAGAGGTTTCGGACTAGCAGGTCTAAATGGGCCTTTCAATGGACCCGTTGGAATTTTAACTGAGTAAAAAGTACAGAAATTGAGGTTTTGCAATATAGTTGTGTTGAAAAGGTCCTAATCATTTATTTGAACTCCTAATATTTGAATAAAACATTTTTGCGGTCCTTTTGTAGAGGTTTAAGACGAGCAGGTCTAAATGGGCCTTTCAATAGGCCTGTTGGAATTTTAACTAAGTAAAAAGTATAAAATTGAGGTTTTGCAATATAATTGTGTTGAAAAGCTCCTAATCAATTACATAAACTCCTAGAATTTGATTAAAACGTTTTTTGAAGTCCTTTTTGTAGAGGTTTCGGCTACGAGCGGGTCGAAATGGGACTTTCAATGGACCCGTTGAAATTTTAACTGAGTAAAAAGTACAGAAATTGAGGTTTGGCAATATAATTGTGTTGAAAAGCTACTAATAAATTATTTGAACTCCTAAAATTTGATTAAAACTTGTTTTGCTGTCCTTTTTGTAAAGGTTTCGGATGAGCTGGTCTAAATGGGCCTTTCAATGGACCCGTTGGAATTTATCTGAGTAAAAAGTACATAAATTGTGGTTTTTTAAATATAATTGTGTTGAAAAGCTCCTAATCAATTACATGAACTCCTAAATTTTGATTAAAACTTGTTTTGCAGTCCTTTTTGTAGAGGATTCGGAGGAGCGGGTCGAAATGGTCCTTTCAATGGAGCCGTTGGAATTTTAACTGAGTAAAAAGTACAGAAATTGAGGGTTTTGCAATATAATTGTGATGAAAAGCTCCTAATCAATTATTTGAACTCCTAATATTTGAATAAAACATTTTTGCGGTCCTTTTTGTAGAGGTTTCGGACGAGCTGGTCGAAATGGGCCTTTCAATGGGCCCGTTGGAATGTTAACTTTGTAAAAAGTATAAAATCGAGTTTTTTCAATATAATTGTGTTGAAAAGCTCCTAATCAATTACATGAACTCCTAAAATTTGATTAAAACTTGTTTTGCGGTCCTTTTTGTAGAGGTTTAAGACTAGCAGGGTCTAAATGGGCCTTTCAAAGGACCCGTTGGAATTTTAACTGAGTAAAAAGTACAAAAATTGAGGCTTTGCAATATTATTGTGTTTAAAATCTCCTTATCATTTATTTGAACTCCTAATATTTGAATAAAACATTTTTGCGGTCCTTTTTGTAGAGGTTTCAGACGAGCAGGTCTAAATGGGGCCTTTCAATAGGCCCGTTGGAATTTTAACTGCGTAAAAAGTATAAAATTGAGGTTTTGCAATATAATTGTGTTGAAAAGCTCCTAATCAATTACATAAACTCCTAGAATTTGATTAAAAAGTTTTTTGAAGTCCTTTTTGTAGAGGTTTCAGACGAGCGGGTCGAAATGGGACTTTTAATGGACCCGTTGAAATTTTAACTGAGTAAAAAGTACAGAAATTGAGGTTTTGCAATATAATTGTGTTGAAAAGCTCCTAATCAATTATTTGAACTCCTAAAATTTGATTTAAAACTTGTTTTGAGGTCCTTTTTGTAGAGGTTTCGGACGAGCGGGTCTAAATGGGCCTTTCACTGGACCCGTTGGAATTTTAACTGAGTAGAAAGTACAAAAATTGAGGTTTTTCAATATAATTGTGTTGAAAAGCTCCTAATCAATTACATGAACATCTAAAATTTTGATTAAAACTCTTTTTGCGGTCCATTTTGTAGAGGTTTCGGACTAGCAGGTCTAAATGGGCCTTTCAATGGGACCCGTTGGAATTTTAACTGAGTAAAAAGTACAGAAATTGAGGTTTTGCAATATAGTTGTGTTGAAAAGGTCCTAATCATTTATTTGAACTCCTAATATTTGAATAAAACATTTTTGCGGTCCTTTTGTAGAGGTTTAAGACGAGCAGGTCTAAATGGGCCTTTCAATAGGCCTGTTGGAATTTTAACTAAGTAAAAAGTATAAAATTGAGGTTTTGCAATATAATTGTGT